>JASPKZ010007403.1:0-492500 GCA_030220185.1 Diploptera punctata | reverse complement strand
GTGGTGTAAGTAAGTAATTTTTATAAGTGTCACTATTATTCCTGCAATGGGAGGTCTTAAAGCATAATACCGTAATAAAAGCCCTTTAATTAGGAGCGGATTTTCCTCGTGTGGAAACTTAAACAGAATTGAGA
Source organism: Diploptera punctata (assembly GCA_030220185.1). Classification (NCBI taxonomy): domain Eukaryota; kingdom Metazoa; phylum Arthropoda; class Insecta; order Blattodea; family Blaberidae; genus Diploptera; species Diploptera punctata. Next base: position 492,366 of record JASPKZ010007403.1, on the reverse strand, counting down.
AATAGGAAGTACGTGATCTAAATTGTGAACTACTCTACGGATTATTTCTTCTCTACACAGTAGACTTAGATTATAACCCATTAGAGCTGCCATTGGGACATTATAGTTACAGTGATGTAAGCCATTTTAGTCAGCACTAAAATTATAACTATTGTAGGCCTGTAAATTCCATGTTAAATTTGAATTCAAGCGACACTTCTAAGATTGCAGTACAACATGTTTGGTGTGAATACGTATTTAAATGTGCTTATATAGTGGGAGGCAATTCAGAAAACCGATTGTAAAAAATCGGAGGATACAATTTGGTGTAGCACCTACATAGAGGCCGTTTCATCAAGATTGAAGCCAGTTTCATCCCCTTGACTGCGGGTAGTCTAATGTAACATTCAATTCCAAAATAGTGTACTGTCAGTCTAAAATATATTTATCATCACCTTGCTTCTAAAACCTCGTAAGTCTAATTTAACAAATCTTTTAAGAGAGCATAAACAACTTTTTTGACATTGCTTATTATTTTCTAATTATATTAAGAACTACGAACAAGAGCAAGAGGACTGGAGGACACGGAGTGGATGAAAATCTGTATAAAAATAAAATAATGCCTTATTTTGAATTTAAACAAAATTATAAATAATGTTAAAAATGATGAACTTGAAGAAGATTTTCGGGCTGTAGGTCCGAAAATCTTCTTCAAGATCATCATAGTAACTCCGGCCGTGAAAGTCTACGTGAATACAATGTTAAAAATGTTTTATGTTTTTCTGAAAATTTTGTTAAATTCGACTTACGCGGTTGTAGAAATAAGGTAACGTTATATTACGGTGTTTAGTGGAAGATAATAATATAATTAATGTAAGTGATGAGTTTGATTTAAAAATAATAATATTAATATTAACATGAATAATATTTGATACATTATTGGATTGTAATAATTTTATTCTCATTTTGTTCCAGTTTTAACGACACCCACTACTTAATTGGGTTAAAAATCGTTCTTTTTTACTTCAAAATATCCAGTAAGGTCTATTTTATCGATTTTGGACATTTAAACCCGTAAAAATTGATTTTTAAAAATGGCGTCTTTGTGTTCTGCTAATGTGCATTTTTCTTTTTACATTTCCCGCAACTTGTATTTTTTAATATTTTGGTATACTTTTCTCTGAAACTAAGAAAGATAGGATAATAATTTTTTGGCTCGGATATGCAGTTTAAAGAGCTCTATAATAATAAGGTAAATTATTCTTTGTGCTATTGATAGTGATTGCAAAGTTTTTAACAAAAAAATAAATTGGTCTTTGAATTTTTTAAAATAAGTCACAATTCATATCTGAACACAAGAAACCCTTATTATTGTCAAATGAACCATGGACAATAACATACTAAATTTTGGAAGCAATTGGATGAGTAATTTGTGGGAAAATTGCAAAAAGACAATACTTTTAAGAAAATGAATTTTTTAATATTTAATTTTAGGAAGTTATATTTTGAGGTTATTTTAATTATATTATTTTTGGTCTGGACATCTTACCTCAATATTGATGTTGATTTGTTCTTGGACATGTTTCAAAACAATTCTGTTTTATCGTCAGCTTTCCCAGACTGGTTTTATTTATGTTGCATTATGTTGCACCACCTGGATGTCGATGTCAGCTCCATCCTGTGGTTGGCCAAAGAACCTCCAAACAAGGCCACCCTCCATCGGAATATCAAAATTCATAACTCTGTTTCTGTTCTTCTGAATATAAATTTTTTCCCAAATAGTCAGCTCTTTTGTATTTTCTAACTGTTTTAATAATTTAGTGTCTGAATTTATATTATGTTTTTCAGACCAAACATGAGCAGCAACTGCAGATTTTTCAATTTCTCCATTTTTAATATTTCTTATGTGTTCTTTGGTAAAAATTAGAACCAAAGAACACATAAGAAATATTAAAAATGGAGAAATTGAAAAATCTGCTGTTGCTGCTCATGTTTGGTCTGAAAAACATAATATAAATTCAGACACTAAATTATTAAAACAGTTAGAAAATACAAAAGAGCTCACTATTTGGGAAAAAATTTATATTCAGAAGAACAGAAACAGAGTTATGAATTTTGATATTCCGATGGAGGGGACCTTGTTTGGAGGTTCTTTGGCCAACCACACCAGTCTGGGAAAGCTGACGATAAAACAGAATTGTTTTGAAACATGTCCAAGAACAAATCAACATTAATATTGAGGTAAGATGTCCAGACCAAAAATAATATAATGAATTTTTTATTTAATTTATTTTTTGTATTTTAAATTACTCATAAAGAAATATATCTAAAACGTTAAGCAGAGTACCATTATACTAAGGAAAACTGTTTAATTAATGACATAATTTTCATGCACATAACTTAAGAATAAGTTCAAAAAAATATTTTCGTATGTTGCATATTTTAAAACCAAATTGCAAGGAGATTGGAACCGGGTGCTCTTAAGGAATTTCACGTGGTACATAGTTATTATAATCATTTCCTATTCAGGGTTAATATTTTCATTACGACTAGTAAGCATGATTTTGCAGATACGGACAAGCCTGCTGGCATCATTTCCCCTGAACCCTACATTTACCTGCGCGAGCTTTGTAGGTCATGCTTCAACCCTGATGAAACGGCCTCTATCTATCTATATCCAAAATTTAATTACGCTACTCGATAGGTAAAGGGTCAAAGAATTCGTTACATTGTGTGTGACGCGCACGGCGGAGAGGGAAGCGCCGCCATAATTTTCGTTGAGTATAAATTTAGACTCTGAGAAGTTACGACGTTCATTTGAGTTTCAATCGTCGGCTCTCGTCAAGATCTATCGACTGCGTATTTAAAACATTAGTGTGAAATAGTTACAGTGAATGTATGTATATCATCCGGTATCATGCAGCTGCTGCTTTCTTCCGGAAACCAAACGCCATTCCTCTCTGTCCATCCATTGGTCTTCCTCCAGTCCTGAATATATATATATATATATATATATATAGTAGCGTGCTGCCTTGTCACGCAGCGGGCCCGGGTTCGATCCCCGGTCGGGGCAGTTTTTCTGGGTGAGGTTTTTATCGGGGTTTTTCCTCACCTGTAAGACAAATGTCAGGAAAACTCTAAGGCCCAAACGGTCCCCGAAATCATATGGCCATCATCATCATCATCATCAAAATCCTTATCATTATCATCATCATCATCATCATACTTCACAGGTGTGGAAAGCAACGGGAAGCTACCACACCTACACAATTCCCTAGTAAAGCTGCAAGCATAGCATGAAAATGCTATGATTGCAGTGAAGGACCTGCCTTCGGGCAGAATTACTATGGATGGATATATATATATATATATATATATATATGTAATCATCATCGGTTGATTAATGTCTTTGACATCGTCCAATTCCTAATAGCAATAGCCAATTTTGTTGGTTCACCCAATCTCCAGATAGTAGATGTTCGTCCTTTATGTATAAATATATTCCCTGACTCCAGGAGGTAAACTATATATATATATATATATATATATGATATGAAAAGAAAAATGAATGCTTGAGTCGGGATTCGAACTCGAGTCTTTAGAGACTCGAGACTTTAGAGACTTTAGAGACTCGAGTTCGAATCCCGACTCAAGCATTCATTTTTCTTTTCATATCATATTTGCCTTCATTGCCAAATGTCAAAAATATATTTATAATATCTATATATATATATATATATATATATATGATGCTAAAGTAAAACATTAAAATAAATAATGCAATGTTGGTCTATATTCGTCAAAAAACCAAATATAAATAGAGCCATTGTATATGGTTGGAAAGGGCTTCTCAAGAGCAACTCAGTGGTACCCATAAAACACCAGACCACAGAGTGAAGCGGTGCCGGGAACGTAAAAGAATGAAGGCGTCCGAGAGGATCAACGACGGCGCCAGTGTTACGTACACGTATTCACGTAAAATACAGGGCCGTGTCCACGACACAGCCACGCCCCGATTTTTGTTCTCGGATTTATTACAGTTTAGACAATACCCCTTCATTGCCATGTGTGGACAAGGGTGCTGCGCATGGAGAGTTACTTAACAGGTTCATTTAGTTACTTTTATTTGAATAGTATCCTGCTGGACTTCGAATTTTTTTAAAAAGTTAGAATTATTTGAATGTGTCCAAATGTCACAAGGAATAGGGTGAGGGTAAGCAAACAGTTAGTTATATATTATGAAATTCATAATAGGTTAAAGCAAGGAGATGCACTATCTCATCTACTATTCAGTTTTGTAATACAACATGTCATAACATTTTTAGAGCTTGAAGAAGGCTTACAAGTCAATGATATTAATATGCTTTCGGTTTATGCTGTTGAGTGATGTACACTAAAAGTTCTTTATTCGCGGGGGATATGTTCCGTAAATATGCCGCGAATACAGAAATCGCGAATGTAGAATGGTAATTTATATGGGTATATAGGGATATGTTCCAAGGCTCCAAAATAAAATAAAAATTATCAAAATAAAATCAATTAATGATAAATTTGGAACAATTTCTAATAATTATTATTGTCAGGCTTAGGCAAAGGCTTAAATAATTTAGTAACGTTTTTCTGTTTTGCCGCTTTTAAAAGATCTTTCAGTACAGATTGATATTCAGCTGTTAATTCAGCGATAGAATTCCTTATTTTGTCTTCAGATTTCTTGATGAATCGTACAATTGATTTATTAAAATTGAAACAGCGTGATATAGATGCAAAACGATTCGCAAACGCGTAACGGTCAAGCATATCTGTTTTCACTTTAAGCGGCAACACTACTTTTTTACGCTTCTGAACTAATTTTCTTTCCTTCTACTCGACGTTATAAATTGACAACAAAGGACAAGTGACACGTGTTATTCAATCAGAATTATTGAAACGAATGACAAATTGAAACAATACAATACCGATTGTGGCGAGGGCGGCATAGTAGCACGTGAAATACGACGGCGGTGGTTTTTAACAACGAACTTTAGGTTTAGTGACAATAAGGTTTGGTTTACTTTCATATTAATTTGTCCATTTGGTTTGAATCGCTCTTTGTAAAAGCCGCCTTGGCACGTGCCTGCAGTACGCGTTAATAAAGGATACTTACTAATCCTTCTAATATACCGACTGAATCCGCGAATAAATACATTTTTAACCGCGAATACAGGAACTCTGTCGTAATTTCTTTAATTCGCAAATAATGAAAACGCGAATAAGGGAACCGCGAATAAAGAGCTTTTATTGTATTATTAGTCGAAAGCAAGGCCAGCACGCACATACTTTAGGAATCTCTAAGAAATTGGTGCTGGAAGTAAATATTAGTAAAACTAAATACATGGTCACATGTAAATATATAATAATAATAATAATAATAATAATAATAATAATAATAATAATAATAATAATAATAATAATAATCATTTATTAGAGTGGCAGAGTTAAGGCCATAATGCCTTCTCTTCAACTCAACCAGCGAATAATAAAATAAAAAAATATATGCTAATTACAATTATGAAATATTATTAAAATAAAGACTACCAACGGACAATGCGAATGTGTGGTCTAATATTAGCTAACACTAACCAAACATGGAATAAAAATAAAATAAAGTAAGAAAATTTTCCTATATGAATATTATATCCAAATTGCTGGATATATAGTTATTATGCAGATATTTTTACATTATGTGGAACTTAAGATATAAGTTAATTTGGATTTACAAAATGCTAGTGATTGACAGTCTAGGAATTGAGTTCCATGCTAGAGTCTTATTGCGAAACATTCAGAGTATAAACATGAGGGTGCTGTGGTATCGAAATCAAGTCAATACTTTACAACATGGGACAACAACATTCTTTTTCTAAGTTCCAACCATACACCATGCGCATGCGCCAACAGAAGCGAAGCGGTTTACACCATACAATCGCAGGATGCACCCAACATATACACTATATTTGAACTTGCGTTGCCAAAGAACCTAAAAGGTAACCTAACGCGATTTAAGTACTCTAACCTGTGAAAGAATGCATCCTAATTTTATTTAGTGTAAGTTAATTAGTACAGACTCTGTGTTGCTGCACTGGAACACAGAATTTCCGTTAAAATGCCACGTCTTCATGTAGTTCAATATCGTGAAAACTATATATTCAAATAACCGTTAGAAAACACGTAAAAATCATTGTAAATGGCGGAAAATAATTTGAAAAATGGAACCGTAAGAATGCAATTAGACAGGAGTTTATGAAGTAATTTAAACAGTCATGTCACATGTTGTAAAGTTTAGCCGAAAGTAAAGTAGTACGTAAATTGCAATGAACTTATATATTTTGAAAATTAGTTGATAAATAACTTGTAAATATGTGCAGAATTTGGACATGTGAATGTAGAGTTCTTCGGTAGTTTAGGCGTAGTCATGATAAGTTCTGAAATGAAGGAGACACGTGATCACAATAATGGATATAGAATACAATCATATAATGGAAATGGGGCAATTTGTAACAAATGAGGGGAGTTTTGAAAAAGCGGCTGAATTTAAATACCTGGGAACAATAATTACAAACAGGAATGAGATGGATTAAACATAGGCTAAATTCTGGAAACACAAACTACTATTCATTGCAAGGGATTCACTTCATCCCAACCTCAGGGTTCGATAGTCTTGAAATACTCACTCTTAAATTTAGGATTTAGATCGGATTTTTTGCATTTTAAATCCCGGACGCACTCTGTAGACTTCATTTATACAATTTTCAAAATTTAGAAAATGTTGATTTCTTTTGTAAAAACACCAACACTATAGCCTTGGAATACACAGCCGGGTAATTTGGATTCTAGACAGGAAAAACCCCGTACTTCATTTTTGCAGTTTTCAAAATTAAAAATGTTGACATATTTAGTAGAAACACCAAGTCTATAGCCTTGTAATACCCAATCAGGAAATTTGGGGTTTAGACCGGATTTTTGTGCGTTATAAATTCCGGACGCACCCTGAACACTCTAATTTTTCAGTTTTCAAACTTTTGAAAAAATTAACTTTTTAGTATAAAATCTCTGAATACAGACCAATTATTGAAGGAGTTAGACAAGGATGTGGTCTTTCACCAATGCTCTCCATAATATACATGAACTCAATTATTAAAGAATGCAGACTACAACAACATAGCAGTATATCACTTAATATATTATATAATTTAGGCACTCTATTATTTGCAGATGACATTGTGTTTATAGCGAATTCAGAAGATGACCTACAACTTTCAGTCCACTCTTTTCACCAAATTGCAATAAATACAACATGCAAATCTCAACAGAAATATCTAAACGCATGGCTTTCATAGGAAAAACCCAGTTCGCAGTAAATTTATTATTAATAATAACATATTAGATCAAAGCAACATATTTAACTACCTCGGATAACAAGTTATATACGAAGAGGAAAAAGATTTTAGTCAAAAAATTATAAAATTTAACAGAGTAACAGGAATAATAAATAATATTTTCAAGCCAAATACAATACAGCAACACACACGAACTAGAATTTATAAAAGACTGGCCAGACCCATATTATGTTACGGCAGTGAGGCCTGGACAATTCGCAGTGTAAATGAACAAAGACTAACTGCGGCAGAAATGAAATTTATGAGACGTACTGCAGGTTACTCAAGAACAGACCATAAAAGGAATTCTGAGATTCTCAAAGAATCACAAACAGAATCAGTCATGGAATATGTGCAAAAATAAAGAAACAACTGGAAATCTCACGTAAGAAGAATGAGCAGAACACGAATACCACGTCAAATCTTAAATTACCAGCCACCACGCAAGATCATTGGGCAGACCCTTTCAAACGTAGGATTGAGACTGTAACAGACCGCTAAGTCTAAGAAGAAGAAGAAGAAGAAGAAGACGAAGAAGAACTTTTTAGTAGAAAGACCAAATCTGTTGCCTTGGAATATACAATCGGGAAACTTGGGATTTAGACTTTTTTGTATTATAAATCTTGGACGGACTCTGTAGACTTAATTTTTTGCAATTCTCAAAATTTCTAAAATTTTTACTTTTTACTTAAATTGCCAAGACTGAACCTTGGAATACACAATCGGGAAATTAGGAATTTAGAACGGATTTTCTGCAATATATATCCCTCATGTACCCTGTAGACTTTATTTTTGGAGTTTTCAAAATTTCGAAAATGTTGACACTTTTAGTAAAAACGCCAAGTTGACTGATATCTCAGGTACATATTTTTTACCCTTGGCATAACAACATTAACGATGTTTTACAAATATTAAAACAAAAGAAGACGGCGGAAAGAAGAGAGAGAGAGAGAGAGAGAGAGAGGAGAGAGAGAGAGAGAGAGAGAGAGAGAGAGAGAGAGAGAGAGGAAACGAAGAAACAGGCAAAAAGAGAGAAAATAATGAATATATGGATAAAACAAGAAGAAATATATATATATATATATATATATGCATATATTTAGATGTTATAACTATATTTTTGACATTTGGCAATGAAGACAATATATATATATATATATATATATATATAGAGAGAGAGAGAGAGAGAGAGAGAGGGGGGGGGAGAAATGCAAAATACGTTATGATTGTCTTACGATAATTTTAATTCTCATAACAAAAATATAATTATGTTTGTAAAAGCTTTGTGCTATGCAGGGAGAATTGATAGTCCATTTCTTGTTTCGCTTACGCAGTTCCCTTTTATTTGAAATTCGTTTAAAACTGAATCATTATTAAGCAGAAGTTTGCAGCACTTCCTTTGTCTGTTATATCTATGGAAGTTATTATCTTCCCGTCTCTCGCTCGCTTATCAAACCATGGAACCTTGGATTTTGCAATTGATTTTTATTTAGTAAACGTTGAAGCATCCATTTTCTTTTCGTTTACGTTGGTCATTGTGAATTTTATTTGTTAATGTTAAATAACTTTATTACGTCATTAGAAGCGTTCATCAATGTCTGTTATTATCGCCTCTCTATGAAGCTGTTATATATAATTAAATACAAAGATGCCGACTACCACCACTATAATAATCCGCATGTTAATCATTGTCAAGCATTGTCGCGCGGCACCCGGATTTATGTAAACGGATAACCATCATAGTGAGGCGATAATATGAAAAATGTTTCGCCAAACAGAATGGAAAATAGAAACAAAAAGCCACACAAAATATCGAACTGTTAAAATAATCATCTGCCATACAAGTTACGGTCCCAGAATAATGAAGAGAAATAGCTGGACAGATTAATAATAATAATAATAACAATAATAATAATAATAATAATAATAATAATAATAATAATAATAATAATAATAATAATAATAATAATAATAATAATAATAATACTAAATAGATTGAAAGATCATCGGTTGATTAATGTCTTTGACATCGTCCGATTCCTAATAGCCAATTTTGTCGGTCCATCCAATCTCCTGGTTGTAGATGTTTCTCCTTCATGTATAAACATATTCCCTGACTCCAGGAGGTTTTAGGTCTTCCTCTGCCTTGTCTTCCCTCAGGTTTCAATTCTAAACAGATTTTGGTAGCCGATCCTCTTCCATTCGCTGGACATGTCCGTACCATCTTAATTGCTGAGTTTTAATATAATCTAAATAGTGTCTTCAATCTTCATTTTCTCCCTTATAACAGAGATCCTATTTTTTTATCTTCTTTAAATTCTTGCTACCCTTCGTATAAAATCCATTTCCGTTGCCAAAAGGTACTTATTTGTTTTTGTTGTTAATGGCCAAAGGTCTGCTCCATAAGTAATGATGCTTTTAACAATTGTAAGATTCATTTTATTTTTATTACTTATATTTTTATCCCACAATATTAATAATAATAATAATAATAATAATAATAATAATAATAATAATAATAGGCCTAATAATGATACATCTTCTACTTATAGTCTCGTGTTACCGTTCCGTGAATCGAGTTTTTATACAAAAACTTTCGTCTGTACCGTCAAATAAAACAAAATAATTCTAAATTATAACAAACTACCTGGCCACATCTCTATTATGAGTTATGTTTTACTGTATATTGTACCTCCCTCAAATCATGATTATTATTATTATTCTCCTATATATTCATTTTGTCCACATCTGTGGTCTCGAGGTAGCGTGCTGCCTTGTCACGCAGCGGGCCCGGTCGGGACAGGCTCCTGGGTGAGGTTTTTTCGGGTTTTTTCCTCGCTGTAAGACAAATGTCAGGACGCTTAGGGCTCAACGGTCCCCGAAAATCATCCGGCCATCATCATCATCATTATCATCATCCTCACCGGTGTGGAAAGCAACGAGAAGCTATCACACCTATTATTCCCTAGTAAAGCTACAAAGCATAGCATGAAAATGCAATGATTGCAGTGAAAGACCTGTCTTCGGGCAGAATTACTATGGATGGATGGATGGATATTTATTTTACTACTAACTTCAGGCTTTTATACAGGATGTTTCCTAGCCCCTTTTTCAGGCATCATGTCCTGCCGATCGCGGAATAATAGATTTGACTGTTCTTATTATGTCTGATCTCTCATGAAGATCATGCAGCTCACTGTTAAGCACTTTTCTCCATTCCCTGCCTGTTTCTCTTTGGATCCAAAAAATCTTTATTCTCATTTACTCTTTTTACCTTTCTTAATAACAATAATAATAATAATAATAATAATAATAATAATAATAATAATAATAATAATAATAATAATAATAATAATAATAATAATAATAATAATAATGTTTTATTTATTCTGGCAGAGTTAAGGTCATAAGCCCTTCTCTTCCACTCAACCAGCACAAATAAAAATAAATATTTGACAATACAGATATACACTATACCAATTATAAAGAGTTGAAAAAATATTAAATGTTGCAATGTAAATTTCTTATGCAAACAACATTTTATACGATAATAACAATAATAATACTTACGATAATAATAATAATAATAATAATAATAATAATAATAATAATAATAATAATAATAATAATAATAATTTAAATATGATAAATTATACGAGAAACACCAATTACACTGGATAATGATGAAGCCGAGGTTAGAGCAAATATAAATTTTGATTTCTTTTAAGAAAAATGATATTTTTGGACCCATGAAATATAACTAGAAGAATTACTGTTTTTGTTTTTTGGTCTAACTTTTTTTTTTGGGAATTTGGGGTGACAAGATTAACTGCAGCACAAAATGCTAATAACGTGCTTTTGCAGAGATGAGTCTGTTTAATTTCTTTCGTCACCTCATTACTCTACACATATATAGTTCATAGGTACTTGAATTCCGTCAGTTCTTCAAACTTTCTCTCATATTTGTTAAGTAATCTATTCCCATTTAATAATGTGTTTCTGTATGTGACAATATATTTAATTTTATTGGAATAAGTAATTATATTCTACCTCAAAGCCAACCTCAGCATAAGTTATCTGAAAGGCGCTGCAAGCAATTGAGAGAGGAGTATACAGAAAATAATGAAAATCCACTTTTATTTATTGTACAGAAATATAATTTTATTAAAATAAAACTTTTCCTTTTTTTTCACTTTATATCAAACTAATTTTTAACGAACTGTTACAGTAGGCCTATATATTAGGATAAGTGGATGGAAAGACAATGCTTTACGTATCAGTTGAAATGTTTGTGCACGAATCGATAGACGAGGCGTACTCTTTAATCGAATACGTAAAAATCTTCCATCCTTGTATAATAGGTCTACTATGTTTTATTTTTTACTATGTCTCATTTATTACCTTTAATTATTTATATAACAATGTGTAAATAAAATATACTTCTTCTTCTTCTTCTTAAACTTAATTTGTAGGATTTTCATGTGTACTATTATGATTATTAATTCAGGGCTACTATTTAGAATGTCATATCAAACATGGAATGTGCTTTGAGTGATGAATACCAAATTCCTCAAATTGTTTTAAATGGTCCAAAGAAGCAAGGACGTATGCATATATTTTAACTGAAATATTATATTAAGCAGATCTTATTATATATAAGCTAAAATTAATTAATGAATTCTCGTGATGCCACTGGCGGCGCATCAGGATACACTGTGAGGTATGTGTAGCTCTGTACTGTACATTCTTCAGGATACACTGTGAGGTATGTGTAGCTCTGCACTGTACATTCTTCAGGATACACTGTGAGGTATGTGTAGCTCTGAACTGTACATTCTTCAGGATACACTGTGAGGTATGTGTAGCTCTGTACTGTACATTCTTCAGGATACACTGTGAGGTATGTGTAGCTCTGTACTGTACATTCTTCAGGATACACTGTGAGGTATGTGTAGCTCTGTACTGTACATTCTTCAGGATACACTGTGAGGTATGTTAGCTCTGTACTGTACATTCTTCAGGATACACTGTGAGGTATGTGTAGCTCTGTACTGTACATTCTTCAGGATACACTGTGAGGTATGTGTAGCTCTGTACTGTACATTCTTCAGGATACACTGTGAGGTATGTGTAGCTCTGTACTGTACATTGAAATGTTTCTATTTATAGTACACATTTGTGAACTGGTTTTAAGGGTAGCGCAAAGACTTTTTAAAGATGACGAATCTGAAATTACTGCTTCGACGAGTTAGTATTTTAGAAGTTCATCGTTGCGTGTCTGACGAACAAGATTTTTTTTTCGGAGTTATTTCATAAGAAGGAAGACTCGGATTCGATGCTAAGGGGCGTGTATGCATTATAATATTTTTATAACAGACTTGATTGGATACAAGTTTCTTAAGTGGGATTGTGGGCGTCAAATTATAAAGATCAGTAGCATAGCCTTTCCGACAGGTTTCAATAAATAATTTCGTCCTTATGTCGGTGTACATACAAGATGGTTATTAATCTATCGGGTTTAAAATAATAATAATAATAATAATAATAATAATAATAATAATAATAATAATAATAATAATAATAATAATCATAATAATAATAATAATAATAATAATAATAATAATAATATAATAATAATAATAAATAATAATAAATAAATAATAATAATAATAAATAATAATAATAATCAATAATAATAATAATAATAATAATAATAATAATAATGCTTTAATTAAGTTGGCTTGGTTAAGGCCATAAGACCTTATTACAATTTTAGAATATTATTGAAATACAGACTAAAGGAAGCACAGTGCAATGTGGTCTAATATTAATTAACACTAACAAACATGGAATAAAAATAAAATAATGTAGGAAGAGCTTCTTAAATGAATATTTATAAATATGTATAGATACTGAATATAGTTGTTACGGAGATAATATTTCCATTACATGGAACTTAAGATACGAGGTTAATTTGGGTTTAAATAATGATTGTGATTGACAGTTGGTGACAATTACTGTGAAGTGAGTTCCATGATAGAGTCATTCAGAGTATTAACATGTACTGTGCTGTGGTGTAGACATTAGAGAAGTATCTTGTGTTTAAATTGTGATGAGGCGATACATTTTGAAAACGTGTTGATAAGTGACTTGGTAAATGTAAGTGCAGAATTTGGAATAGCAAATCATGTGAATGTAGAGTTGTTATGTCATTTAGACATAGCCATGGTAAGGGGTGAAATAAATGAGACACATGATCATAACGACGGAGATTGAATACAAATCGAATGCATGTATTATGAGCACGCTCAGATGGATAGTTGTCGTATTAATTAGCAATATGTCATCGGAGGAAAAAAGTTTGAGTTGAAGTCAGGACTTCCCTGGGTTGTAAATTTTGAGTGTCTGTTTATTCAGAAATCCAATACATTTTCTACGGTTACCACGAGCTTTTTGTTTGGGACAACTTAGTTCTAAAACTCGATGACACTTTTTGTATCTATACACATGGTCTTTCATGGATGAGTGTAGTTGTGTATTATTGTGTACAGGGTGTAGACATAGATTATATTCTATCCATAGTAATGCTGCCCGAAGGCAGGTCCTTCACTACAATCATAGCATTTTCGTGCTATGCTTGCAGCTTTACTAGTGAATTGTAGGTGTGGTAGCTTCCCGTTGCTTTCCACACCGTGAAGGATGATGTTGAAGATAATGAGAAGGATGATGATGATGGCCATATGATTTCGGGGACCGTTTGGGCCTTAAAGTTTTCCTGACATTTGTCTTACAGGTGAGGAAAAACCCCGATAAAAACCTCACCCAGAAAAAGTGCCCCGACCGGGGATCGAACCCGGGTCCGCTGCGTGACAAGGCAGCACGGTACCTCGATACCACAGCGGTGGACTAGATTATATATATTTTTTTTCTTTCATTTTTATATAGGTGTGTAGCCATGTATGTATTATATACATATATATTCTTATATTTATTTTATGTTTGTTCATGGAAAAATAATGCACGTACGGCCAAGCAGGCCCGTGCGCAATGTATATGCAAATGTATTTTCTTTCTTTTGAAAAAAAAAAAACAAATTCCATTACTACTTTTTAGTTCTAGAACACTCTCTTTACAATAACAAACACGGGGCTCATGCTTCCTTCGAACACTACTAAAGTCGGCTCAGTCATTTAGTTCATAGACGACATCAAAGAAAGACAACTGTTTCCCTCTGCTTTAAAAAAATACATTGTTACTGACAGGTAGAGCCAGGAACACGCGCTCCAGTCACCAAAACCTGAAAACAGTTCTCTCCCAATAATGTCTTCGCATTTTTATATGACGTTTCCATGTCTACTCCACGTGGATATAATTATCTAAACAGTGTTGCAACCTTTGACCTTTTGCAGTATCTTTCATCATCATCATAGTATATTCACGAATTTAGGCCATTTGTTGACCTGTTTCGGCCTCAAAAGAAACACCATCCAAAAGTCTTTTGAGTGGACGTCCTGGTCATTTCAGCAGATCTAAGTCTCTGTATATCCTTCTGTTTCAACGCCCATACTTCGCTACCATACAAAAGAGTTGGAAGAGCCAGTGTTTTATACACTTTCAGTCTTGAATGCTTTTGGACTAACTGTGGCTTGAAGATAGAATTTATTAACCCTAAAATTCTTAAAAATTTAGATATTTTTGCATTTACGTCCTTTTCTTCTTCATATGAGATATTGCATCCTAGATATGTAAAATTATTCACCTGCTCCAAAATTGTATTGTCCAGTACAATTTTACTTCTGACAGGATCTTTAGATGGTAAAAATGTATTGTAGTGAATAAAACGTGACAACGCTGCTTGATATGCTAAATACTCATGCGTGTAAAATATATGTATTTAACCACAAAGCAAAGCTCCTGTAAACTAAATGACTGAACCGACTATATCTGCTGTTTGCATCCAATAAAAGAAATAAAAAAACTCCAACTTTTATATTTTAATGGCAATTGAATATATATATATATATATATATATATATATATATATACACTCAATCACTTATCTTTATAAGTGTATACGTATATTAAATATTTTATTAAATTTGAATTCAGTTCATTGACAGTTTCCATTTGAGTACAAACATAACAATTTTATGAATTCAAGATGCAATTGACCATATCGAAATTATACAGCGTGTCTCTAAAGTCACTATCCATTACAATGAAGGAAGGCAAGGATTGAAAAATCAATGTTATTATGACATTTTACACCTATTCTAGTGCCTTTCTGCATGACCGCCATCTATCTGAAACTACTTATTCAAACTTTCAGCTGTGAAATGAAATGAAAACCTTAAGATTTAAACCGTGAAATAGTCTGCTGCTTCTGTGATACGCTTCTGTAAGTCATTAGGTAATCATGTTAGCCTAAAGCTGGTTTGGCAGTTGAATGAAAGCCGATATAGTTATAAATATATATATTTTCCTATCTTTCACTATATGACCTTTGGCGATAAAGTAAAACTAAAAGCCCTATAGTTTAATATTATAAAAGAGTGGCCGATGTTGTGCTACAATTGTAATTAAGGATTGCAATCTAATTGGGACACGTCACAACTGACACAGTTTCAATATTGGCAAATTGCATTTGAGCAGTTGGTTCTACTGTATAAACATACGTTCAAAATAAACCAGTCGCTTATTAACACATGGTCCACTTGCTGTAATGTACTTTATGTCATATTTTAAATACAGTTAGTTTATAGCTGTATTAATCCAATCATACGCTAAGGATTATATCGCATTGTTCTGTTATCTTTGAAATACGACTTGGTTCACGAGGGTGGGGACTTCTCCTGGACAGACAACAGTCAAATATAACTAGGAACTTACCCATTTATAAGCTCGCAGCCTTTCAATGAGAGTGCAGTAATTAAGATATTACTTGCCCTCGGCAAAATAACTAATCATATTTAAATATATAATATTTTCAATGGACATTAACGAAAATCCCATAGGCATTTAGCACTAACAGTATTCATCCTGCTTCTATCTTAGAAGTGATTGTTTTTATATGGAGGCATCTTTGACTACTTGGTACAATAAAATCGATGACTCAATTTATTTCGATGTTTTCACAGATCCTAAACATTTTTATGCATCTCCAGTTTATATTTCAATTCCTTCTGGATTTTTTCGTGTTGAGACTTGAAAGTAGTTTTGAAGTTCCTTAGGACAGGTTACTGGCCCGACGCTAAGTAGTCCAGTGGTAGGGCTGCTACCTTTTAGTCTCTGGACAGACATTAGGATACTGCATTTACTCAGTACCCGATGGAACGGTTATACCGCCGTGACTCGGTCCTCAGAGCCTCGTTTGTGAAAACGGTCTGTACCACGAGAAGGTGAGGATGAGAATTGGGTAGGAGAGGTTATACACAGGTCACTACCCCTTATAACCCAAAATATCAAAAATAAATGCAAAAATATCTAAATTTTTAAGAATTTTAGGGTTAATAAATTCTATCTTCAAGCCACAGTTAGTCAAAAAGCATTCAAGATTAAAAGTGTATAAAACACTGGCTCTTCCAACTCTTTTGTATGGTGGCGAAGTATGGACGTTGAAACAGAAGGATATACAGAGACTTAGATCTGCTGAAATGAGATATCTTCGGAGAACTGCAGGATACACACTACTAGATCACAAAAAAAATGAAGACATCTTAGAAGAATTACACATGGAACCCTTAGAAAACAAAATTTCTGATTATAAGTCAAGATGGATACAACATGTTCATCGAATGGAAGATCACAGAATACCCAAAGAAATGTTAAGATATCAACCTGCAGGAAGAAGAAGACCAGGACGTCCACTCAAAAGACTTTTGGATGGTGTTTCTCTTGAGGCCGAAACAGGTCAACAAATGGCCTAAATTCGTGAATGTACTATGATGATGATGAGTTTATATTTCACAAGCTAAGCTCTTGTACGCATCTCATTATCGGTATTCATACAACTGTTTCTCGAGAGTGATCGATTCCAGTTCGAAAAACATCGTATTTAAAGTGAGCTACGATATTGTTTCTAATGTGTAATTAGTGAATTGATATGCAGTAATGATTAGTATTTATATGTTTATTAGTTATTACTTCGTCTTGCTGCTCATATTATTCATAAATACACTTGGACGTTTCCAGAGGTGAAACTCCAAACCAGATATTTAATGTATTAGTGGATAAACGTATTATCAACGACATTAAATCAGTTAGAAGGACAGACGGTAATTTGGATCATCATCTGGGTCAGGGTGAAAATCAAAGAACGGTTATTGCTTATGAGAGGAACAAATGCTAAATATAATCCTGAAAAAAAACTAGAGAAATGATGAGCTTCGGTAAGATATTGGATTGTTAGGATCAGGAAGCGTGAGTTAGGATCAGGAAGCGCGAGTTAGGATCAGGAAGCGTGAGGTAGGATCAGGAAGCGCGAGTTAGGATCAGGAAGCGCGAGTTAGGATCAGGAAGCGCGAGTTAGAATCAGGAAGCGCGAGTTAGGATCGGGAAGCGTGAGTTAGGATCAGGAAGCGCGAGTTAGAATCAGGAAGCGCGAGTTAGGATCGGGAAGCGTGAGTTAGGATCAGGAAGCGCGAGTTAGGATCAGGAAGCGCGAGTTAGGATCAGGAAGCGTGAGTTAGGATCAGGAAGCGTGAGTTAGGATCAGGAAGCGCGAGTTAGGATCAGGAAGCGTGAGTTATTTAAAAAAGAAGCAAAACAAGAAATAGTTCTATCAGGAATGTGCTAAAATTGTAAAGAAAAGAAAGATAGGAACAATTAATTAGTTACACGACTCAAATGAAGTAAATTTAGAAGAATTGGACTGGATACCACTAGGTTATTAAAGAGTAAAAATGGGGGATGCTTGAGAGAGAATGTTAGTGACCTTGAATTGAATACATGAAAATAGGAACATCAGAAAATTATATAAGGTGATTAGGATAGAGAGGAAAGATTTGAAACTAGAAGAAACGTAATTCAAAATAAAAATGGGGAAATTGTTACAGATTACAGGATTATATTAAATTAATTTAATACAGGAATACGTATTACATTATTTTAATCTCAGCTAATAAATGTGCATGCAGAACAGGATATTGAGGAGGATAATTCATAGACAGCAGAAATGCTAGTCACAGATCCAAGTGTGTTAGAGTTGAAATGGTGATAGAAAAATTGAAGATGTATAAAGCATCAGGTTCAGATTGGATCCTAGAAGAACTGATAAAATCAGGGGGAGGAAAATTGATGGACGAGATAAGTCGATTGCTTAGTGTGATTTGGGAAAAATAAGCTCTTCCAAATAAATACAAATAATCGATTATCGTACCAATCTATAAGTGAGAAGATGAAACTGACTGCAAGAACATGGGGCATCTCATTAATTTAAACTTCGTATACAATTCTAATAAATACGGTAATTAGTAAGCAGTCTTACTCCCTATATTGATGACTTAATATATCATCATTGTGGTTTTAGTAGAAATAGGTCTGCAACAGATCAGATTTTTAGTATAAGACAGATTTTAGAAAATAAATGGGAATATGTAATGACACTTATACATATAATGGGAATATGTAATATATATATGTAACATTTTACAAAGTCACTTCGATGGTCGCATGGCTAGCACGCGTGGCTGCCCCGATTGGGATTTCAGATTTATAATCCTGGTGGTTTCGCAGGGGTATTGGTGGAAAGTCACACAGGAATGTTATTTGTTTTTCTCGGGATTATCCTGTTTTCCGAACTTCATCACGCCAGTACCTCCCCCTCATATGATTTTATCATCTTTCATCTCATCTAATGTTAGGAGAAATATACTCTGGTTTAGCAAATCACAGGTATTAAAATATTTAGTTGTGTTAATGGGGGGCACACTCATGTACTTCCTCATGATTCCGAGCCTATTTGTCAGTGTACGGTAAAATAGTCCAGCTCAAATAAATGGCGGTATGAGTGATGTGTGTGAATGCTTGATGTGTGTCAGACCAGGAACACCATAACACCGTTGAGTAGATTTCATCTCATTCATTCCATAAAGTAAAGATGGGTGATATAATATACCAAAAAAATAAGGTTGTCATGTTGGGATCTTAAAAGCGTCAGTGACCGTGGCGTAGTCTATAGAGTCCCTATCTTCTACTCTGACGACCTGGGTTCAATTGCTGACGGGGTGTGGAATTTTAAATATCCACCTTGGGGTTGGGTGTGTAATGCCATTTTTTATTTCCAATATATAATGAACAGAGTAAAATTAAATTATAGTTGTGAATAAATACTATTTACAAAATAAATTAAGTAATTATAACATTTTTTGTTGCTAAGAGTATGATAAAGACGAATAAAATAATCTTCTTTATTAAGATTAAAATATTATTCAATTTTGTAACGTTCAAACCACAATATTGGACAATTAAATAAAACATGTTTGACTGTTTGAATATCTTCTCCACATTTACTAGTTGCATTTGATGATAATTTAAATTTATATAAATATGCCTGAAATTTCGCATGTCCGGTTAAAATTTGAGTTAATGTGAAACTGGGAACTATATTTGGGTATTTAAGTATGTCGTAGACCGTGTAATGTTCTTGTGTTTGTATGTGTGAAAAAGAAAAAAAGGTTAAAAAGTATATGAAGCATGAAAAACAGTGTGAAATAAATAAATAAATAAAATAATTACTACACCAGACTTCACAGAGAGGCTATTGAAATTTACAAGCACAAAAAATCCTTTAACAAGAAAGAAGAAACTATGAAGATTAATAAAATTTGGATTCCGGCATTATATAACACGAGAATAAAACCTATGACTTACGCCAGTGACAACCAATCAAAAAATAGCTCCAAAGTAACGGACCCTGTAGAAAACATCACCACATAATACTCAACTATGGACACGATTTCCTATCACATTTTTAAAAATTTGCATAAATTATAATTAAATGGGTTCCACAATTCTTTAATAAAATGTATGATTTCTTTTACAAGACCCCTAAAATATTTACAAAAACATGAACAGCTCAATTTGTCGTGGTGGAGTGGCTTGCGTGCTTAAATGATCCTGAGAGCTATGCCGGCGGTAGCATTGCTGCCGATAGGGTTACCCATGCCGGACTGGTCGAAGGTCATAAGCCAGACGAAAAAAGTACCTTGGGCGAAAGAGTGACGATCTTTCACCGTAAAAATACAACCGTCAAGAAATGCGGACATGGGTTCATCTGGGGTAAAATTTTCCGGAGGTCAAATAGTCCCCCATTCGGTTCTCCGGGCGGGGACTACTTCAGGGAACCCATGCCAAAGGCTCAAACACAGGGACATGTTCCCAGGAACATGGAATGTTAGGACTTTATACAATAGCGGGACACTAGAGATATTAACGCGGGAATTGGATAAATCGCCCTTGGATGTAGTCGCTTTACAGGAAGTTAGGTGGCCAGGAGAAGGTAGTCAGGAATCAGGAAGCTTTGCATTATACTATGGGGGTGCAGAAAGACCTTCATTTGGAACGGGTTTTTTAGTCAGAAGGAGGATCCTATCCGCTATCCGAGATATTAAATTTGTTAGTGATAGGATATCATACATAATTCTAAAGGGTAAACGACATGATTTTATAATTGTAAATGTACATGCCCCCACAGAAGATAAAGATGACAAGATCAAGGATGAGTTCTATGAAGAATTAGAATGCTTATTTGATAGCCTTTCACGATATCATATGAAAATTGTCTTAGGAGATTTTAATGCAAAAGTGGGGCGGGAAGATATATTCAAACCAACAATAGGCAAATTCAGTCTTCATGAAGATAGTAACGACAACGGGGTTAGATTAGTCACATTTGCCACATCAAAGAATCTCATTCTTAAGAGCACAACATTTCAGCATAAGGATATTCATAAATACACCTGGACGTCCCCAGATGGAGAAACTCGGAACCAGATAGATCATGTATTAGTGGATAAACGCTGGCACAGTAGCATCATTGATGTTAGATCAGTTAGAGGGACAGACTGCAATTCGGATCATCATCTGGTCAGAGTGAAAATCAGACAACGGCTATCGCTTATGAGAGGAACGAACGCTAAAGATGATTCTGTAAAATATGAATTAAAAAACTTGAAAAATGATGAAATGCGGCAAGAATACCAAATCAAAATAGCTAATAGATTTGAAGTACTGGAATCTTCAGATGACAATGTGGCAAACGAAGAAGAAACTGATATAAATAAAGAATGGGAGGCTATAAGAGATACTATTAAATTGTCAGCATCAGAAAGCATTGGTTGTTTAAAAAAGAGGCAAAACAAGAAATGGTTTGATGAGGAATGTGCCGACATTGTAAAGAAAAGAAAGCTAGCAAAAATGAAATGGTTACACGAGCCAAATGAGGTAAATTTAGAGCAATTGGGTAGTGTTAGACGTGAAACCACCAAGTTACTAAAGAGTAAAAAGAGGGAATATTTGAGAGAGAAGATTAATAATCTTGAAATGAATGCAAAAAATAGGAACATTAGAGAATTATATCAGGGAATTAGTATAGAGAAGAAGGGGTTTCAGGCTAGAACAAACATAATTCGGAATGAAAATGGGGATATGATTGCAGATTCTAGGAGTATATTAAATAGATGGAAAGGTTACTTTAATCAGCTATTAAATGTACATACAGAACAGGACATTGAGGAGGATAAGTTACAGACAGCAGAAATGCTAGTCGCAGAGCCAAGTGCATTAGAGGTTGAAATGGCGATTGAAAAATTGAAGATGTATAAAGCATCAGGTTCAGATGAGATCCCAGTAGAACTGATAAAATCAGGGGGAGAAAAATTGATGGACAAGATACGCTGGTTGCTTAGTATGATTTGGGAAAAAGAAGCTCTTCCAGATGAATGGAAGGAATCAATTATCGTACCAATTTATAAGAAAGGAGATAAAACTGATTGCAACAACTACAGGGCCATCTCATTACTTTCAACTTCGTACAAAATTCTAACAAATATATTAGTAAGCAGACTTACTCCCTATATTGATGACATTCTAGGAGATCATCAATGTGCATTTAGAAGAAACAGGTCTACAACAGATCAGATTTTCAGTATAAGACAGATTTTAGAGAAAAAATGGGAATATAATGGTACTGTACATCAACTATATGTAGACTTCAAAAAAGCATATGATTCAATTAAGAGGGAGAAGTTATATAGTATCCTGCTGGAGTTCGGAATTCCTAAAAAGTTGGTTAGACTTATACGAATGTGTCTAAATGGCTCAAAGAGTAGGGTGCGTGTAGGCAAACAGTTTTCAGACACTTTTGAAATCCAGAATGGGTTGAAGCAAGGAGATGCACTATCTCCTCTACTATTTAATTTTGTACTAGAGCATGCCATTAAATCTTTAGAGAATGAGGAAGGCTTACAACTGAATGGTATTAATAAGTTTATGCTGATGATGTAGTATTATTGGCCGATAGCGAGGAGATACTAAAGGCTAACACGCACACACTATTGAGTAACACTAAGAAATTAGGACTGGAAGTAAATATCACTAAAACTAAATATATGGTCACACGTAGAAATTCAGTATATAATGGAAATGGACAGCTAATGACAAATGAGGGAAATTTTGAGGAAGTGGCTGAATTCAAATACCTAGGAACAATAATCACAAATAGGAATGAGATGCACAAAGAAATTAAACATAGGCTCAATTCTGGAAATGCATGCTATTATGCATTGCAGAGACTTTTGATGTCCCAACTCCTTTCAAAAAACGTTAAGCTGAAAATATATAAAACTATTATTCTACCAGTTATATTATATGGGTGCGAAACATGGACTCTTACTTTAAGGGAGGAAAGGAGATTACGAGTATTTGAGAATAAAGTTCTTAGGAAAATTTTTGGACCTAAGAGAGATGAACAGACAGGTGAATGGAGAATACTACATAACAATGAACTACATGGTCTTTATAGGAAGCCAGATATAATAAGAACAGTTAAGTCTCGTAGACTGCGATGGGCAGGACATGCTGCACGTATGGGGAATGAAAGACGTGCATGGAAGCTTCTTGTAGGAAAGCCAGAGGGAAAACGCCCAGTTGGTAGGCCAAGAATGAGGTGGGAGAACAACATTAACTATGATTTGAGGGAAGTAGATTATACAGGGAATGATTGGAAAGCATTAGCTCAGGATAGGGATGTATGGAGAGCTTATGTCCGCGCGGCCATGAACCTTCGGGTTCGATAGTGCCAGTGAGTAAGTAAGTAAGTAAGTATGAACAGCTCAATGGAATTCGGCCGTCAAGGGACCACAACAGGTTCCCAAAAAAAAAAAACGGTACACTGGACAATGCCAGTCATTGCCATCACTCAGTCAGTCAGTCAGTCAGTCAGTCAACGTATAGCCAGTTTGCAGTAGACATTTGAAGAGTTAGGAGGTCAAAGAGAACGAAGAATCTCCTGAGGATATCTATCGCAGTAGTAAACGAAACGTTGAGTGTTAATAGAACCAGACCACGGCCATTTAGGCCGAAAGACATAAAATACATGAATCAAGACACCTGCCGTGAAAGTCTACAATTTTACATAAATAAAATAGTTAAAAGAACTAAAACAACACACTTTATTAGAAAACCGAACTAAAATTTAAGAAATAATTTTAATTTCCAACACGCTTGGGATAAAATTAAAGTGGTCAACAAAAAAATCGGAAAAACTGCACTTAAACTAGCGTGAAATATTTTCAAAGCCCTGTCGAATAACAGTGCTCATGCGCCAGAGTTTATAGAGCCAGCGATAACCCACAATCGAACCACATATTGATTATCATCCTCGATTACTATCCGTCGCTATGGCATTTAAATGACCAATATTTGCAATAAATCCCCAAATCTATGTTAAAAAAATATATTAATAATATTAAAATTAACAAACGTTTATTAAAAATGGGTGTACACTTACTTATCACTCTCTAACGCTGATCCAACCAGCGATAACCCAAAACAGCGAAAGCAAAATCATAGACTAAGTAATATACTCTGTGGAGAAAGTAGCAGTTAGCATCACAAATATTGTCTAACAGTGTCATAATATTGGATTTGCATATTTAAATAAATACTTCAAAGTTGTCTAATAATGTTATAAAAATTGTTTGAAAAAGTTTAAAATATTAATTAATGTTAATAAATACAGAAGAAGAGCTATAGTTTACAACAATGTAACTGAAAAATCAAACGCTAGTAGAAGTTCAGTTGAGCCAAAAAATCATCTCCAACACAAATAGAATAAAACTAGAGTTATCTACAAAAAATAAATAATTTTACCATCAAAAGCGTGGGGTGCTTTTTATGGTTTTTACGTTTTTTCTTAGAGACTTTACTTTTACCAATATCTGTTTTTTTATCAAATATATTAATTTATATAGAGCACCCCACGCTTTTGATGGTACAATTATTTTTTGTAGATAACTCTAGTTTTATTCTAGGTGTGTTGGAGATTATTTTTTTTGTTGACCACTTTAATTTTATCCAAAGCGTGTTGAAAATTAAAATTACTTTTCACTTTTTAGTTCGGTTTTCTAATAAAGCGTGTTGTTTTGGTTTTTTTAAACTATTATTTATTTTTTATTTTTTAGTTTGGTTTTCTAAAAATGTAAATATCTTTATATTCGATACTATTATAGTATGAGCTAAAAGTAATACTCTTCTAAAAAAAAAACGTGAACCAGCGACCTATGGATTACTGAAATTATATACCACTACAGTCCATCGCTGTATCAACTGAGCTACCACAACGATAGACTAAAAAGTTGATACTTCCTCAACCTATTATACTGGTCTTAATTGTTTGATGTCCTGATGATCCTGGCCAGGATCTTAGAAAACAATTATGAAATTATTGTATGGTCCTTTACAAGTATATAAAGTTTCAAGTCTATCCAATGTTTTTAAGTGGGTGAAAATAGTGTTGAAAGATTCAGTTACATAGATACAGGTCAAGCTAATATAAAGCGTGTAAAAAGATGAAATAAAAATAATCTGCACCCACCTTTAATAAGCTAATGTATATTTATGAAACTGAAACATGTTGTTATCAGTCATTAAAATGTCTATACTGCGTTGCAAACTTAACTTTAGGAACACGATAATTCTCTTCTTAATGATAAACTATTTTTGTATAAAATGCAACATGCAGTTTTGAAAGATAAGATAAGAGAGGTTTAAAGTAATTACAGGAACAAATTATGAAACATGTCATGGACTTACAGGTGATGAAAAGTAGGCGTTGAGTTGCCGGAAGTTAATTCAGGCTAACAAAAGACGATGAAACTAAGTTGAATGTAGAGTTGGCAAAGTAATTATTACTGAGGGAGTCATTCATCATGGCGCGACCCACCCCGATGCCAACTGTGATTGATGAGACGAATCAAATCCAGATATCTGATGTTTTCTATTTGCCATTCACATGTCTAACTTTCCATATCCTACATTAACATATCTTAGTTCTACCAACTTTATATCATTTGTTACCAAGTCGTCTTCATCGTATGCACTCACATCAAACTTTTTTAACGCAGAAACTCCCGTAACTTAAAACATAATAACTCTGTGACTTGTGGGTTCAATAAAGTCTGTTTACTTAAGTTAACTTACGTAACATAAATAAGGTTAACCTAACTTAAGCTAACACAGCCGTATTAAACAGTTGTGACACAGTGTTGGGCTGACTTGTGAAGTTAGCGTGCGGCAGCGAGAGTCGTGTCTTACCTTGTAAAATAGGGGAAGATTCTTGAGCTGACGATGAACACACGGAGAAATTTCCACACCCGTCTATAAATCCATTATAGAAAAGTACGTTCTCGAGTCTTGGACTCGATTCCAGATTATTTCCACTACTCCATCAAGTAATCTGCGCAGGCGGAAAATAGGTTAACTAACATGCTGTCTTTCCTTTTCTCTTCCTCACTATGTTGCCTCTTCCTGTCATCTGTATATGTTCATTGTCTGGCAGATAGAGAGCTGACAAATGCTATGAATTTTAACGGTCCGTCCTTCTACGCGGTCATTGGCAAAATTACGAATTTGACAACCCTGTTACTATTGGGGTTGCGTGTAGGAATGGGCTGTCCCTTCTCATTACATGTTGCCACTTGTGATTTATTGTGAGGCTGGTAACGGGGAGACGACAAACACTGTGATTTTAAATGATCCGACATCTTGAGCGTTCCGTGTTTAAATGACTAATTTGACAGCCATGTTAAGATCTTTCACACGTGTTTAAGGATTTTCCGCCCACACTTAAAGTAGAACCATTTCAGTACGTGATCGGATGTGCAGTCTTCTCCTACATCCCTTCCATCGATTCAGTACTTTGGCAACACTAGTGCTAAAACTCTTCCCATGCAGAGTTAACTTGGTGGTATAATACGTACTTCCATTTCTACTCTCCGCAACGAACGCCACTCGACGCGCGCGCGGACTTCCTGCTTTAACAGTATATAAACTTTTTTAAATTCAATATCCCAGATTTGTCATTTCGACATTTTCTGGTATTATCTCCTAGCATTAAGGTAATTGTAGCCCACGTCTGAGTAGAGACGGCTGGGCAGCGGGGTTACACTCCCCCGATGATATGATGTTGATGATGCTGTTATGGTGCACCAGGAGAGTCCTTAATCCTAACCTTAATCTAAGGCGAATGTGATATTGATGACTATGATGGCCATATGATGTTCGGGAACCGTTTGAGCCTTGAAGTCTCTTGAGATTTGTCTTACAGGTGTTAAGGTAGGAAGCCTTGGCGCAGAGCTACGGGACTTGCGCTGGTTCGAGTCTCCATGGGGGAAGAAATTTTCTCATGGTATTTCGGCCAGTATGGGACCGGTGCCCACCCAGCATCGTGAGGCAATTGGGTAGCTACAGTGAGTAGCGGCTCCAGGTTGAGGAACCAGCTATAACGGCTGGGGGACTCGACATGCTAACCACATGTCACCCCTACACTGGCTGTTGATCATCTACCTCTGTGATTGACACATGTGGATGTGAAGGGCCAGCAGCCGGCTGGTAAAAGGGCAACCGCTGAAAAGTGGAAAGACCCTCAATCGGAATCGGAACCTTAACACATATGTTGAAAGTGTCGTCCTTTATGGGCTATTTAGGCATTGCATCTGGATACCACATTCTGACTGATGCGAGTGAATTCTTCTGTTGTATTGTTTCTGATTTTATTCCTAATGTTTTTTTGTCGTTCCTCAAATGTGTGACGATTTGTTCGATAAACCTTAACTTTCAGGTTATCTCACAAATAAAATTCAGACACTAGAGAGTGAGGTGGAAAGAACAGCATAGTTCACTCTGTGTGTGCAGGAAACTGAAATCCCTATTTGTTGTGCTGATGTTCAAGATTCTCACCAACCTCTAGCTTTGTTTTCGGTTAAAACTATTCACGTTCGCATATTTTTTTTTACATTGAGCCAGCATTTTCAAGTTTATTAACAATTATATGAAATTGTGTTTTTGAAGGTGGAACTTCAATATGTCTGATTAATTTATCACGTACCCGTCTAGCAGATTCGTACTTAAAATAATTTTTACACACGAATATGATACACCAGCGAAACCGGTCTCATCTTCTTGATAAGTTAAATCTGACTTGAAGGTGGAACTTCAATATGTCTGATTAATTTATCACGTACCCGTCTAGCAGATTCGTACTTAAAATAATTTTTACACACGAATATGATACACCAGCGAAACCGGTCTCATCTTCTTGATAAGTTAAATCTGACTTGAAGGTGGAACTTCAATATGTCTGATTAATTTATCACGTACCCGTCTAGCAGATTCGTACTTAAAATAATTTTTACACACGAATATGATACACCAGCGAAACCGGTCTCATCTTCTTGATAAGTTAAATCTGACTTGAAGGTGGAACTTCAATATGTCTGATTAATTTATCACGTACCCGTCTAGCAGATTCGTACTTAAAATAATTTTTACACACGAATATGATACACCAGCGAAACCGGTCTCATCTTCTTGATAAGTTAAATCTGACTTGAAGGTGGAACTTCAATATGTCTGATTAATTTATCACGTACCCGTCTAGCAGATTCGTACTTAAAATAATTTTTACACACGAATATGATACACCAGCGAAACCGGTCTCATCTTCTTGATAAGTTAAATCTGACTTGAAGGTGGAACTTCAATATGTCTGATTAATTTATCACGTACCCGTCTAGCAGATTCGTACTTAAAATATTTTTTACACACGAATATGATACACCAGCGAAACCGGTCTCATCTTCTTGATAAGTTAAATCTGACTTGAAGGTGGAACTTCAATATGTCTGATTAATTTATCACGTACCCGTCTAGCAGATTCGTACTTAAAATAATTTTTACACACGAATATGATACACCAGCGAAACCGGTCTCATCTTCTTGATAAGTTAAATCTGACTTGAAGGTGGAACTTCAATATGTCTGATTAATTTATCACGTACCCGTCTAGCAGATTCGTACTTAAAATAATTTTTACACACGAATATGATACACCAGCGAAACCGGTCTCATCTTCTTGATAAGTTAAATCTGACTTGAAGGTGGAACTTCAATATGTCTGATTAATTTATCACGTACCCGTCTAGCAGATTCGTACTTAAAATAATTTTTACACACGAATATGATACACCAGCGAAACCGGTCTCATCTTCTTGATAAGTTAAATCTGACTTGAAGGTGGAACTTCAATATGTCTGATTAATTTATCACGTACCCGTCTAGCAGATTCGTACTTAAAATAATTTTTACACACGAATATGATACACCAGCGAAACCGGTCTCATCTTCTTGATAAGTTAAATCTGACTTGAAGGTGGAACTTCAATATGTCTGATTAATTTATCACGTACCCGTCTAGCAGATTCGTACTTAAAATAATTTTTACACACGAATATGATACACCAGCGAAACCGGTCTCATCTTCTTGATAAGTTAAATCTGACTTGAAGGTGGAACTTCAATATGTCTGATTAATTTATCACGTACCCGTCTAGCAGATTCGTACTTAAAATAATTTTTACACACGAATATGATACACCAGCGAAACCGGTCTCATCTTCTTGATAAGTTAAATCTGACTTGAAGGTGGAACTTCAATATGTCTGATTAATTTATCACGTACCCGTCTAGCAGATTCGTACTTAAAATAATTTTTACACACGAATATGATACACCAGCGAAACCGGTCTCATCTTCTTGATAAGTTAAATCTGACTTGAAGGTGGAACTTCAATATGTCTGATTAATTTATCACGTACCGTCTACCCGTCTAGCAGATTCGTACTTAAAATAATTTTTACACACGAATATGATACACCAGCGAAACCGGTCTCATCTTCTTGATAAGTTAAATCTGACTTGAAGGTGGAACTTCAATATGTCTGATTAATTTATCACGTACCCGTCTAGCAGATTCGTACTTAAAATAATTTTTACACACGAATATGATACACCAGCGAAACCGGTCTCATCTTCTTGATAAGTTAAATCTGACTTGAAGGTGGAACTTCAATATGTCTGATTAATTTATCACGTACCCGTCTAGCAGATTCGTACTTAAAATAATTTTTACACACGAATATGATACACCAGCGAAACCGGTCTCATCTTCTTGATAAGTTAAATCTGACTTGAAGGTGGAACTTCAATATGTCTGATTAATTTATCACGTACCCCGTCTAGCAGATTCGTACTTAAAATAATTTTTACACACGAATATGATACACCAGCGAAACCGGTCTCATCTTCTTGATAAGTTAAATCTGACTTGAAGGTGGAACTTCAATATGTCTGATTAATTTATCACGTACCCGTCTAGCAGATTCGTACTTAAAATAATTTTTACACACGAATATGATACACCAGCGAAACCGGTCTCATCTTCTTGATAAGTTAAATCTGACTTGAAGGTGGAACTTCAATATGTCTGATTAATTTATCACGTACCCGTCTAGCAGATTCGTACTTAAAATAATTTTTACACACGAATATGATACACCAGCGAAACCGGTCTCATCTTCTTGATAAGTTAAATCTGACTTGAAGGTGGAACTTCAATATGTCTGATTAATTTATCACGTACCCGTCTAGCAGATTCGTACTTAAAATAATTTTTACACACGAATATGATACACCAGCGAAACCGGTCTCATCTTCTTGATAAGTTAAATCTGACTTGAAGGTGGAACTTCAATATGTCTGATTAATTTATCACGTACCCGTCTAGCAGATTCGTACTTAAAATAATTTTTACACACGAATATGATACACCAGCGAAACCGGTCTCATCTTCTTGATAAGTTAAATCTGACTTGAAGGTGGAACTTCAATATGTCTGATTAATTTATCACGTACCCGTCTAGCAGATTCGTACTTAAAATAATTTTACACACGAATATGATACACCAGCGAAACCGGTCTCATCTTCTTGATAAGTTAAATCTGACTTGAAGGTGGAACTTCAATATGTCTGATTAATTTATCACGTACCCGTCTAGCAGATTCGTACTTAAAATAATTTTTACACACGAATATGATACACCAGCGAAACCGGTCTCATCTTCTTGATAAGTTAAATCTGACTTGAAGGTGGAACTTCAATATGTCTGATTAATTTATCACGTACCCGTCTAGCAGATTCGTACTTAAAATAATTTTTACACACGAATATGATACACCAGCGAAACCGGTCTCATCTTCTTGATAAGTTAAATCTGACTTGAAGGTGGAACTTCAATATGTCTGATTAATTTATCACGTACCCGTCTAGCAGATTCGTACTTAAAATAATTTTTACACACGAATATGATACACCAGCGAAACCGGTCTCATCTTCTTGATAAGTTAAATCTGACTTGAAGGTGGAACTTCAATATGTCTGATTAATTATCACGTACCCGTCTAGCAGATTCGTACTTAAAATAATTTTTACACACGAATATGATACACCAGACGAAACCGGTCTCATCTTCTTGATAAGTTAAATCTGACTTGAAGGTGGAACTTCAATATGTCTGATTAATTTATCACGTACCCGTCTAGCAGATTCGTACTTAAAATAATTTTTACACACGAATATGATACACCAGCGAAACCGGTCTCATCTTCTTGATAAGTTAAATCTGACTTGAAGGTGGAACTTCAATATGTCTGATTAATTTATCACGTACCCGTCTAGCAGATTCGTACTTAAAATAATTTTACACACGAATATGATACACCAGCGAAACCGGTCTCATCTTCTTGATAAGTTAAATCTGACTTGAAGGTGGAACTTCAATATGTCTGATTAATTTATCACGTACCCGTCTAGCAGATTCGTACTTAAAATAATTTTTACACACGAATATGATACACCAGCGAAACCGGTCTCATCTTCTTGATAAGTTAAATCTGACTTGAAGGTGGAACTTCAATATGTCTGATTAATTTATCACGTACCCGTCTAGCAGATTCGTACTTAAATAATTTTTACACACGAATATGATACACCAGCGAAACCGGTCTCATCTTCTTGATAAGTTAAATCTGACTTGAAGGTGGAACTTCAATATGTCTGATTAATTTATCACGTACCCGTCTAGCAGATTCGTACTTAAAATAATTTTTACACACGAATATGATACACCAGCGAAACCGGTCTCATCTTCTTGATAAGTTAAATCTGACTTGAAGGTGGAACTTCAATATGTCTGATTAATTTATCACGTACCCGTCTAGCAGATTCGTACTTAAAATAATTTTTACACACGAATATGATACACCAGCGAAACCGGTCTCATCTTCTTGATAAGTTAAATCTGACTTGAAGGTGGAACTTCAATATGTCTGATTAATTTATCACGTACCCGTCTAGCAGATTCGTACTTAAAATAATTTTTACACACGAATATGATACACCAGCGAAACCGGTCTCATCTTCTTGATAAGTTAAATCTGACTTGAAGGTGGAACTTCAATATGTCTGATTAATTTATCACGTACCCGTCTAGCAGATTCGTACTTAA
The DNA here is from genome assembly GCA_030220185.1 of Diploptera punctata. Classification (NCBI taxonomy): domain Eukaryota; kingdom Metazoa; phylum Arthropoda; class Insecta; order Blattodea; family Blaberidae; genus Diploptera; species Diploptera punctata. The sequence continues at coordinate 459,854 of JASPKZ010007403.1, read as the reverse complement.
AATAATTTTTACACACGAATATGATACACCAGCGAAACCGGTCTCATCTTCTTGATAAGTTAAATCTGACTTGAAGGTGGAACTTCAATATGTCTGATTAATTTATCACGTACCCGTCTAGCAGATTCGTACTTAAAATAATTTTTACACACGAATATGATACACCACGCGAAACCGGTCTCATCTTCTTGATAAGTTAAATCTGACTTGAAGGTGGAACTTCAATATGTCTGATTAATTTATCACGTACCCGTCTAGCAGATTCGTACTTAAAATATTTTTTCACACGAATATGATACACCAGCGAAACCGGTCTCATCTTCTTGATAAGTTAAATCTGACTTGAAGGTGGAACTTCAATATGTCTGATTAATTTATCACGTACCCGTCTAGCAGATTCGTACTTAAAATAATTTTTACACACGAATATGATACACCAGCGAAACCGGTCTCATCTTCTTGATAAGTTAAATCTGACTTGAAGGTGGAACTTCAATATGTCTGATTAATTTATCACGTACCCGTCTAGCAGATTCGTACTTAAAATAATTTTTACACACGAATATGATACACCAGCGAAACCGGTCTCATCTTCTTGATAAGTTAAATCTGACTTGAAGGTGGAACTTCAATATGTCTGATTAATTTATCACGTACCCGTCTAGCAGATTCGTACTTAAAATAATTTTTACACACGAATATGATACACCAGCGAAACCGGTCTCATCTTCTTGATAAGTTAAATCTGACTTGAAGGTGGAACTTCAATATGTCTGATTAATTTATCACGTACCCGTCTAGCAGATTCGTACTTAAAATAATTTTTACACACGAATATGATACACCAGCGAAACCGGTCTCATCTTCTTGATAAGTTAAATCTGACTTGAAGGTGGAACTTCAATATGTCTGATTAATTTATCACGTACCCGTCTAGCAGATTCGTACTTAAAATAATTTTTACACACGAATATGATACACCAGCGAAAACCGGTCTCATCTTCTTGATAAGTTAAATCTGACTTGAAGGTGGAACTTCAATATGTCTGATTAATTTATCACGTACCCGTCTAGCAGATTCGTACTTAAAATAATTTTTACACACGAATATGATACACCAGCGAAAACCGGTCTCATCTTCTTGATAAGTTAAATCTGACTTGAAGGTGGAACTTCAATATGTCTGATTAATTTATCACGTACCCGTCTAGCAGATTCGTACTTAAAATAATTTTTACACACACGAATATGATACACCAGCGAAACCGGTCTCATCTTCTTGATAAGTTAAATCTGACTTGAAGGTGGAACTTCAATATGTCTGATTAATTTATCACGTACCCGTCTAGCAGATTCGTACTTAAAATAATTTTTACACACGAATATGATACACCAGCGAAACCGGTCTCATCTTCTTGATAAGTTAAATCTGACTTGAAGGTGGAACTTCAATATGTCTGATTAATTTATCACGTACCCGTCTAGCAGATTCGTACTTAAAATAATTTTTACACACGAATATGATACACCAGCGAAACCGGTCTCATCTTCTTGATAAGTTAAATCTGACTTGAAGGTGGAACTTCAATATGTCTGATTAATTTATCACGTACCCGTCTAGCAGATTCGTACTTAAAATAATTTTTACACACGAATATGATACACCAGCGAAACCGGTCTCATCTTCTTGATAAGTTAAATCTGACTTGAAGGTGGAACTTCAATATGTCTGATTAATTTATCACGTACCCGTCTAGCAGATTCGTACTTAAAATAATTTTTACACACGAATATGATACACCAGCGAAACCGGTCTCATCTTCTTGATAAGTTAAATCTGACTTGAAGGTGGAACTTCAATATGTCTGATTAATTTATCACGTACCCGTCTAGCAGATTCGTACTTAAAATAATTTTTACACACGAATATGATACACCAGCGAAACCGGTCTCATCTTCTTGATAAGTTAAATCTGACTTGAGGTGGAACTTCAATATGTCTGATTAATTTATCACGTACCCGTCTAGCAGATTCGTACTTAAAATAATTTTTACACACGAATATGATACACCAGCGAAACCGGTCTCATCTTCTTGATAAGTTAAATCTGACTTGAAGGTGGAACTTCAATATGTCTGATTAATTTATCACGTACCCGTCTAGCAGATTCGTACTTAAAATAATTTTTACACACGAATATGATACACCAGCGAAACCGGTCTCATCTTCTTGATAAGTTAAATCTGACTTGAAGGTGGAACTTCAATATGTCTGATTAATTTATCACGTACCCGTCTAGCAGATTCGTACTTAAAATAATTTTTACACACGAATATGATACACCAGCGAAACCGGTCTCATCTTCTTGATAAGTTAAATCTGACTTGAAGGTGGAACTTCAATATGTCTGATTAATTTATCACGTACCCGTCTAGCAGATTCGTACTTAAAATAATTTTTACACACGAATATGATACACCAGCGAAACCGGTCTCATCTTCTTGATAAGTTAAATCTGACTTGAAGGTGGAACTTCAATATGTCTGATTAATTTATCACGTACCCGTCTAGCAGATTCGTACTTAAAATAATTTTTACACACGAATATGATACACCAGCGAAACCGGTCTCATCTTCTTGATAAGTTAAATCTGACTTGAAGGTGGAACTTCAATATGTCTGATTAATTTATCACGTACCCGTCTAGCAGATTCGTACTTAAAATAATTTTTACACACGAATATGATACACCAGCGAAACCGGTCTCATCTTCTTGATAAGTTAAATCTGACTTGAAGGTGGAACTTCAATATGTCTGATTAATTTATCACGTACCCGTCTAGCAGATTCGTACTTAAAATAATTTTTACACACGAATATGATACACCAGCGAAACCGGTCTCATCTTCTTGATAAGTTAAATCTGACTTGAAGGTGGAACTTCAATATGTCTGATTAATTTATCACGTACCCGTCTAGCAGATTCGTACTTAAAATAATTTTTACACACGAATATGATACACCAGCGAAACCGGTCTCATCTTCTTGATAAGTTAAATCTGACTTGAAGGTGGAACTTCAATATGTCTGATTAATTTATCACGTACCCGTCTAGCAGATTCGTACTTAAAATAATTTTTACACACGAATATGATACACCAGCGAAACCGGTCTCATCTTCTTGATAAGTTAAATCTGACTTGAAGGTGGAACTTCAATATGTCTGATTAATTTATCACGTACCCGTCTAGCAGATTCGTACTTAAAATAATTTTTACACACGAATATGATACACCAGCGAAACCGGTCTCATCTTCTTGATAAGTTAAATCTGACTTGAAGGTGGAACTTCAATATGTCTGATTAATTTATCACGTACCCGTCTAGCAGATTCGTACTTAAAATAATTTTTACACACGAATATGATACACCAGCGAAACCGGTCTCATCTTCTTGATAAGTTAAATCTGACTTGAAGGTGGAACTTCAATATGTCTGATTAATTTATCACGTACCCGTCTAGCAGATTCGTACTTAAAATAATTTTTACACACGAATATGATACACCAGCGAAACCGGTCTCATCTTCTTGATAAGTTAAATCTGACTTGAAGGTGGAACTTCAATATAGTCTGATTAATTTATCACGTACCCGTCTAGCAGATTCGTACTTAAAATAATTTTTACACACGAATATGATACACCAGCGAAACCGGTCTCATCTTCTTGATAAGTTAAATCTGACTTGAAGGTGGAACTTCAATATGTCTGATTAATTTATCACGTACCCGTCTAGCAGATTCGTACTTAAAATAATTTTTACACACGAATATGATACACCAGCGAAACCGGTCTCATCTTCTTGATAAGTTAAATCTGACTTGAAGGTGGAACTTCAATATGTCTGATTAATTTATCACGTACCCGTCTAGCAGATTCGTACTTAAAATAATTTTTACACACGAATATGATACACCAGCGAAACCGGTCTCATCTTCTTGATAAGTTAAATCTGACTTGAAGGTGGAACTTCAATATGTCTGATTAATTTATCACGTACCCGTCTAGCAGATTCGTACTTAAAATAATTTTTACACACGAATATGATACACCAGCGAAACCGGTCTCATCTTCTTGATAAGTTAAATCTGACTTGAAGGTGGAACTTCAATATGTCTGATTAATTTATCACGTACCCGTCTAGCAGATTCGTACTTAAAATAATTTTTACACACGAATATGATACACCAGCGAAACCGGTCTCATCTTCTTGATAAGTTAAATCTGACTTGAAGGTGGAACTTCAATATGTCTGATTAATTTATCACGTACCCGTCTAGCAGATTCGTACTTAAAATAATTTTTACACACGAATATGATACACCAGCGAAACCGGTCTCATCTTCTTGATAAGTTAAATCTGACTTGAAGGTGGAACTTCAATATGTCTGATTAATTTATCACGTACCCGTCTAGCAGATTCGTACTTAAAATAATTTTTACACACGAATATGATACACCAGCGAAACCGGTCTCATCTTCTTGATAAGTTAAATCTGACTTGAAGGTGGAACTTCAATATGTCTGATTAATTTATCACGTACCCGTCTAGCAGATTCGTACTTAAAATAATTTTTACACACGAATATGATACACCAGCGAAACCGGTCTCATCTTCTTGATAAGTTAAATCTGACTTGAAGGTGGAACTTCAATATGTCTGATTAATTTATCACTCACCCGTCTAGCAGATTCGTACTTAAAATAATTTTTACACACGAATATGATACACCAGCGAAACCGGTCTCATCTTCTTGATAAGTTAAATCTGACTTGAAGGTGGAACTTCAATATGTCTGATTAATTTATCACGTACCCGTCTAGCAGATTCGTACTTAAAATAATTTTTACACACGAATATGATACACCAGCGAAACCGGTCTCATCTTCTTGATAAGTTAAATCTGACTTGAAGGTGGAACTTCAATATGTCTGATTAATTTATCACGTACCCGTCTAGCAGATTCGTACTTAAAATAATTTTTACACACGAATATGATACACCAGCGAAACCGGTCTCATCTTCTTGATAAGTTAAATCTGACTTGAAGGTGGAACTTCAATATGTCTGATTAATTTATCACGTACCCGTCTAGCAGATTCGTACTTAAAATAATTTTTACACACGAATATGATACACCAGCGAAACCGGTCTCATCTTCTTGATAAGTTAAATCTGACTTGAAGGTGGAACTTCAATATGTCTGATTAATTTATCACGTACCCGTCTAGCAGATTCGTACTTAAAATAATTTTTACACACGAATATGATACACCAGCGAAACCGGTCTCATCTTCTTGATAAGTTAAATCTGACTTGAAGGTGGAACTTCAATATGTCTGATTAATTTATCACGTACCCGTCTAGCAGATTCGTACTTAAAATAATTTTTACACACGAATATGATACACCAGCGAAACCGGTCTCATCTTCTTGATAAGTTAAATCTGACTTGAAGGTGGAACTTCAATATGTCTGATTAATTTATCACGTACCCGTCTAGCAGATTCGTACTTAAAATAATTTTTACACACGAATATGATACACCAGCGAAACCGGTCTCATCTTCTTGATAAGTTAAATCTGACTTGAAGGTGGAACTTCAATATGTCTGATTAATTTATCACGTACCCGTCTAGCAGATTCGTACTTAAAATAATTTTTACACACGAATATGATACACCAGCGAAACCGGTCTCATCTTCTTGATAAGTTAAATCTGACTAACAGCATTCCCGTGCCGTGAAGGCCAAACCGGATGCGTGCACCTTATGCTGGAGCAAGTCGCATAGCCCACTTTGAAAACCCGGCTCGAGAGGTTACGATTTATAATGTAGACCCACTTATGACACCGGAAGTCGCTAAATGTCGCAGTCGTCTTTCCGTAGTTTTGTCGTATATTAATGACATAGATTATCGTGTAATATTTCACAATAACTATATCCATCCATAGTAATTCTGCCCGAGGGCAGGTCTTTCACTGCAATCAGAGCATTTTCGTGCAATGCTTGCAGCTTTACTAGAGAATTATAAGTGTGGAAGCTTCCCGTTGCTTTCCACATAACTATATTTAATTCTATAATATACCAGTAATAGTTTGTTCACAATTTGCACTAATATATCTTGATTTAACGTTTTTCTACACAGTATTATGTTGTACTGTAAACAAAGTCACAAAAGACATCCTCCCGCAGACATCTGGTGGAGCGATGATATTATTTTACGTGCCATCTGATGTTTAATGGATTCAACGCGAGCGGCCATGTTAAAATAACTGAATATCCCTCTTCGTCAACTGACATGCGGGAAATAGTGTTATATTTAAATTTACACTTATTGTTTGACCATTGTCATTTTTTCATGTTATATTGAATTTTATTACTTTATTATTATTATTTTTGCGATAATTTTGTTCATACATAGTAGTTATATAAAATGAAGATTAATCAGAGAACTATGTTTTCATCTATGCCGCTGGACAACGATGTCATTAGGTTCATGTGACCAATGAAATCACATTTAACCATGTGCTTCTGTTTACATTACAACATAAACTAAGGCCGAAACCTGTATAGTAGCCTACACAATTATTTTAGAAGCTCTGATCACTCCATTTGCTACAATTTCTTTTCTCCTCACACTACACTTATCGCTGTCAGAAAATATAACTAACTTGCTCCGATTTATATACGCGAGGGTAGGGACATTCTCGGTGTCCAGTCGAGACTTTTTTTCAGATTGGAAACTCCCGGGAAACGAACCTTGCGGTCATGAAGGATAGACGCGTATCAAACTTTCTCTGCGGGTCTTCCAACTCGCGAGTAGATAGCTCGGCAATCTATTTCTACCAATGAGAGGTCACTATTCTCGTCTTCGCCCGAGAAATCCAAACATCGTTAATACGCCTCTCAATATAGTTTCGGATTTCAAGTGAACCTCTACTTCTGATTCTCGGATTTTGCTCGTTTTTGGACAATACCTACCTCGGTTTATTTTAATAGGATACACTGAGTTTGTTGTGAAACATCGAAAAATTTGGCTGCTAGAGCGATTTTTCAATTTTCACTTCTGGTGAAATTCTACACCTAAGGGTTTTAGAGGGCCGAATTGCGAATCTAAACCATCGAGGGACCGAATCAGACATACACAAACGTTTTGATAAGTAATGTCACGAGTGATTTCCAAAATTATCAATATGTTCACGAGTCACGAAGTGTCTAGTGAATTTATCTGGAGGATTTGGAAATCAAGAGTGGTATTTGTTAGGACTGTTTAACGAATAAAATTAAGCTGTTTACACACAAATCATTATTTAAATATAGTTATTCTAAAATTGTTATATATTTAATCTAAACGGCGATGTTTGAAAACAAATGAGAAATGTTTGGTTATGTTTCATTTGTTCATCATTGCAACTTGATCATACTATTTATTGCCAAACAGGATGGCAATATTCATTGAAACGTGATTGGTCATTGACTCCCATTTGGGGAATGAGTTAATAGTCATCAAATCGATCCAGTCGTTTCAGAATATATATATATATATATATATATATATATTGGTGTCTAATAAGTTGGATAGATGTAGATTTCTAAAAAAAACAAATGTTTTCAAGAAAATAACCTCAATGTTCAGCTATATTCGTACAGAATTCGCTAGTAAAATAATAGACTATAAATAATAAATAATCAGACGATTTACGAACTTGGATGTCTGTAAATATGAAAAAAAGTGGGTTTCTGAACATGTATGTTTGCTTTTCCGTATCAATATAGCAGCTATTATTTCACTTCGATAGAAAATTAGTGTCTCAGTGTAGTTTTTGTATTTCGTCAGACGTTCAGACATGAAGTGCGAGGGCCTTGCTGATAAATATCAGCAACACAATGAATGTGTGATAGATATCAGGCCAGCAATTATCTGGTTAACAGGCAACTGAATTCGTTCCAGTTCTGTAGTCACTGTTGTACAGATAAACTGCACATATCTTGAGGGAAAATTGGGCTATTCTAGTGCAAATGTTAGTGTATAAACATTGAAACTGAAAACAAACGACTATTGTTAGTTTAATGTACACGTGGTACAAGTTTTAAGGTCATCCCTCCCGGTTTCTATCTGTGAGTGGTGTGCATGTCCAGATATATTCAGTTCCGCTTACAGTTATAATGGAGATGGCCAAATTTATTTCAAAAGTAATCATTGCTGATGGAACTTGGTTACATAATTTCGATCTCAGAGCAAATAGCAAAGGTGTGTATGAAAATGATTCATCACTAACTAAACTAACTCACTGGCTCTATTGAACACGTATGTTCATGGCCGCGCGGATATAAACTCTCCATACATCCCTATCCTGAGTTAATATTTTCCAATCTACCCTGTATAATCTACTTCCTTCAATTCATGGTTAATATTATTCTTCCACCTCATTCTTGGTGTACCAACTGTGGGTTTTCCCTCTGGTTTTCCTACAAGAAGCTTCCATGCGCTTCTTTCATTCCTCATACGTGCCACATATCCTGCCCACCCCAGTCTACGAGAGTTAACTGTTCTTATTATATCTGGCTTCCTATAAAGACCATGTAGCATCACTAACTCCCAAAATAGGAAAAGTGTTTTATTGTTTATTGTTTTGGGAATATTAGTGAGATTTCATTTTATTTATATTCATGGTATGGTTTATTAGCGTGTCGTACCTCGACACACAATTACGTAAAATTGTCTGCCGAAGTGGTGCGTAAATTGTAAATAGACAGATTAAAGCTAACTTTCCGCCCAGCGCGGAGCCCGTGGCAAGTAAAGTATGATGGTAGCATTAAAAAAAAACAAACACATACACACACACACACCTCTACATACAACAGTAACTGGGTAATACTATAGAGATGTTCTGATAAATCTCCAAGGTTATATGTGGCGCAAAATGACCACAATTATGTTCACATTTAATATGATTTTGCATATATGTGTATATATATGCCTGGACGGGATTCGAACCCGGAACTCTGAGTCTGTACCTCAGTGTGATATCCATTACACCACCAGGCGAATCCAATTCAAGCATTATTTTTCTTATCATACCATATTAAGCTTGTATTGCTCAATATTAAACATTTAATTATAACATCGATAAAGCGTCACTGCTATAAAGTAAAAAATGTTCTCTTTAATTTGCTTACCTGTTATATAGTCAGCTACTAGATGAGAGTGAAGACTGAGTTCTCGCGACATCTAGTAATAATGGAGAATATAATACATATATAAGAAAAATGAATGTTTGAATTGGATTCGCCTGGTAGTGTAATGGATATCACACTGAGGTACAGACTCAGAGATCCGGGTTCGAATCCCGTCCAGGCATTTATTTTTCTTATCATACCATATATATATATATATATATATATATATATATATACACACGCAGCGGACCCGGGTTCGTTCCCTGGCCGGGACAGTTTTCCTGGGTGAGGTTTTTATCGGGGTTTTTCCTCATCACTAAGACAAATGTCAGGAAAACTTTAAGGCCCAAACGGTGCCCGAAATTATATGGCCATAATCATCATCATCATCATCCGTATCATTATCATCATCATCCTTCACCGGTGTGGAAAGCAACGGGAAGCTACCACACCTACAATTCCCTAGTAAAGCTCAAGCATAGCATGAAAATGCTATGATTGCAGTGAAACACCTGCCCTCAGGCAGAATTAATATGGATATATATATATATATATATATATATATATATACACACACACAGAGTATAAATGAATTATACCGCACAAATTTAACTACGTATAGAGGGGTATTATATAAGCACTCTGAGATAATGAACTAATGGTCTACGAATAAAAATGTTCAAGTTATGATTCAATTTGTAAAATGGTTGGCACGCCACTGATTATTTCAAATTAAAATGAAAATAACATGATACAGAGACTGTAAGAGGTAAGGTGTATGTTCCTTTAGCTCAGTGGTTACAGCATCTTACTACCAATGCAAATGTAAGATTGATGCATCACGTTCGAATCTCCGTACAGCATGTGTACGTTTGTTTTCGTTTTTCCTTTATTATGTATGTTGTAAATCGGTTAGGTACGTAGATGTACTTCTGGTTCAATTATTTATTCATTATTTTACAGAATACAACACTAGAATGTCGAAGCAGTACTTGAGTTACAAAACAGTCTACTTACGTATTGCACAGAGAATTGTTTGAATGGGTCTAATAATAATGCACATACTGGTTTTGCAAATACAATGTGCAATTTTACTGTACTGTACAGTACTTATGTACTTAGATGAATGATAGTGCAGTGATCACAAGAGTAACAACATGAAGAGGTATAGTATATGTACACATGGCATACATAATGTTTTTAATACACAAGTGATCTTCTTGGTGATAAAATATTAAAAATATATATACAGTCAATATGCCCATTTCACCAATTAATGTTTTAAAATGGTCAACAAGTTTCCACAGCCAAGCTGTCATTCTCAAGACCAGATATTGACTGAAGACAAAATTGATAATAAATAAATAAACAAATTCAGTTAAAAACTCAGTTTTTAACTGAATTTGTTTATTTATTTATTATCAATTTTGTCTTCAGTCAATATCTGGTCTTGAGAATGACAGCTTGGCTGTGGAAACTTGTTGACCATTTTAAAACATTAATTGGTGAAATGGGCATATTGACTGTATATATATTTTAATACATAATGTTGTTGGGAAATAAATAATACATTTGAGTAAACCAGAAAAAAAAGTAAAGCACCTGCAGACTCATTAGAGAAATTGTTCAAATTGGCCACCTCCATTCTCACAACACAGACGACATCGGCGACTAAAGGATTCTCGTAGGCCTACCCCGTTCTCGCAGACACATCCATGCTGCGATTATGCGTTTAACCAGCAGTTCACCTGTATCCATAGGGGGTCGCATACACCAGTGTTTTGAGGTGTCCCCACAAGAATAATCAAGTGGACAGAGATCTGGAGAGCGAGGTGATCACACTACAATTAAAGTACCCCTTTCTATTTCCAGCGGCCAGGAAACACTTCATCCAAATGATTTCGCACATTCCGGCAGAAATGGGGAGGAGCTCCATCGTGCTGAAAGCATATGTTAAGCTTGATGTGAACAAGATTTTATTCTAGCAATCTAATTAGGACATACTCTAAAAAGTCTTATAAATGACGACATGTAATCTCTGGGGAAGAAGGTAGGGGCAAATTATGTGGTCAGAAATTACGCCCACCCATACATTCACCGAAAATCTCTGCTGGTGACTCACCTGGAAGATGGCATGAGGATTTTCATAATCCCACACATGACTGTACTTTGAGTTCAGAACCAGCCCATCCCTATTAAATACTGCATCATCGGTGAATAACGTCGAGGAAAAGAAGTGCGGTGGTTGCAGCAAAGCCCAATTACAAAATTATACCCGTTGAGCGAAGTCCAATGGCTGTAAGGCTTGCACTTTTCTGCAGATGAAAAGATAGAGCTGGTCTTAGTGCAGGACTTCCCATACACTTTGATGGTTCGTGACCATTGCGCATGCGATAACACCAGTACTAGAAGAAAGATCCAATTTCACCCTATGAAGAACATTTTATTCCGACGTCTTTCACCGGTGTCTACTCTATTTACCTTCAACATCCCACGCTTCCGCAAACGCCTATCACCAGACTCGAAGGTTGTTCAGTGAGGATGGTGTCCATTCGGATACCGCTCCGCATACATAGGCAGCAGCTCTTGTACCATTACCTTGTGCTGCACCATAAATCAGATGCATATCGGCAAGTTCAGCATTTTTGCGCATGCCCAGACTGAACAAATTTCAGTGTCAACATATCAGAGTACATATGCAAGAGAGGGGGAAGCAATTGACTGCCGCGATTTGAACCACCCGTGTCGAATCTCAAATCCATCGCTTTGACCATTAAGCCACATGTTAACTACACAGATTCTGCATGTTTCACTCTAAGCTCTCATTGCACCGATTTCACTGTAATCTGGTGCAGTGGCGTTCAATCATCTGCTAATTTCCAAATTTTAAGGAGTTTAATAACCCAATATTTCATAAAACGTTGTTAATGAATTATTAGCAATCAGGATCTCGGAATTAATACTAAGACCTGAAGTAATTCTAGTAAAATTTTCTCTCCTATTTTGCTGTCCTCTTGATTTATCATTATCAACTTTCGAATAATTTAATTTCCCATAACTCGCCCATTTTCCCTCCTAGACCATTGGTTTCCCATCTCAAATTACTTGTATAATACCCACCTGTAAGCAGTTAAATTTGTGCGGTTTAATTCATTTACACTTTGTATGTATACTGTACACATATATAGGGCTATTCAGAAAGAAAGAACATACTTAAAACATTAATTTCTTCCAAACTAAAAAAAAAAAACAATTAGAACGTTCCTCGAAAAACAAAAGCTAGAAGTTTTAATCACGGCCGAATTTCTCTAACCACGTCCGACGTTACTTAAATAACACCATTCCAGGACGTTGGATTGCAAGAGGAGGAGCAGAAGATCAGTTTCATCGCTAGTGGCCTCCCAGGTCACCAGACCTAACCCCGTGTAATTTTTATCTGTGGGTTTTACGTACAATACCGTGTTTTTATCCCCCCTACGCCTGACACTTTTGAAAATCTGCGACATTGAATTGTTGAAGCTGTGAATTCGGTAACTAGAGACTAGCCTTATCGTATGTGGCAAGACATGAACCGCCTTTTGATATTTTTCCTGTGACACATGGTGCTCATATTGAATGCATAAAATAGTGAAATTTGAACTTTTCTCTTTCCAGGAACGTTGGAATTATGTTTATATTTTTTGTAGTGTGAAAGAAATAAATGTTTGAAGTATGTTCCTTCTACCTGAATAGCCCTGTGTATATATTATAATTACATTTTTGACATTGAGCTATGCAAGCTTAATATGACATGATAAGAAAAATAAATGCTCGGACGGGACTTAAACCCGGACCTCTGGATTTATATTCCAGTGCGCTACCGATTACGCTACCGAGCAAGTCTAGTACAAACATTCATTTTATATATATATATATATATATATATATATATACTCATTATTACTACATGTAGTGGGAACTCGGTCTCCACTGCCATCTGGTAGCTCTTATCACAAGTAAGAAAATTAAAGAGAATATTTTTACTTTAGAGCAGTGACGCTTTATCGATGTTATAATTAATTTTTTTTACATTGAATATTGCATAGTCACTTCGGGATGTAAAGATGCAAACTATGTGCATAGGAAACTAGAGGAAGAATACTTAGGATGGAGTTTAACAATATTACTCTAATATATAAAAATTTATGTTGGTTTGTTTGTTCGTATTCTATGCGCGGCCATACCGTTGATTCGATTTTGATGGGGTTTTTTGCAAAATGTTCAGGAAATTCCCGGGATGAACATAGGCTATAAGAGAGTAGTAATATTCAACCCCTTCACCCCTAAAAACCACCCTTTGTAGTGAAAATGTGAAATAAAGTCCCTATTTTGACGCGTAAATGGCTTACGCTGCCTTAACTGTAACAAATACACGAAATTAATGTACACAGAATTGAATATCTCAAAAAAAACTCTACAAAAAAGTCCGCGACAGCATATGTTTATCTTTTATAGATAACACACAATAACCATTTTTTCTTTCAATGATTCCAAGATCGGGATAAGTAGATTCCCGGGCAAGCGTACTCTGCTATACCGTTCATCCGATTGTGATGGGGCTTTTTGAAAAATGTTCAGGAGATTCCGGGGATGAACATAGGCTATATGAGAGTTGTAATACCCCTAAAAAGTACCTTTTGTAGTGAAAAACGTGAAATAAAGTCCCTATTTTGACGCTTAAATGGTTTACGCTGCCTAAACCATAACAAATACACCAAATTGTTGTACACGGAATTGAATTAAAGATCTACATAAACGTTCGCGACAACATATGTTTATCTTTTACGGATAATTCACAATAACAATTTTTGTCTTTCATTGATGCCAAGAAGATCGGGATAAGCTGACTCCCGGGCAAGCAAGGCTGGTGGTAAAACACATTAACATTTATTTAGCTAGTACAGGATACATGAGCACAGGAATTAGAAATAAATGGAACAAAGATTAAAACAGTGGAATATTTTAAGTATATTTGGGATCAATAATTCAAAAAGATGCATAATCTATATTAGACACCGGAAAAAGTATAATAGAGACAAAGAAAGTTATTGGCATATTAAATTATATTTTATGGAGTAGGAATATAATCAAGAGGACTGAATTATAATACATAACACAATTGTAAAGAGTATTTTATTATATGGTGCAGAAACATGGCCGTTGAAGCAAAAACACAGAAATAAAGTATTAGTCATAGAAATAGACTTTTTACGAAGATCGGAAAGAATATCAAAATTACACAAAATAAGAAATAATATAATAAGAGAAATTATGAATGTAAAAAAGGATATTGCACAAGATATTGAATAAAACTAATTAAGATGGCATGGATATATAATGAGAAGAAGGGACACAGAAACAATCAAAGAAGTATTGAAATTGGTATCTCCTGGAAATTGAAGCGAGATAGACAACGCCAACTTTGATAAAGGGAATTCAAGACAATACGAAGAAGAGGAATATGACAGAAGCAGACACACAAGACAAAGAAGTGTGGATGAAAAAAAAATGTATTTTGGATGAGTATACCAGTGTACATAACAGAAACAATCGCGAAAAAAATGTATATATATATATATATATATATATATATATATATATATCCAAATCCATGGGACCCCGAATCTCGAAATCGGAGACGGGTATCATAAGCACTAAACCACTGTATCCTGCATTCCCTGTAACTAAGTCACTCACTAGCACTATCAAAACCCGAGATTCATGGTCGCACGGAAATACGTTTTCCATGCATCCCTGTCCTGAGTTAATGTTTTCCAATCATCCTCTATTATTTCATCTTTTTTCAAATCATGTTTAATGTTATTCTTCTACCTCATTCTAGTCCTTCATACTGGGCGCTATCCTTCTGTATTTCCCACACTAAGTTTCCACGCCCCTATTTCATTCTCCATTTGAACCAAATACCCTGCCCATCGTAGTCTATGGACAGTTCTTATTACATCTGGTTCCTCATAAAGATCATGTAGTGTTATATAGTCGTCTGCATCCACTGTCGTTTCGTCTCTCTTTGGTCCAAAAATTCTCTTAAGAACTTTTTTCTTTTTACATTCCCTTAACGTGTCACCTTATAAGTACTTCTTACATGCTACACAAGACCCTGGTCTTATAGTAGCAACCTGTAGGGAGAGGGGATTTAAACTGTGGATTGCACACAAACACGACATTGAATTAGTGATCAGCTCATTGTCAGGGTCTCCTCCGAGAAAATACAACATAAGAATAACTAAACACACTATTCACACACACACATTCATATTATGGCGATTATGATGACCAGAAGTTCGGGGACCGTTTGAACCTTAAAATGTCTTAACAAATGTCCTACAGATGAGGAAAACCCCCCAAAGAAAGAGAACATTATTTACAAATGCTCATAATATTTTCTTCTCCCTTGAAGTAAGACGCGATGTTTCACATCCACGTAGTATAACTGTTGTAATTCGCGTATGTTGTAGTGGTGGTAATCCTGATCACTCCAATGGGAAGCATAGGACCTTGATAAAAGCTCGCCAACCCACTCTGTTGTTTGCCAATACCTTAATTTCATTCCAACTCATCCCTGATTGTTCAGCTTCATCCCTGATGGTATTACTCCATGTTAACCTAGGTCTTCCTCTTCGCCTTCTCAATACTTGTGGGTTTCAGTCAAATGCAATTTTTTGTGATGTTTTCATTCCCTCATCTAACACATGGCCAACCCATTTCCATTTTCTAAATTTGATTACTTTACAAATTTAATTTTGATTTGTTCTTCTCAAAATATCTTTATTTGTTAAAATCTCTGGCCCCCATATACCCAAGTTATTTCTCAGGAAACGATTTACAAATATTTGCAATTTCTTTCCAATTTGTTTTGTAGCTTCCAAGTTTCACAGTCGTGTAATAAAATCGATTTCACATTTGAATTAAATAATTTTAGTTTAAGACTTAAGGAGATTTGTTTCGACCTTGAAATTGGATGTAAGTATATCTTGCTCGTATGTTGTGCAGTTCGGAAATATACTCTAGTAAAATAATTTAATTTTATCGAGATTGTGTTCATGATATTAATAAACATCGACAAAGTTGCAGGAGAGCCACGCCTCGCCACGAGTGATGTACAGTATTGATTCAATACCAGCTCGACTAATGAGAGAACAGGTGCCAATTCCTCTATTCCCATTCAGTATATTGGATGATTCACTACGTATGATAAATACTTTATTTTTAGCGAATTCAGAAGCAATGTAGTTAAGACACTGTTTTCACGAACATATTTTTGTAAAAAAATCTTCATCATCCCTACTTAGTAGACATCGAAAATGACCGTGAAACAATTTATATGAATATACTTTTTATTTTCATTTAGCAGGTTACATCTTCCTGGGCCCAATTTAATCTACTGTCATTCTCCTCCACATCTCTCTGTTATTCCAATCTTCATCGTCCAATCCTTTTTCCCTCATTCTACTCAAAACACTATCAATCCACGTTATTTCAGGCCGTCCTCTTCTTCTTCTACCAAATGGAACCCATTCTAGTATTGGAAAAATCCAGGGTTCAGTATACCCGGCTGATAGTTCCCTTTGAGGGCTCCTGCCTTGTAGTTAGCCGTTGGTTCGTCAAGGGCTTAAGGAAGAGAACCTTGATTAAATATCTCCTGGTCTTTCAGGTTGGGAGGTAACGCACCAGGCTAGCTCTCTGTTCTTTTTAAATATTATACAATGCTAAAAAGCCCAAGAATATATATATATATATATTCTTGGGATTATAGGCTATATATAATGTAGCAAGGCGTAACTTTGCTGACATTTATAACATATACAATAAAACAATATACCTTGGTGATATTTCAGTTAACACAATTCAGTAATCAATCTGGGATGTAGATTTGTCTAATAAAAATCACAAATACGTATAAGTAATAAATCAAGATATGCAAAATTATAACAACGTGTTTCGCTCTTAGACAGAGAATCCTATGTTAAATACATCAAGTACAATTTTTTTTTTAGTTGTGTTCTTGTGCTTGATGTGTTAACCCTAATGGTGCTCTGTTTAAGAGCAAAACATATGTGTCACTATGAGTACGTTTCTTTCTTGACTTTCTGATTTTATGTACTTGTGATTAGCCTATTGAACACTGGTTATAAGATTTTTACTAGTATTATAAAACATAAACTAAACAGACATTATGAGACAATTTCTGGAGAACAACAGAATGGTTTCAGAAAAGGGAGATCCTGTTGTGATGGATATTTTACTATGAAACTTTTATTAAAGAAACACAGGGAATTTAATATTGAAAGAATTATGGAATTTGTGGACTTTCAGAAAGCTTTTGATCCAGTAAACCGTTCTAAATTGTTAAATATACTAGCATTGGACAATGTTCCTCAACAATACGTCCACACTATATACAATATATATTGATAAACTTTTATTTCAATTCACGTTGGCACAGAATTATCAGAATTGACTGCCATTAATGCCGGCATTAGAGAGGGCTGTTGTATTTCGCCTCTTCTGTTTAACATATATATATAAATTATATTATTAGAGAATTTAGAATAGAAGACATGGATGCATACCTCTAACCTGTACTTTAACCTTGGATACCTTAACTTTTGCAGATGATCTTTTTCTCCTTGTGTCCTCGGAAGATGATCTTCAACGGTTAGTACATAACATGCAAATAGTATCACATAAAATACTTTATGGAATTATCCACAGAGGAAACTAAAATACTGATTATTCGGGGAAAAGAGCCAGTACAAAGTAATATTTGTATTCACGATTAAATTGTATAAAGAGTCAATGTATTTAAATACCTTGGTTACACTGTCTTTTCCAGAAGAATGGAATATACATGGAAAAATTGTCAACTTTAATAGATTCATTAAAATTATAAACAGTAATAAAACCAATTCTAGTTCAAAAATACACACATCTTCATCTACACTAGTGTCCAAAATTAAAGCAACAAACTGAAATTTCGCCTTCCTGTGTCCAATATACAATGGAATAGTACCAAGTGGCAGTAGAATGTAAGCAAATGTCTGTATAATCATATCCTCTATGTGAGATAGCATTCCTGTCTTTGTAGAATCAATGAAGTGGTAACGTCAGTGCACCTATCAAAGGGTACTTTATGTTTACTCTCTTTAGTCCCACTTCAGCATTTACTGTGTAAACATTCAGGTGCAGTATGACACAGAGAAGACACCAGGCAGACTCCCTACGTTGTAGGACGATAGGGAGAATGTAAGCTGGATAGTCTCTAGCTGATGTGGCCACTAGGCTATGTGTATCGTTCTGTTGTTTCCTGGATGTGGCAACAGTTTGTATAGGTAGAAAATGTAACCCGAAGATAGGGGCAAGGACGACCAAGAGTCACCAAACGAAGGGAAGATCGTTACTCGACAATAAGGGCAAGACGGAACAGTGTTTTACTGCACAACAACTGGCATCTGACCTCATAGCATCCACTGGAACATTTGTATCGTGACAAACAGTATACAGAAGGCTTCAACAGAGAGGTCTCTACTGTCGGAGATCCGCTGTATGTGTACCCCTGACACGTGGTCACAAAACAAAAAGACGTCGAGAATGGAGCCAACAACATGTCAGTTGGACGGACCAACAGTGGACTAATGCCCTCTTTACAGATAAGTCTAGATTCGGTCTTCAGAGCGATTCTCGACGGATTTGCATTTGGAGAGAATCCGGAACACGATTTCGGCCATCAAACATTCTGGAAAGATACTCATATGGAGGTGGATCAATAATGGTGTGGGCAGGCATTATGATAACTGCTCGAACACCTCTACAGGAAGTCGTACGGTAAGCCGACAAGGGGATGGTTTACGAATTCCAGTATATTCAAGACATTGCTCGAATGGATTGGCCTGCTTGGTCTCCCGCCTTAATCCGATATAGAGCATGTTTGGGATATGCTAAAGAGACGAGTTGCTTCACGTCAACATCCACCAATCACTCTTGAGGATTGAGAGTTGCTCTGCTGGAAGAATGGACGTGCATACCTCAAAATCAGATTGATGACCTCTTTTGCAGCATGCACCGTCGTTGTGAGGCCTATGTTGCTACCATATTGAGCACTTGTAACCACATTTCTCGATACTGAGTGTGAACTTAAGATCACTTTAAAAAGTAGAAAAAAAAACATTTCTGTTATTTCATGAAAAACGATGTTAGAATGTTTACTGAGTTTAGTCCTTTTGTTCTAGTGTGAACCAGTAATATTGTGTGGCACAATTAAGACAGAAAGTAAACATTTCAGTTTGTTGCTTTAATTTTGGATACTAGTGTATATGAAACTCTGGCAAAACCTATCTTGTGCTATGGTAGTGAAGTGTAGACCTTACGGACGACAGACGAATCGAGGATTACCGCCAGTGAAATTAAGTTCATGCACCGAACAGTAGGCTATACCAAGTAGGATATGAAAACAAATTCAGGCATCCTTCAGGAACTCGACATAGACTCGGTCCTTGACAATATCCATAATTATCAGGAAAAATTGGAAAGAACATGCTAATAGAATTCCCAGACGAACAATTCCCAAGACAATCATATCCCTCGTGGGAAGAAATGATTGAGGCGACACATGAAGAGGTGGAAGGAAAACTCAGTAGATCGTAACAGTCCTTCGAGGACTTTGAACTGTCAGGATGATGATGATGATGATGATGTATTTGTGATTTTAATTGGAAAATATGCATCCCAGATTGTTTACTGACTAGCGGAATTATCACCAAGGTGTGGTGTAGTGGTTATGTTCCTTGCCTGTAGTCCCAGGTGTCGAGGGTTCGAACCCGGCCAATGTGGATGATTTTCAAGATTAAAAAAATCTAAGTGACAGTTCTTCTGGGAGGGACTTTAAGCCGTGGATCTCAATGAAGACTTTCGGGCTCGTAAATGAACCTCATACCTAAATTAGTGTCTCTGAGCAAATTTAGCAGATCTATCCCATCCATGCAATACTTTAGTAGTTTATTATATGTTTCGCTGAGGCGATGTGCTGACCACATGCCACTCACAGATCTGTAGTGAGGTAAACTTAGATTAGCTTGTCATGAAACTCCTGCTAGGGAGCACCCAAGTCTCTATGCGGGACTTAGGGTGTATAGTCATATATATGTGTGAGCGTGTTTGTGTGTGTGACCACTCTACTGGCCACAATTTTCCTTGAAATTAAACTTGTATATAGTAATATATTAAGAAAAATAAAATCGAGTTCGTTAACCGGCTCGGACGACATTAGGAGTGTGGGTTCACCAGAAGCAAACAAATCTTGCAGCATTTTTCGATTTTTTGCAACGAAACTCGATATATACCAATTAAATAAAATTAGAAACATATTCTCAAACTAAAATCAGTTAAGTCCGACTTCTCTAGCGGCTGCCATGTTTTTTTTCGGAACGTATCGGAATACTTACGATGTAATTGATAAAAGTATTGTACACTCCGTAATCCTGCAACATCTGATAATTTCGACTTGCTGAGGAAATCACTTAGTTTATACTGTTCCTGCTACGGGCTTTGATTTATTTATATTTTTATTTTCAGATTTATGATGTGTAGACATCAATCAGTGGCTTGAATTATATTTTTTCTCCTCTTGTCCCTATCCATCTAATCTACATTGTCGTCTAGGCTCTTCCAACCATTCCTGTTCTTATCTCTTGGACCAGTGAATTGCTTTTTCTTCCTTTCTTCTTTCTCTCAAGCGGTCTCCATTCCATCTTTCTTATTACCTTCTTTGTAAGTTCTCATACCTAATTAACTAACTCTAACCCAGAGGCTCATTTTCGCGCGGACCTAAGCTCCCCATGCTTCACTATTCTAAGCTATTATTTTCGAACCATTCCCTGAACAATTCGCTTCTCTCAAATTATGGTTAATATTATTTCCTCACTTAAGTTCTTGGCTTACCAACTAAGAGCTTTTGCTTTCCTACAAGAGATTTCTATGCTCTCTTTCATTTGGCATTCGTGCCATATGTCCTGTCCTTCGCAGTCCCACTCTTCATATTGTAATCTGATTTCCCATAAATATCGTGTAGCTCAGTGTTGTATTCTTCCACATTTAATCTATCTGCACCATTGCACCTTTCTACTGTAGTATGAGCAGGTCTACCTATCCATTATATTAAATTGTACTCTTCTGATATGTCTCATAATGTGATAAAGTAGTGAAGTACAGTAATTTACATAATTTGAAAAATAAAGCCAGAAAAAGACTCTATAATGAAATTATACAAGATAATGGCAGTTCCTATTATTACTTATGGATCCGAAACATGGACAGTGACAACACAACAATCTGCCAGAATTCAAGCTGCTGAAATGAAATAGCAGGATATCAAAGAACTGACAAAGAACACAACACAGAAATAAGACAGCACCTAAAAGTAGATAAATTAAACACAAGAATTGTGAAATACAGAACAAACTGGAAAGAACAATTGGCAAGGATGACTGAGAACAGAATACCAAAAGCAGCATATAACTATTCACCAAGAGGAAGAAGAAATTTGGGAAGACCCAAGAAAAGATGGAAAGAACAGCAATTTTGAGCCAAAATAGGCTAGCAAAAAGCCTAAACTGTGACGTAGAAGAAGAAGAAGAGGATGAAAAAAATATGTTGTGTCAGAATTACGTAAGTAAATATACCGTTAGATGTAGCACTAAAATGTAATTTATGTTTTTTTCTTAAAGTGATATACCATGTTTCCCATTTACGTAATTGCAAGAATAGCAGTTTTATATATTTAACATTTAACAATATTTCTGAGAGAAGTGGGGATGACAAGAATCCCTGGAACGAATAATAGCTTGCATTTTCATAGTTCAGCCTATGGTTAATTTCTTTCTGCGGTTCATTCTAGTTTATAATTATTATTATTGCTGTTATGTATTTAAATTCTATACTTCAAATTTTCCACTATTTATTGTATGTTGATTGTCATTTAGTAATTTATTTCTACGTGTGACTGAATTATTTAGTACAGTATACTTGATGTTGACTTCTAGGTCCAGTTAGCGGAATCTGAAAGAATGTAGCTATTGAGCTTGTTCTCATGAAAACATTTTTAAAAGATGTTTACAAATTTTCATCGATCCTACTTAGTAGACGCCGAAAACAGACATTACATCCATCCATAGTAATTCTGTCCTAGGGCAGGTCTTTCACTGCAATCACAGCATTTTCATGCTATGCTTTGCAGCTTTATTAGGGAATTCTAGTCGTGGTAGCTTCCCGTTGCTTTCCACACCGGTGAAGGATGACTATGATAATGGCCATATGATTTCGGGAACCGTTTTTGGGCCTTAAAGTTTTCCTGACATTTGTCTTACAGATGAGGAAAAACCCCGATAAAAACCTCACCCAGAAAAAATGTCCCGACCGGGGATCGAACCCGGGTCCGCTGCGTCACAAGGCAGCACGCTACCTCGAGACCGCAGCGGTGGACCAGACATTACAAAAATTATGTATTATACAGTGTGTCCAGAAATTAAGTATGTACTTTACAGAAATAATAAGCTACTTGCAATGTCCACCGCTGTGGTCTCGAGGTAGCGTACTGCCTTGTCACGCAGCGGGCCTGGGTTCGATCCCCGGTAGTGACAAGGTTCCGGGGTCAGGTTTTTTCGGGGTTTTCCTCACCTGTTAGACACATTTCAGTAAACTTTAAAACCCAAACGGTCCCCGAACATCATCTGGCCATCATTATCATATTCACCTCATTAGATTAAGTTTAGGATTAAGGCCTCTCCTAGCTCATCATTATCATCATTAACCATCATATATTTGCGGCAGCGTAACCTCGCCTTACAGGCGCCCCATACTCAGAAGTGGGTTTCAATACGCCAATGCTAGGAGATAATACCAAAAATGTCGAAATGACAAACTAGTGGCATTGAATAAAAAAATGTTATGGTATCGTTTTATTAGCAATACTATCAATATCATGACACACTGCATTGCGAAGCATTTCTGTTGTTATGGCAACAGCAGCAGCTTGTCTATTGCGGTTTCTGAGCTTCTGCAATGTGGTAATGTGTCTTCTTCATACAGTTGGTGTAGAACCTGCAGGTGGTAAGGCTTTTTCTTTGAGGTAAACCGCAACACCTTATGCACTGTCAATCACGGAATGTCCAATTCCACTGACAGACGCCGCATTGATTTTAATCTTCTTAAAATTGTGTCCTGAAGGCTTCAGTCCTCTCAATGGAATTCTGTTGGGCGTCCTTTTCCAGGCTCTGTTACCAGCGATCCAGAGCGCCTGAATTTGTTTATCAATGTGTGAATTGTTTTATATGTGCGACCATTGTGATGGAATCTGCTATTAAATTATATTTATCTAAATGACAACGTTGTAGCAGATTTAATATATACTTACTACACATACAGGTTAATTGTTCACGGAACTTTATTTCTAAACCTGTAGGTAGTTATAAAGTTCTTCTCTCTTAAGTGGACTGTATATTTAGGAGTTTATTTATTGTGACACAAGGGATTATACATAGGAAACTAAGACTATATTTCAACAAGATAAGTAATCATATACATTACGATCACCACGTGATCACGTCGTGTTCAGTCCTCTCATTTAAATTATTTATGCCGAAGCATTCACACTTATATTTCACTTACGAACACCTTATAATGTGCGGCTATTGATCTCTTAGCCTTAATTCTCACTAACTACTATTGTGCCGAGGAGCACCAGAAAACACGACCGCTCTCTTCGAGCTACACACACAACAAGAATGATGCGTACACAACGCAGTTCAATCCATGACAAGACTCAGGTTAGCCAACACTGACATATCTAGTTAACCACTCAAGGCAGCTAACCTGAGGCGTCAACATACTCCCCCCTTTGAGGGATCTCACGATTTAACACATCGGTGAATCTCTCAACACAACTGGGTAAGGGGACAAGTTTCACAATGGCTCGTCGAAATAATCCAGTTTTAGTCCTAATGGTGACCACTCGTACCACACCGTCGATCCCAGGGTGAAGCTGTTGGATCACACCAGTTTTCCACACCAGAGGTGGTAAGTTGTCGTCCCGAAGGATCACAAGATCACCGACAGCTGGGCACCATCTCCCGGCAGACATCCATTTGCTCCTTTGCTGAAGCGACTGCAGGTATTGTCTGGACCACTGTTGCCAGAAAGACCTGTAGAGAGCTGAACTACCTTCCACCTTGCATCGTAGGAAAGGGGACAGTTGGCTATATCAGGAGAAATAGTACTAGTTAATAGTCTACCTACCAGGAAGTGACTTGGAGTTAGGTACATTTCTTCATGGGATTCACTGGGCGTGCAAATAGGTCTAGAATTTAGTACAGACTCGATCTGACACAACAAAGTACACAATTCTTCAAAACTAAGAATTGTTTTACCTATAGTCTTTTTCATAAGGGATTTAACCGATTTTATTCCTGCCTCCCAAAGTCCACCAAAATGGGGACTAGAAGGAGGAATAAATCTCCATTCAATGTTCAGATTTGCTATGTTCTCGGTAATAACATTCGCATGTTTCTTTACAAAATTCAATAACTCGTTATTGGCCCCAACGAAATTTGAACCATTATCACTCAATATGAGACAAGGGCGTCCTCTGCGGGCAACAAATCTATAGAGGGCAGCAATAAAGTCCTTAGTAGTAAGGCTCCTGACAACTTCTAAATGGATAGCTTTGGTTACTAAACATACCAAAAGTGCTATGTAAGCCTTGAATTTCACTTTGGATCTGGGGTTGTCTCCCTTGATTACAATTGGACCTCCGTAGTCCAAACCTACCTTGACAAAGGGAAGACTTTGCTCTACTCTATACTCAGGAAGTTGTCCCATCATCTGACTACTTCGGGGTGGTTTAACTCTGAAACATTTGTAGCAGGACCTAATTACCCCACGAATAGTATTTCTACCACGAGGTATCCAATAACGGGTGCGCAGTGAACACAGAACTGCTTGAGCACCGGAGTGAAGTAACCTCTCATGTTCATGCTTCACTAACAGTTTAGTCACAACATTTTTGGCTGGTAATATGATTGGATGTTTCTCTTCAAATGTCAACGGAGAATTCTCAAGACGGCTACCAACTCTGAGAAGTCCATTTTTATCCAGGAATGGGTTAAGTGATCTCAAGTCACTTGAAGAATCTACTTGTTTCTTGGAAGTTAGCTCGTGGATTTCCCTCTTGTATTCAATGGCTTGAAGACGATTCACCACCATTAGTTCCGTTTGTTTCAACTCGATTGAAGACAAGGAACCGGAATATAATTTGTCTCTATTACGAGTATTATGGATGAATCTCAGTACATATCCATATACTCGTTTCAGTTTGAGAAATGAAGAGCACTTCTCAAATTCAAGCACTTGTACCTTAGACATCAGTACCCGAATTTGTGTCTTCAATTCTGAGTCCACTCTAGTTGGCGATTCACTGTCAACGAAATCAGTATAAGTCGGAGCGACTTCATGGAGCCATTCAGGTCCCTTCCACCAAACATTCAAAGATGACAATTCTGAAGGACGGACACCTCTTGATAAGTGATCAGCAGGATTACACAGAGTAGATACGTGTCTCCATTCTGAGCTTCTAGTTAGAGACTGTATTTCGGGCACTCTGTTTGCAGCGAAGGTTTTCCAAGTGGATGGGGTTTTTTGTAACCAACACAGGACTATTGTACTGTCAGTCCAATAATACGTAGCAAATGGTAATGGTACAGCAAGTTTTAAAGACTCAATAACCTTGGACATCAAATTAGCAAGTAACAACGCGGCGCAGAGCTCCAAACGAGCTCTTGCTTCAATGTCTCTTGCTTCAATGGTGCAACTCTGGACTTTGAACACAACAAATGCACTGATATTTGATTGTTTTGAGATACATTACGAATATAAATACAGGCGCCGTAGGCAGATTCCGAAGCATCACAAAAGCCATGTATTTCCACACATTTTGCATTAACATAGGGCATTACATTTCTGGGAACACGAATCTTATTTAACACACACAAATCATTACAGATTTCCAACCAATGTTGTACTATAGAAGAAGATTGTTCTAATAGCTCATCCCATTCTACCTTTAACTGCCAAAGAGTTTGGATGATAAGTTTACACTTCACTACCACACACCCCAAGAGACCAAGAGGATCAAATATTGAAGCTACAGTGGAAAGAATGTTTCTCTTGGTGATCTTTACTTGATCTGGATTGATCTTGATCTGAATTTGGAATTCATCAGGATAAGAATGCCATATAATACCTAAAGTTTTGACTGCTTCCTCTTTAGTAAGATTACAAGGAGTTAGAGTTTCTCTGTCTTCTTCTGGAACATTAACAAGAGTGTTTGGACAATTTGACTTCCATTTTCTTAAATGAAATTGGGCACTATCTAGCACAGAAGACACTTTACCTTGTAATTCTTGTGCACCTTCCACGGTATCCGAACCACAGATGAAATCATCCATATAAAAACAAGACTGTATGGCATCAGAAGCGATAGGATGTGATTCCTTACATTGCTTAGATAATTCAAGCAAACATCTTGTTGCTAGAAACGACGCTGGAGCAGTGCCATAGGTAACTGTAGTAAGACGATACTCCCTTAAAGCCTCATCAGGTGACTCACGCCAGATGATGCGTTGCAAGTCCCTGTCGTCGGGGTGCACCAATATGCAACGATACATTTTTGCTATGTCGGCAGATGGCGCAACCTGATAAGTACGAAATCTCATGACAGTAGACAATAGTTCTGGTTGTATAGACGGTCCAACCATGAGCGTAGAATTCAAGGAAACTCCATTAGAAGATTCGCAGCTTCCATCGAAAACTACTCGTAATTTGGTCGTTGTACTAGACTCTTTAATCACGCAATGATGCGGTAAGTAAAAAGTACTCTTGTTTTCTTCTAAGTGTGGTGCAAGCTCCATGTGTCCTAGATCGGTGTACTCTCTCATAAATCCGACATAGTGTTCCTTTAATTGAGAATGTTTATCAAGCTTACTCTCAATGTGCTTAAATCTCTTAATAGCCGTGTGCTTAGATTCAGCGACCGACGGAGCATCAAGACGTATAGGTAACTTGACAATAAAACGACCAGATTCATCTCTCTGGACGTTTTCAACGAAATGTTGTTCACAAGCTTTCTCTTCTGGACTAAGAACAGGGTTTTGCAGTTCTTCTAGCTGCCAGAACCTTTCCAGTTTTTTATCCAGAGAATCCAGTTTCACCAAGTTTACCGAACGAGGATCTACACTTTTCTTAATACAAAGTTCAGGAAAGGCACCTGAGCATATGTAACCAAACTGTGTTTTGATCAGGGTGGGGTATCCCTTCCTTTCTCAAAGTCTCAGAACAAACAATATCATGGTACACGTCTGCGCCGAGAAGAAGTTCAATCGTAGCAGGTTTATTAAAGTTTGGATCACTCAACACAATGTTAGACGGAATATTCCAGTTTGAATGATCAATCTCGGTGGCAGGACATTGAGATGTGATATTATCTACGACAGCACAATTCAAGATCAACCTATAGTTAGACACTCTAGACAACAATGGCACCTTACAAGTAAGACTGACTGGAGAGACATCTGAGTCTCCAATACCTACAATAGGAAGTTTGCACGATTGGGTTGCAAGACCTAACTTGCTCAACAGCTTTGTGGTCATAAAAGATAACTGGCTGGCAGAGTCCAGTAACGCTCTAACCTTAACTAACCGCCCTGCTTTATCTTTCACATTAACACAGGCAGTGCTAAGAAGTGCATTTGAGCCTAGCCCGGAGGTTATCTTCATAGCAGTGGGAGACACAATAACTGGATGCTCAACATTAGGCTTTCTTTCAAAATGTATTAGAGTATTGTGTTTGCGTTGACATTTGGAACAAGGTTTCTCTTTATAAAACCTCGCTGTATGCCCCTTTGAAAAGCAATTATAACATAATCTAATCTGACCAACTAAATGTACTCTTTCATCTACTGTTAATTGGTTGAATTCCTCACAATCTGGTAAATTATGTTTATTTGATTTACAATTATGGCAATGTCTTGATTTGTTGTCATTAGCAATATGGAAAGATTTGACTTTAGGCTTTACATCTGGTTTCTCATTTACTACAATGTTTTTACATTCGCTGAGCTCCAAGGTTTGAGCCTTTCTCTCCAAAAATTCCATAAAATCGACTAAGCTAGGGATATCCGTAGCACCATGTTTAGCTTCCCACTCTGACCTATGAATACTTTTCATTTTACTCGATATAATTTCCTGCAACATTAGATCTGATAACAGAACATCACTCTGAAGGTTCTCTATGACATTAATATTGCCCTTTACTTGGTTAAGACCCTTCCTATACTCTGCAGCAGTACCTGAACTACAAGAAGGTAATCTGAGTTAAGCACTTAACATGCTTGAGACAATATCATGAGTCTGTTGTCGCCCCTTACCTTTGCCGAATTAACTTCCAGGCCCGTCGTAAACAAAAGTGCCTTCAGTTATCGCTAAAGTACTGAGTAATTGCCTAGGTTCGCCTTCAAGTGATGATAATAAATAATGAAGGTTTTGATTTGAACATTATCTAAGTGGAGTATTGTTAATCACAAGGGACTCAAAAGTATTCGTAAACGAGAGGTATTCAGTCAATTCTCCTTGGAATGGGGGATCTGGAATAAGCCGGTAAAGTAATAACCACAAACTCGATCTACTAGATGCACGTGAATAATCCAAACCATGACTATATGTGGGATTTTTTGAAAAGACTTTCTATGAAATCCTTGAACCTTGCCACAAAAAATCATCATATTTATTGTCAAAATCCTCATGATCAATTGCATGATCCCTGGACCTGGCTTTTGAATCCACTTCAAGATATAAGAAATTCTTAACTGCCTCAAACTGTTACCAAATATCTCCTAGGTTATTTGGTATAGCTACTAATGTGTTTAGGGAAATGGTTTCACTATTAATATAATTTTCCAAATTAGTAAGGCTTCTTTTAAGGATTGGCCTCTTTTGGGGCTAGCCTTTGTCTCATTTTCAAATGAAATTTTGATCAATAACCAATTACCGAACAATATAACACATCAAATATTTTATTCAATAATTAAATTTATATATAAATAACACAAACTAAAAAAGGCAATTTGCAATAGAATGTCAGCTCGACTCACTACTCCTTCTGATGAAATTAGTCAATTATGTTCTCTAAATTTCAAGTTTAGGTTTCTGGAATGAGGTTGGACATCAACTATAAGATAGGAGATACAAGCATGCAATAGAAACTAAATCCTTTTCATGCCTCTACTATGATGTTCCATCGACCAGACATCTATGGTACTCTAGAACGTACCACTACGTTAACTGGACGTTCACAGCAACCGTAGATATCAAAGGATGTCTCACTCGAAGGCAATTCACTATCAAAGGATAGTTCCTTGCACTGGAACTAGAATTCTCGAAGCTCGAGAGTTCTGCAAGGGGGGCGCGGTCACACTAGTTGAATACGGTAACACCAAGTGGTAACGCTTTCACTGTTCTTTGTTTTTGTGTCACAATATTACGACTTTTCACAAGGCGACTGTTATATCCGGCCCGGAGGACCAAAATATGTAGCAGATTTAATATATACTTACTACACATACAGGTTAATTGTTCACGGAACTTTATTTCTAAACCTGTAAGTAGTTATAAAAGTTCTTCTCTCTTAAGTGGACTGTATATTTAGGAGTTTATTTATTGTGACACAAGGGATTAGACACAGGAAACTAAGACTATATTTCAACAAGATAAGTAATCATATACATTACGATCACCACGTGATCACGTCGTGTTCAGTCCTCTCATTTAAATTACTTATGCCGAAGCATTCACACTTATATTTCACTTACGAACACCTTATAATGTGCGGCTATTGATCTCTTAGCCTTAATTCTCACTAACAGTTATTTCGAAGCTCTTGTGGATGCTAAACTACTATTGTGCCGAGGAGCACCAAAAAACACGACCGCTCTCTTCGAGCTACATACACAACAAGAATGATGCGTACACAACACAGTTCAATCCATGACAAGACTCAGGTTAGCCAACACTGACATATCTAGCTAACCACTCAAGGCAGCTAACCTGAGGCGTCAACAAACGTATGACGACACGTGTAGTATTGGCATAACTATAATGAAACATGATAAAAGCGTGGGCTGTAACAATGCCATTATATACTTGATCATCTCCAATAAGAGATCCTGGCGTCCGTTGCTACGCCTAAATAAATGAAATGCATTTTTATGTTAAGCTGAATAAATAAAAAGAAAAATAATTATAAACTTATATCATAATTATTTTTAGATACTCCGTGCTGATTACTCGGCGTTGCCCGGGAATCTCTACTTATCCCGATATTCTTGGCATAATTGAGATGAAAGACAAAATGATAATTCAGAGTTGTCTGTAAACTAATTAGCCGCTGTCCGCTGCCACGGTTGCCCGGAAAT
This sequence comes from Diploptera punctata, assembly GCA_030220185.1. NCBI lineage: Eukaryota > Metazoa > Arthropoda > Insecta > Blattodea > Blaberidae > Diploptera > Diploptera punctata. The sequence goes on along the minus strand of JASPKZ010007403.1, from coordinate 429,038 downwards.
TTGGTCATCCCGATCTTCTTGGCATCAATGAGCTGAAAGATAAAAATGGTTATTGCGAGTTATCCGTAAAAGATAGACATATGTTGTCGCGGAGTATTTTATAGATTTTATTATATATCCAATTCAGAGTACATTAATTTTGTGTAAGGTAGGATAAGTCATTTAAGCATCCAAAAAGTTCCGAAAAACAGGTGTTTCTCTACAAAGGGTGTTTTTAAAGGAGAAGTGGTTAAGTATTAAACTCTTTTACAGCCTAAAACCTTTCCGGCAAACTCCTGAATATTTTGCAAAAGCCCCATCACAATCGGATGAACGGTATGGCAGCGCAAAAGGGCAGACAGACAGACAGACATTCAGACACACATATATATACACACACGGTGTTACTGAATAACATCGAAAAACTTTTAGGTATTGTAGATGAGAATTGGACGAACAATTTGAGATAAGGAACTTGGGGTGTGTGAAGTCAAATTTTGAAGTTATATGACTTTTTTTAAAACTGGACGTTTGTACTCATTAATCAACAATGAAGAAAACTATGAATATGGTTTGTCTTGGAAATACTTCAGTTCTGCTCCAATAGTAGGATAACCCTAGTTTTAATTGCAAATATAGCAGCATTTTCAAAATTATGAGCCTTGTTTTTATGGACATCTCGTCTTTCGGCAAGAGCCAGTGCGCCACTGACAGTCTGTACTTCGTGCACTTTCTTGCAATCGTATGTAATAGATGTCTGGTAGTTCAAACGTCGTTCGCAATAATAGCTCGCGGGTAGCATGATTATCATTGAATGTTGTAAAGCCGGGTTCAAATCGCTCTTTCTGGTTTTGTATTTTTATTTATTTTTTTTTATTCAGACGAGGATATTGTTTCTGTAGTTACTTAATTGACTTTATCATATTCTGTTTAGGCATTAGTATGTGTTATTAATTAAACTAGTTGCGTGATTTGTTTACATCAAAAGCACAGGTATTTTTTTAAATACTGTACAGCCTTTCAAATAATTGATGGCACACTAATAATTTTCAAGTCTCAGAACGAAGCCACTGCGTATGATCAGAGATCAGCTATTTGGTTCACAAGTATACAACTATTTGAGAAACTAAATCCTTTCTATTTCGTTGTGTGTCGTGCAATGGAAAACAATTTTATGTAAATAAGTAGTACGATAAATAGTGAAAATAAAACAAAGCAAAAGAAATGAAACAAAAGAAAAAAAAAATAATTTAAATAAGGACAAGATAATAAAAAAGCATGATAGAGGGATCGAACACGCGACTTCACGGGAAACAGAAGCTCAATCCACCAGAACACAACCATCTCTCCTAGAAATTGTCTGTATGAAGCGATGCAGTACTTCAGGACTTACTTGTATAATGAAATTAGTTATTAACTTACTTTAAATTAATCAGACGTATTTTGTACGAGTATTAGTAGTGGAAATAAATAATTTTATTACGCCATGTGTTTTGTAAAAAAGTAATGAGACGTTACAATCGCTATTCATTTTCTATACACACACACACACATATATATATATATATATATATGATCTGTTTCCTTTAATTTATTTATTTCCAAATATTCCATTCCATAGTAATTCTGCCCGAGGGCAGGTGTTTCACTGCAATCATAGCATTTTCATGCTATGCTTTGCAGCTTTACTAGGGAACTGTATGTGTGGTAGCTTCCCGTTTCTTTCTACACCGATGATGAATAATGATGATAATTATAAGGATGATGATGATGATGGCCGGATGATTTTCGGGGACCGTTGGGCCCTAAGCTTCCTGACATTTATCTTACAGGCGAGGAAAAAACCCGAGAAAAATCTCTCCCTGGAACCTGTTCCGACCGGAATATTTCCATATATATATATATATATATATATATATATGTCGGCCCAGGAAATATTGCTATAGAATTGATTAAAAGTGGCAGTCAGAAGTTATTGGAAAAGATCACAGTACTGTTTAATAAAATAATAAATGGCAAAGAAGTGCCAGAAGAGTGGAAAGTCGCTATTATAACATTGATACATAAGAAAGGAGACAAGAGAAAGTGTGAATATTATAGAGGCATATCAGTAACGAGTACATTAAGTAGAATATATGGACATATACTAAGTAAAATGGTTGATATAGAATACCAGGATAAAGAAATGGAAGAACAATCTGGTTTTAGAAGTGGTAGGTCATGCACAGATAATATATTTCGCATAACACAAATGATAGAAAAAAGAGCTACTAACAGAGATTTACATTTGCTTTTGGTCGATTTAACCAAGGCACATGATAGTATTCCCCAAAGAATGTTATGGGAAACTTTAGACAATTGCAACATTACCAAAAAATTAGTAGAAGATATAAAAGTATTATATAAATTTTCGAAAATAAAAGTTGGAAATCATATAACAAAGGGATTTAATATTACAAAAAGTTTAAGGCAAGGTTGCAGTTTATCTCCAACTCTATTTAAAATTTACCTCGAAGGAGTACTAAGAGACTGGAGGAAAAAATGTCAAAAAATGGGCATACCCATCCAAAATACACATGTATATTCACTAAATTTTGCAGATGACCAGGTATTAATAGCACAAGATCACGATGACATAGAATATATGGCTAAAAAACTAAGAGAAGTATATGAAAAATAGGGACTTTATATAAACATTGAAAAAACTAAATACCTGTGTATAGGAGAAGAAATGGAAAATATAAATTTCAACAATGGAGAAGAACTAAAACCTACGTAATATTGAATGCACTTATTTAGGAACAAAATTAGACCATTCAGGCGATAACAGAGTGGAAATTAAAAATAGAATCGCACAAACAAAACAAGCAATAAATGCTTTAAACTCTGTTTGGTGGAGCAAAAATATTACAAAAAATAGAAAATTACAAATATATCAAACCATAATTCAGAGCATTTTAACATATGGCGCTGAAGTCTGGCAAATTCCTACCAGGGAAATGAAAAGAATTTTAAGTACAGAAATGGATGTTTTAAGAAGATCAGCTGGAAAATCTAGAATGGATAGAATACGAAATGAAGAAATAAGGGAAATTATGGGTGTACAAGAGGAGCCGGACATCATAGACATTATAGAAAAGAAAAGATTACAGTGGTATGGCCATGTCAAAAGAATGCCAGAGCAAAGATTGCCAAAAATGTTATGGAATGGATCCCAATGGAAAGGAGGAAGACCGAAGAAAACTTGGATAGAAGGGGTATAAGCAGCTATGAATATCAGAGGAATGGAGGAAGATCAATGAATGGACAGAGAGGAATGGCGTTTGGTTTCCGGAAGACGGCGGCAGCTACCATGATACCGGATGATGATGATATATATATATATATTTACATAACGACGCCTGGTAACATATAGGCATTATGAAAGTTAAGGACGTTATCAAATAATAATCAATAAAAAATATATAAAATATACCTGGCCAGAATCGAACATGGGCCCACGCCGTCGGAAAAAGAGCATCTTACCGACTGCTCAACTTAAGCGAACGATCGAATGCCGCATGAAGAGAGACTTACGCCGTCCGCTTTATACTCAAACGAGTCACAACATGTAACAACGTGCTGATGTGAATCGCTCTTCAAAACTCTTAACTTTCCATCATTTTTTTCAAAGGCTGTACATAATAAAGTAAGAAAGAAAAAAAAAGGTGTACACGTACTGTAGGAAGTTTCGAACGTGATGCATGAATCTTACATTTGCATCGGTATTAAGACTGCTATAACCACGGAGCTAAGGCGCATGCTTGTTGCAAGTTACAGTCTCTGTATCATATTATTTCCATTTCAATTTGCAATGGCGTGCCAACCATTTTACAAATTGAATCATAACTGAAAATTTTTATTCGTAGATCATTAATCAATTCTCTCAATATGCTTATATAATACACCTCTATACGTAGTTAAATTTATGCGATATATATATGTTAGTAACCTTCTCTTGTACGGTAAATATTATGCAGATTCATTGTCAAAACAATGTTTAATTATTAACATGAAGTTAATGCATGATATCAGAATAAAACATTACACATAAAACATGATATAAATAAATAAATAAATAAATAAATATATATATATATATATATATATATATATATATATATATATACTATATACCAGCACTTCACCGCTGTGGTCTCGAGGTAGCGTGCTGCCTTGCCACGCAGCGGGCCCGGGTTCGATCCCCGGTCGGGGCAGTTTTTCTGTGTGAGGTTTGTATCGGGATTTTTCCTCACCTGTAAGACAAATGTCAGGAGAACTTTATGGTCCAAACGGTCCCCGAAATCATATGGCCATCATCATTATCATCCTTCACCGGTGTGGAAAGCAACGGGAAACTACCACACCTACAATTCCCTAGTAAAGCTGCAAGCATAGCGTGAAAATGCTATGATTGCAGTGAAGGACCTGCCTACAAGTAGAATTACTACGATGGATATACCAGCAATGACGTACCATATACAACTTGCACATAATGCATTTATTTAAAAGGTTTTTAAATGTTTACAACATTTTCCTGTGTTCATATTAAATTTTGAATCTCTTTCTCCATTCATCTCTATCCTTCCAGTTACCATCCAACTGTCCCCTGTCCTTCATTAAATTCATAATTCCTTCTATCCATGTCTTCTTGGGTCTCCCTCTTCTCTTCCTCCGATTTGGAATCCTCTCCAAACTTCTAACTGGCGATCAATCTTCATTCATCCACTTCACGTGCCCAAACCATTTATGTCCCACAAATTGTGTAATTGTTTCGTTAAAGTTCACTTTTTCGCAGATAATACTGTCCTTGATCCTGCCTAAATTAGAACATCGTGCATATCTTACAAAATACATTTCTGTAGATTGCAATTTTGACTTTAATTTGGCATTTTTATTCCATAATTTTTGCTCCAGAGGTCATTAAACATTTTATTATGAATTATAAATATAGATTTTAGTTTCTTTGAATATCTGTTTATCACATAAAATCATAAAGTATTTTTATTCTAAAAAAATATATACTTAAATTTTGGACACACTGTATTATATATATATCGTTGTTATAATTAAATTTTGACAATTAGCAATGAAGGCCTAATATGACATGAAAAGAAAAATAAACGCCTGAACCGGAATTTGAACCCAGGGCCTCTTACTTGGTACGTTAGTGCGCTACGAGCTATTCTATCCAGGCATCCTAGCAGATAGACTTTTTCCTTCATATACAGTATATTCTCTATCATGAGAGGTAGCGGGAACTCGGTCTCACTGCTTTCAAGTTCCTACTATAACAAGCAAATTAAAGAGCATTTTACACGCTTTATATTAACTTGACATACATCTATCTATCTATCTGTCCGTCTGATCTGATCTGTCCTGTCCGTCTGATCTGATCTGTCCTGTCCGTCTGATCTGATCTGTCCTGTACGTCTGATCTTATCTGATCTGTCCTGTCCGTCTGATCTGATCTGATCTGTCCTGTCCGTCTGATCTGATCTGATCTGTCCTGTCCGTCTGATCTGATCTGATCTGTCCTGTCCGTCTGATCAGATATGATCTGTCCTGTCCGTCTGATCTGATATGATCTGTCCTGTCCGTCTGATCTGATCTGATCTGTCCTGTCCGTCTGATCTGATCTGATCTGTCCTGTCCGTCTGATCTGATCTGATCTGTCCTGTACGTCTGATCTGATCTGATCTGATCTGTCCTGTCCGTCTGATCTGATCTGATCTGTCCTGTCCGTCTGATCTGATCTGATCTGTCCTGTCCGTCTGATCTGATCTGATCTGTCTTATCCGTCTGATCTGATCTGTCCTGTCCGTCTGATCTGATCTGTCCTGTCCGTCTGATTGGATCTGTCCTGTCCGTCTGATCTGATCTGTCCTGTCCGTCTGATCTGATCTGTCCTGTCCGTCTGATCTGATCTGATCTGTCCTGTCCGTATGATCTGATCTGTCCTGTCCGTACGATCTGATCTGTCCTGTCCGTCTGATCTGTCCGTCTGATCTGTCCGTCTGATCTGATCTGTCCGCCTGATCAGATCTGTCCGCCTGATCTGATCTGTCCGCCTGATCTGATCTGTCCGCCTGATCTGATCTGTCCGCCTGATCTGATCTGTCCGCCTGATCTGATCTGTCCGCCTGATCTGATCTGTCCGCCTGATCTGATCTGTCCGCCTGATCTGATCTGTCCGCCTGATCTGATCTGTCCGTCTGATCTGATCTGTTCGTCTGATCTGATCTGTCCGTCTGATCTGATCTGTCCGTCTGATCTGATCTGTCCGTCTGATCTGATCTGTCCGTCTGATCTGATCTGTCCGCCTGATCTGATCTGTCCGCCTGATCTGATCTGTCCGCCTGATCTGATCTGTCCGCCTGATCTGATCTGTCCGTCTGATCTGATCTGTCCGTCTGATCTGATCTGTTCGTCTGATCTGATCTGTCCGTCTGATCTGATCTGTCCGTCTGATCTGATCTGTCCGTCTGATCTGATCTGTCCGTCTGATCTGATCTGTCCGTCTGATCTGATCTGTCCGCCTGATCTGATCTGTCCGCCTGATCTGATCTGTCCGTCTGATCTGATCTGTCCGTCTGATCTGATCTGTCCGTCTGATCTGATCTGTCCGTCTGATCTGATCTGTCCGCCTGATCTGATCTGTCCGTCTGATCTGATCTGTCCGTCTGATCTGATCTGTCCGTCTGATCTGATCTGTCCGTCTGATCTGATCTGTCCGTCTGATCTGATCTGTCCGTCTGATCTGATCTGTCCGTCTGATCTGATCTGTCCGTCTGATCTGATCTGTCCGTCTGATCTGATCTGTCCGTCTGATCTGATCTGTCCGTCTGATCTGATCTGTCCGTCTTTTTTGATCTGTCCGTCTGATCTGTCCGTCTGATCTGTCCGTCTGATCTGTCCGTCTGATCTGTCCGTCTGATCTGTCCGTCTGATCTGTCCGTCTGATCTGTCCGTCTGATCTGTCCGTCTGATCTGTCCGTCTGATCTGTCCGTCTGATCTGCCCGTCTGATCTGCCCGTCTGATCTGTCCGTCTGATCTGTCCGTCTGATCTGTCCGTCTGATCTGTCCGTCTGATCTGTCCGTCTGATCTGTCCGTCCGATCTGTCCGTCCGATCTGTCCGTCCGATCTGTCCGTCTGATCTGTCCGTCTGATCTGTCCGTCTGATCTTTCCGTCTGATCTTTCCGTCTGATCTTTCCGTCTGATCTGTCCGTCTGATCTGTCCGTCTGATCTGTCCGTCTGTCCGTCTGTCCGTCTGTCCGTCTGTCCGTCTGTCCGTCTGTCCGTCTGTCCGTCTGTCCGTCTGTCCGTCCGTCTGTCTGTCTGTCTGTCTATCTTTCAACGCGATGTTCACCCACTTAAAAAAATTGGATCGACTTGAAACTTTGTATACTTGTAAAGGACCCGTGACAATACAATATTTTTATATTTGTTTCTAAAATCCTGGCCAGAATCGTCAGAAAAAAGTGTCTTTGTATCTATGTAACGGGATCTTTGAACACGATTTTCACCCACTTAGAAACATTGGATCGACTTGAAACTTTGTATACTTGTAAAGGACCCGTGACAATACAAATTATTTTGCCATATTTTGTTTCTAAAATCCTGGCCAGAATCATCAGAAAAAAAATGAAAACTGGTATAATAGGTTGCGGACTTGTCGACTTTCTAGTCAATCGTTGTAAGAGCTCAGTTGGTAGAGCGGTGAACTCTAGTGGTATATAATTTCAGTAATACATAGGTCGCTGGTTCAAATCCGGCTATTTTTTTAGAAGAGTATTACTTTTAGCTCATACTACTGTACAATAGTATCGAATTTAAAGATATTTATATTTTTATGTTATTCTGTAAAATATTAAAACTAAAAAATAAAAAAATAAACAATAGGTTTATAACACTAAAACAACACGCTTTATTAGAAAACCGAACTAAAAATGAAAAATAATTTTAATTTCCAACACGCCTGGGATAAAATTAAAGTGGTCAACAAAAACATCATCTCCAACACATGTAGAATAAAACTAGAGTTATCAGCAAAAAGGAAATAATTTTACCATCATAAGCGTGGGGTGCTTTTTATGAATTATATATTTGATAATAAACAGGTATTGGTAAAAGTAAAGTCTCTAAGAAGAAAATGTAAAAATCATAAAAAGCACCCCACGCTTTTGATGGTAAAATTATTTTCTTTTTGTTCATAACTCTAGTTTTATTCTATATGTGTCGGAGATTTTTTTTGTTGACCACTTTAATTTTATCCCAAACATGTTGGAAATAAAAATTATTTTTCATTTTTTAGTTCGGTTTTCTAATAAAGCGTGTTGTTTTAGTTTTTTTTAACTATTATTTATTTACTTGATAGCAGTGACGCGTCTTTATTTCTCTCGTGATAGAGAATATATAAAGGAAAAATAAATGTTTTTACTAGGATGCCTGGATAGTGTAACTCATAGCGCACTAATGTAACAAGCTAGAAATCCAGGGTTCAAGTCCCGGTTCAGGCGTTTATTTTTTTCATCTCATGTATGGATATATCTGTCATATTGCAATAAATTAAATTAAAAAAAATAAGGTCGAGTTCATAAATCAGCAAAACAGGTTCATTAGGAGTGGGTGTTTACCTGAAGCAAACAATTAACAATCGCTGTACGGGTAGATTATTTTATTTTTTCGCAACGAACCTAGGTAGCTGAATTGCATTGAAATAAAAGGAGGGAATAGTAGATCTAGCCTCTAAAATAATCGGAATCGGACAATTATGACTGGGGATGTACCTGAAAGCCGTAATTAAAAAAATCACTATAGGGGAACATAATTAAGTACATAATATTGGTAAAGTGATCCTACTATAGGCCTTAGAGCGCTCCTGGGGTTGTAGAAGGTCCAATTTCTTACTTTTCTAGCTCAGCTGTTACTAAAACAATAAACTGAAAATGATAACACATTTATTAATCGAACTGGCGTATTATATGGTCAATGTTCAGAAATCTCTGGAGCCTACCACACTTTAATAATAAGTTAGCTTTATTTATCCTGGCAGAGTTAAGGCCTTAAGGCCTTGTCTACCACTCAACTAGGTTTTAAAAAGTACAAAAAATGATCTTACATCTAAATTACAATAAGCATAAACGATAGCATATTATAAATACTATACAGTTATTATTTATAATGTATTTTGAATCCCGACAAATACATTTATTAACAGAATTTCTAATTTAAGAGAGTCATCAGATGACTGAAGGCAAGTAATGGTCACTTAAATAATCAGTACTTGATGTCAGCCCTGCATAACGACAGCCTTTATGCCTAGAACAAGCGACTGGCACTCATTTCTGTTAGAGAATGATTCGACCTCAGGAGGCACGGTGGCGCCAGATGGTTTGGGTCGGTTTAAAAATTCTGACCCCACTGGGATTATAAATTTATATTGGTGAGAAATTCGGTTACTTTACACGATCCCTGGATGATGGAGCTTTTTAGTATTTCCTCACTCATAAAATGAAGTGAATTATAATCCTTAGCACAAAGTCTTGTAACTTTTCATGCAGAAATGGATAATACATTCATGTTATCTTGTTAAGCTCAAGTATTTTGTGGTCCACGGCAGACCGCTGTTCTCTTGTTCTGGCGTCAACTTGACATCTCCGTCGTGACGTACAAGTCGATATCTCCGCGCCGTGAAACCAAAGTGCACTACACCATAAAATCACTTCCTTACACTCTCTACGTTTCAAGTTTATTCCAGCACCTTACGTCTTTTAAAAATCCTCTTTTATTCCGAGAATTCCAAATCTCCACCTACTTTCTCATACATAGAATGTAAACAACTACCAATTTCAATGTACCGGATGTCAAAGGTCTTTTCCTTCTTCTTCTTCAATTAGGCTCTTAAGCCTGTTCCGACTTCACATATTCTCGAACCAACGTTTCCGCGGTCTTCCCAAATCTCCCCTTCTTCTAGGTTCTAAGAATACGACTGTAGCTCATTCTTCCCAGGTGTTAAATCTATTGATCTCTATGATGGATCATTTCTTCTAATTATATTACATTTAATTATTTTTTTTATATCCTCATTTTTAAATTTACATGTGAAAGATAAAAATGAATTTCTTAAGATATGTAATATATCTAACTAAATAATTGGCGCTATCGAACCCGTAGGTTCATGGCCTCGCGGACAATAGCTCTCCATTATCCCTATCCTGTGCCAATGCCATCCAATCATCCCCTGTATAATTTAATTTTCTCAATCATGGTTAATGTTATTATCCCACCTCATTAATAGTCTACCAACTGTGCGTTTCTCCTCTGGTTTTTCTACAAGAAGCTTCCATGCGCCTTTTCATTCCCCATTCGTGTCACATGCCCTGTCCATCGCAGTCTACGAGACTTAACTGTTCTTGTTACATCTGGTTTACTATAAAGACCATGTAGTTCATTGTTATGTAGTCTTCTCCATTCGCTGTCTGTTCATCTTTCTTTGGACCAAAAAATCTGCTAAGAATTTTATTCTCAAATACTCTTAATATTTTCTCTGTCGTGCCATAGTTGCAGCATTATGCAAGTCCAACGTGGGGGTCAATGGAAAGGATTGTTTCTTTGCCGAGATACAGACATCTCTCCTGGCTTACAAATGATTCATCAAATAAAACATATATAGTCTATAAACTAGAGTTTATTAAAACTAAGAGTACATCATGAGAAGATATAACATTAAAATATCTGAAATCATTAATCAACGTTACACAAGTTAGGAGAGAGCATGAGGATATTATGACGATTTGAAAATACTCCGTTACTTACTGTCTGTACAAATAACCAGCTCGAAACAATACGATTTATGCAAATTCAGGGGGAAAAGAGCTATTTGTTAATAGATTGTTAGACATTCTGTATATTCACAACGTAACATCATAATAGTAGTGACAATTGCTGTGGTAGGCTTCATGGCTTCTTCCGAGGGTCTCCTCCTGGTCTTCTACTGCCTTGATTCTTGTTTCCTCCTGGTTTCCCTTGTGGTCTTCTGCCTTGATCCTTGTTTCTGTTGGCTTTCTTACAGCCTCCTCCCAGTTGGACTGTTGTCGTCTAAGTATGAAGCTGGCCGTACTGACGCGTGTCGTTTCTGATCTCTCTCTTCTGAAGCTTGTGTCTTGTCTGTCTAGGTTTTATACTAGATTTTATACTAGATTATTAGGTCGCTGGTCAGAGGGACGTTCTTCCACATTTCATCACTCAAGGTGATCAAACTCGGTCATTGTGTGTGTAATCGGTTGGTAATGAGTATTCTCGTGTAACCCTTACACAGGATTTAAGTTGCAAGCTAGCAAAACTACGTAATATCTTGAATGGTGTCTTGCGTCAGCTGGCGCTATATGGGGTGTTTCTATATTTATGAATAACTCTCTTTTAAAGTGTCTTTTAAAAGGATTTTTAGGGAGTCAAAGAGCCCTATATAAAATAACTGGAAGAATAACAGTTTTTATATATTTTCAGTTAAATTTCTTGAGAGAAGTTGGGACAAGGGTCCCTGTAATACATAATAGCATGCATTTCCAGAACAGAAAAAAAGTACTTTTAAAACAGCAATAGCATTAAAAACACTCAACATTTCTAGACTTTCATTATTAGGGTTGTATGCTCTCCTGTACCTTAGTGCTAGGGTTTGGGTGTTTAGCCAAAATTAGATCAAATGAATGGTGTATTAGTCATAGGACGTGGACTGAATTAATAAACATCTTGTACTGTATTTAGGTCACGTACATTTACTTAATCGCGGCCGCGGTCGACTAGTGGTTATGCTCCTTGCCTCTGGTCCCGAGGGTCGCGGGTTCAAACCCGGCCGGGGTCGATGGATTTTTTTAGGATGGAAAAAATCCAAGGAGCAAGTTCTCCGGGAGGGACTTTAAGCCCTTGGTCCCGAGTCTGAAGATTTTCAGACTCGTGAAAGATTCTTAAGCCTGAATGAAAAGGCCTCTAAGCAAACATTTATCGAATTTTCCCGTCCTAGTACTACCTTGGTTTCCTAGATGTCAGTATGAGGCGTTCCGCTGACCAGGGACCACTCAAATGACATATATACGAAAACAAGTGCAACTAAATTAGTATGGTTTAAATTCTTCCTTGTAGGGGGAGAGCGCCTAAATCTCTGTTAAGGGAAAACATGGGCTTACAAGAAGAAGACATTTACTTAAAACAGTGCAAGTTAAAACTTAAATTTACAATATAGTTCTGTGGAATGTTCAGTAGTTTCTTGCGTGCCATTTGACCTTGTAAACTGTATCTGATTTCGTTAGAATTGTTTCTCCCAACTTCATAATCAAGAACAAAGTACTTTGGTCCATTCTTCTTGAAACGCTGTTTTCAAAGGTGCTCTGTTATTATCAAATATTTTGTTACACGTTTTACAAGCTCCCAATGCTGATTTTCATTGGATTGAGATGTGGAGAGGTTTCAAGACATTCAAGGCCACAGATTCGCATTGAAGGTAGTGTCTTTATAATCGTCATCTTGTTGAAATTGATGATTACATTCGAGACCAATTTATTCTGTATTCTTCTCAATAGTAGGACATTCGATAAGTAATGACAACACTGCTATAACATCACAATAAATTACTTTTGACATTACGAACTTCATTTATAGTCTCTTACCAAGTCAACTATATGTTGCAAAATCCTTAGAATACGAAACACTCCATCTGCAGCACCATGTTTGCATATATCCATCATCTGATCGATCTAAAGTTTTATGGATATCAATTCTTCATTGAAATCGAATGCCTCGTAGAGGTTCTTAATTTTTGAGAAAAAAGTTATAGTCGCAAGGCTTCCTGTGTAGTGAATTCGGTGGATGTTCGATTATTTCCCAATAGTATCACATTCTAAATAAATTCTTCTGAACATCTTTTTAGGGTGGTATTATTTACTAAATATGAGAAATAACGAGCGTATTCACAAAATATTGCTGTTTCGAGACTTTCAATATTATAGATTAATACAACAAATATTGATCAACAAACATACTACTAGATTTCAGTGGTCACCACTCGAATCGCTGATTTACAAAAATGTTGCCACTATTTATCGAATATCCAAGTATTTTGCTTCAGATGTTAGTAAAGCCGACCTCAGAGGTGTTCAATTATAATGAACATAGGGGCCAGAAATATATTTTATAATGAGATGGAGGGCCGGCAAATTGAATGAAGAGAGAATCTCCTACCAAAACAATAAGAACACTTTAGTTACTACTTTTGAAAGGATATTTTGTAATTATTTTATAAGTAGCATACCTATTTAATGTCACTATCCGAAAACACAATCGCACGGAAGAGGGATAGTGGAGAAGTCGTTTCGTTAACCTTGTCCTTTGTTACATGGCTGGTGCCGTAAATAAACTTCCTCTCGCTACTAGGGGTTGTTCGGTAGATGAACATGTTTATCATGGTGTAGAATCAATAAATCTAGAATTAACTTCAAATGTACAATGACCAATATAATACTTAACAGTTTCATATATTATCATCTAATATATACAAATGTTTGTATGCACTGCCATTCCGTTCATCCGATTGTGATGGGGCTTTTTGCAAAATGTTCAGGAGTTTTCCAGGAAGGTTATAGCTATAAGATAGTTGTAATACTAAACCCTTTGGCTCTTGAAAATCACACTTTGTAATGAAAACATGAAAAAATTAGCTTTTTGGACGCTTAAATGACTTACGCTGCCTGAACCATAACACATAGGCTACATAAAATTAATGTACACAGAATTGAATATCCAAAGAAAAAAAACTCTACAAAAATGTCAGAGACAGCATGTGTTTTATCTTTTACGGATAACTCACAAAAGCCATTTTTGTCTTTCATTGATACCTAGAACATCGGGATAAGTAGATTCCCGAAGACTAGCAGCGCACGGCGGGTATTCTTTTACTAAGGACTCACATAACGAATTTTGCCTTTCAGTTAATTTATGCCAAAAAGATCGGGATAAGTAGATTCCCTGGCAACACCGGGTAATCAGCACGGGGTATCTTAAAATAATCACGATATAGATTTACGATTATTTTTCCTTATACTTATTCAACTAAACATAAATACACATTAATTTTAATTTATTTGGGCGTACGAGGGTATTAGCTAGTATGATATAAAAAAAGAACGATGTAACATAAAAGGAATCTTAAAATAATTTTTAATGGAAAAATAACATTAAATGACATTACAATTAGCGAGAACTTCGCGAGCAATTTGAAATGGTTTGGAGAACTGCATGGGGTTATTTGATCAACCTTGACTATGCTGATCCAAGATAATGTCAATGAAAATTAGCTTGCTAACACCTCGGGCTGACATGCACATCAGTGATCCTTTGACAATTGGTTCAAGACTGACACTGTTGAATTCTTCCCCCACACAATTTAGAGCCCATCAGATCCAAATAATTTAAATTTATAATATTATCACTTTAAAATCAAGCTCCTACTTTTTAACATTCTGAATAGGTCAGACCATTATTTCGCAGTGACTGACTCTCTAAGAAATACGTTGACTATAACAATTGAGATATTAAGATGTAAGAATTCTAGAATGCATGTCGCTAGCAGATTCTATATATATAGTCCACCGATATAACCAGATAGGTCTTGCGGGATATAATATAAAAACATTTGTAGCAATTGATTATACCACAAAAAAAAAGAAATCACTGTTTGCACTTTCTTAAACGTATTATTTCCCAGGTAATAACGTTCCAGAAAAATATAATTCGTCATTGGACATCAGAAATTAATTATTTTCTATAATGTTGATTATAAACAGTTTCGTGTGTTTCATTTTTTCTCCACTAGTGCATTCTTACAATATTGCGATCCTTTGGCAATAAATACTGTGATCTGGTTGCAGTGATGAACAAGTGAAACATAACAAATGTTTCAGATTTTGTTTTCAAACATCGCCGTTTACATTAATATATAAATATTTTAAAATAACTATATTAAAATAATGATTTGTGAGTGAGCAGCTTAATTTTATTCGTTACATAATCCTAACAAGTACCACTCTTGATTTCCAAATTCTGTAGATAAATTATGGAAATCACTCGTGACAGTACTTATGATATAATTGTATTGCACATAGTCAATAAAATCCCAAATCACCAAATTAAAAGGTTAAAAGAGTATAAATAGTCAAATTTTATGATCAAGAAAATCCTATTTATTAATGTAGCCAGTGGATCATAATTTGATGATCGATACTTTTTAATTTGGTGATACGAGATTTTATTAACTACGTGTAATACAATTTAAATTTACTTTATTTCATGTTATGTCGAATTTGATAGGTTTATATTATTAAAATCAGTGTGGAAAATAGCTATTACAGTTCTCAAACTATTTTGCGCACTAAACTTTTACCAACATAAAAAACTAAAACTTAATGTGTGGTAACCCATTTTAATGTAAATAATATTAAGAATACTCTGTATTTTGTATATATATATATATATATATATATATATATATATATATATGCACATAGTAATTTTGCCCGAGGGCAGGTCCTTCACTGCAATTATAGCATTTTCATGCTATGATTTGCAGCTTTACTAGGGAATTATAGGTGTGGTAGCTTCCCGTTGCTTTCCACACCGGAGAAGCAGGATGATTGTGAAGTTTTCCTGACATTTGTCTTACAGGTGAGGAAAAACCCCGATAAAAACCTCATCCAGAAAAACTGGCCCGACCGGGGATCGAACCCGGGCCCGCTGCGTGACAAGGCAGCACGCTACATCGAGACCACAGCGGTGGACTTATATATATATATATATATATATATATATATATATATATATATATATATATAATCCTGAAGCAGTAGTTTCAGATCCGCCACTTTTAATTAGTTGTAGCTTACCCGTAAAACCCGTTCACGACGCCTAACTATAAATGTACAGAAAACAGCTCGCATATCTCATATTGAAATCACTGATTACTGGGAAGAAATTGAATATCACGCAACGCCTAAAATATCTGAATGTCACGAGAATTGTTGAATTTTAGCTTATATTTCAATTGCTTGATATAATATTTTAGTTAAACATATTAATCAATCCTATTTACCGATATAGAAAATAATTCAACGAACGACTGTAGTAAATTATCCAAATATGTCACTACAAACATACTTTATGGGAAACAGAGAAAGAACCAGATAAGTCACTTTTTTTGTCGAAATATTTGTGGCGCCTTATAATTTTTTAACCGCGTTCCTGGTCCTCCGGACCAAACACTTAAAACACGCCACTCGCGTGCTCCAGAAGACGTATTTCCAACAAAATGTTCCGATCGAATGATAATGTTCTGAATGTGCGTATCGTATTTGAGCGTTTCGAGGTAGAAGGGGAGATTCGCAGTACCAACAGCACAATAGGAGAGGTAGAAAGGAGAGTGGGGGTAGGTGCATAGAGAAGGGATATTGCCATAGTTCACGAATCTTTCAGTTCAAGGAGGATAACGGCACTGATGTTACGAACCGAAAATCGCACTTCGGTTCAATATCTCCTCCTCCGGCCCTGCGGGAAGAACGGTCCCATAAATTTCCAAACAATGAAAGAAAACACAACAAGTCTTACTGACTTAAGTCCTATAAAGCTGTTCCGATGATACTAGATGGCGAATCCCACGTAGGGAGGGCACGGGAACACTACACGATTCCGAGCGGAAAACTTTATCACCATTTCATCGTCCCCAAAATTAATATCACCACACCAGCTTCTTCGTCGACCATCCAGGCGCTGTAAATAGACTCAAATCTTTCTCATGACACAGCCGCCATAGTCGAACTCCGCGGTATTCCAAATGAAAACAGGGTGACGATACAACAACATGGATTGCCGGATCGCAATCCCGATCAACCGCTCCCATGGAATCCGTAGTTGCAGAACCAATATTTCGGCCAGCGGGGCACTCGGAATCGGCCGAACCCACCAAGTACTCGACTGCCAAAGGTTCCCTGTTCCTCCGCTATGCCAATATGAGGAAAGGGTAAACTGAAATAATAAAACAGCAAGAAACAGAAAACGGGACCTCAAGAGTTTTTTACAAAATATATTACATAATACTATTTTAAATAAGTAGTATCATATTTGATACTAATTATTTAAAATAGTATTATGTAGCCCTCCATGGTGTCTTTACCTTGTCGTGGTGGAGTGGCTTGCGTGCTTAAATGATCCTGAGAGCTATGCCGGCGGTAACATTGCTGCCGATAGGGTTACCCATGCCGGACTGGTCGACGGTGATAAGCCAACGAAAAAAGTACCTTGGTCGAAAGAGTGACGATCTTTCACCGTAAAAATACAACCGTCATGAAATGCGGACATGGGTTCAACTGGGGTAAAATTTTCCGGTGGGTCAAATAGTCCCCCATTCGGTTCTCCGGGCGGGGACTACTTCAGGGAACCCATGCCAAACGACCATGAACCTACGGGTTCGATAGTGCCAATGAGTAAGTAAGTAAGTATCATATTTGTCCTTCACAAAACATCAGTGGCATTAATCCACTACAGGACATACTTTTACTTGACTAACCTGCCGCTTGGTTACGTGGCCATCGACGCTTTCTAATTTCTAGTTACCCTTATTTTAGATTTAGACTGCGTCTTAAAAATACAAAACCTGGTCCACATGTACACAAGCTTTCTCTGGAGTCCCCCGTCATAATAATTTTCCACAAACGATATGGCTCATTCAGGCCACTTACCGATACCAAAAACAAGCTTTCATGGTATCCAATATAAATATACGAACTACGCCGGAAACTCTTGGATCGACACTCTCTAAAAAGATGTCCAAAGCGCTGGCATTTCCAACATTGGATATTACTTTTCTGCTGCCAGGAATTATTGCGTGAAGAACGATTCACAGGAGCGCTTGCTCTACTTGAATTATCAGTCATACGTTTCTCGATAAAGTTCTTTTGCTTTTCAGCGATTTCAAAATCAGCTACTTTTCTTGCCAAGACATACATTTCTGCTACACTTTGGGGTTTTGTAGCAAAGATAAAATGCTGTCTAATGGCAGAAGACATATTTTGAAGAATAATAGCAATCAAATTTTCTTCCGAAAACTGGGGGTTCAATATCAATGAATTTCGGAAATAAACTCCAATAAAGATTCCTCAGAAAGTTGGAATCGACGAGACACAAATTTAATCCAGCATTCTTCTAACAACCTGGAAGGCAATAACGAACATTTCACATATTCTAAACTCTCGATCCAAGTTAATCTCAATTTATCGACGTTATTCCACACCTTCAATAAGGATTCCTTCAATACAACTCAAAATCGAATTAACAAAATATTCATCTTTAACTAGTCTCAATTCAAAAATCGAATAGAGTTTTATTAGGAAGAAAACTAACAATTCCTTATCACTTCCATCACAGGGATCGAATTTCCTAATTAACTCTCGAAAAATTCGCTGATTATTTTCTTCCATGTCAGAAGAAATGTTGGAAGCAATTCTGCCAGAAAAATCTTTGATAGAGCTAGTTCTACGATGAACAATATTCTTATTCTGTTCTACAGAATTAGCTTCACTAACAACACTGTCTACGATAAACTTTCGTTTTACCGAAGTTTGTTCAGCAGGGGGCAGAGAATGCAAATGAATCTTAAGTCGTTGACGTAATATGTTCACGTCGCCTTCAATGTCAATACCTAATAAGCTCAACTCTCGGACTAAATTGTCCTTAGATACAACATCAATCCAACTAGGCATGTTTACTAAACAGAGTAAACAAAAGGTATAAACAACGGTAAAAGAACGCAATTCGTTATGCATAATTTACTCTGTGTTTATAAACAAGGAGAGATGAATCAATTTATTTACGATAAACAATTCGAACACGTAAATAAGCACATTTCAATAACCTTTATGTAGATAATGACTCTCGAAAACAAATAATCATCCACGACGTAATATCTCTGAAAAATGTCGACATCAAAACATTTTATAATTCCAAAATCCATTTAAGATCACTCAGAGTATATTCTCTGTTCTGGTACTTGAAATCCAGAACCAAAACTTAAGTTCAAAAATTTTGAATCGACGACCACCTGAACTACTGCCAATATAATACAACATTCTTTTCTAAACAGAAAGAAACAAAACCACGCGCTCTGCTACCATTTTGTCGCGCCTTATAATTTTTTTTACCCGCGTTCTACTACCATTAGTGCCGTTAGTTACCATTATTATATTAATCTCGCGATAGTAAACCATTTATTGCGCCGCCGTGTATCATCTTTTGTTTCCCTTGTATATATTAGCCTTGAGTTCATAACAATCAGTGTTATCATTCAAAAGCCTTTGCCCGGGCCTATACGAAGCAAAGATTGATTCATCTTTCTTTTCCAAACACTTAAACATCAATCAACAATTTATCCTAAAACACTTGAGTAATCTATGATACTTCGCTAAACTGGGTGTATGATCATCATTATTATTATTATTATTATTATTATTATTATTATTATTATTATTATTATTAACCATGAAAGCTAGACGGAAAAAATTAAGTTTGTATGATCTCCTAAATAAGTAAGCTTGTGTACGGGAATATGCCCAACAGCAATATACACATAATTAATTTGAACATTAAACATGATGTGTATAAAAAATGATGTTTAATATAAATTGTACGTCTGAAATATTAGAAAAATATAATGAAATAACAGTATTGATCATTCTTGAATTTAAAAGAAAACAAATTAATAATTATTAACATAAAAACATATCATAACTCACTCAAACAAATTCACACATACTTTCAGTCCAAGCCAGGGTGGCTTTCCCTGGTCCTCCGGACCAAAAACTTAACACACGCCACTCGCGTGCTCCAGACGACGATAGTTCCAACAAAATGTTCCAATCGAATGATAATGTTCTGAATGTGCGTATCGTATTTGAGCGTTCCGAGGTAGAAGGGGAGATTCGCAGTACCAACAGCGCAATAGGAGAGGTAAAAAGGAGAGTGGGGGTAAATGCATAGAGAAGGGATATTGGCATAGTTCACGAATCTTTCAGTTCAAGGAGAATAACGACACTGATGTTACGAACCGAAAATCGCACTTTCGGTTCAGAGTATAAGGAGAAACTAGATTCTACATGGAAAGCACTATAATTTAAAAGTGTAAAAAAGTGAAATATTCAGTTCATTCCTGGGTTTATTTATTTCCAAATTTTGGATTACAGGTAAGGAAGTATGTATGTTGTACAACTAAAAGTACTTGTTCTAGGTTTCAAGGGGGAAAACACTTACCTGCTTCTTTCCCTTAACCTTCATTTCGCATTATATTGTAAATGGAGGATCATAATAGTACACCTGGTGTCTTATTTACACAAAATTGTTACCGTAATTTAATTAAAGGTAAGAAATTCAACTGAACGTTGTGTAAAATAAAATACAGTACGATAAAAGAATGCAAGATTTTGACGTATTCCGTGAAAAGAGTATGCCCTTTTTATCGATTAGAGATGAGATAGGAGAATTATACTAACCATTATTTGGGGGAAGTAAGTTATACAGGGTGGGATATGAAAACATTAGGTCGGGATATGGATGTTTCCGGGGTAATGTACCTACATTTCATATATTGCCAGTGAGTTGTTAGTTTACCTTGTACCTGATATGACTCCACACAACATTTTTTCTTAATTTATCGATGTTTTTCCTTGTAATGCTAAACCCACAATGAAGTTGCGCTCTTATAACGCAGTTTGAGTTCTGTCATCAATCGCAACGAACTGTCTACACTATATTGAAAAACATGACGTAACTATAAAGTCTGTTTACAACGGTATTTTCAAGTGTATATTACCTCTATTTACGTAGAACTTAACAAACAAGGTTATTAAAAAATAGATCGATACATTAGTAAACAGTTGTTCTGAATCTTAATTTACAAAATCTGTTTCTGTTTTTATAATATGAAAATTCGCCAATGTTTAATTATGTTATTTTGTAATGCATTTTTTACTGTTTGAAGTTGGTTTGTATATTCAGTTGTGTGAGTGACGGTAGCATTGAGCCGGTAAGCAACCAGGGAATACGCTGTCAGTGAAATAAATATACATTATGGTCATATAATTTACGTTTAAATTTGAAATTTATAACATGATTCTGTGACAGTCATTTCATTTGTTTAGCTAGGCTGGTTGTATGTCAACTTCCATTCTAATATGTATCAATAACCTGTTGTAATGCTTATTTAGGAGTGTCTATAAGGTCCCTAAACATTTCGGTCAATCCGACCTTGAGGATCATAACAAAAGTGATATATCGGTACAGTAGGACCTAACAAGGATATCCATCCATAGTAATTCTGCCCGAAGGCAGGTCCTTCACTGGAATCATAGCATTTTCATGCTATGCTTGCAGCTTAACTAGGGAATTGTGTAGGTGTGGTAGCTTCCCGTTGCTTTCCACACCGGTGAAGGATGATGAAGATGATGATAATGATAAGGATGGTCATGATGATGATGGCCATATGATTTCGGGGACCGTTTGGGCCATAAAGTTTTCCTGACATTTGTCTTACAGGTGAGGAAAAACCCCGATAAAAACCTCACCCAGAAAAACTGCCCCGACCGGGGATCGAACCCGGGCCCGCTGCGTGACAAGGCAGCACGCTACCTCGAGACCACAGCGGTGGACAAGAAGGATATAGGTTCGTGGAATTGCACATTCCCGCCTTCCGTCTCAGCACATCGCTTCCAATATTCTTAGGTTGAACAGAACATACCTTCTAACCCAGCAGGTATTATAATATTATAATAATATTGTGAAAAAAATATCTGAACCAGGAATCGAACCGTGGACCTCTGGTTCTCCGTACTAGTGTACAGCCACTACACCATTCTAGACTTGGCACAAACATTAACAATTCTTTCCACGTATACAAATCTATAATTCTCGTTTCGTCCGCTGCCAGGTAGATATCACTACCATCGCCAAAGGCCGGTTTCGTTTAGAAGTATCTATATTTAAGAATTTTACACCTCCATTATTATAAGCAGTAAATTATGTTATTTAACATTTTCCAATACTGTTATTTTAACACAGTTCCAATAACGGATCATATTATAATATTGTAATGATATAGCGAAAAGAAAAATTTATGTCTGAACCAGGAATCAAACCATACTAGTGTGCAGCCCACTACACCATTCCATTATTGGAACTGCATTAAAATAACAGTATTGGAAAATGTTAAATAACAACGTTTACTGCTTATAAAAGTGGTGGTGTAAAATTCTCAAATACAGATACTTCTAAACGAAGCCGGCCGTTGGCGATGGTAGTGATATCTACCTGGCAGCGGACGAAACGAGAATTATAGATTTGTATACGTGGAAAGAATTGTTAATGTTTGTGCCAAGTCTAGAATGGTGTAGTGGCTGCACACTAGTACGGAGAACTAGAGGTCCACGGTTCGATTCCTGGTTCAGACATTAATTTTTTTTCACAATATCATTATAATATGATCCATTATTGGAACTGTGTTAAAATAACAGTATTGGAAAATGTTAAATAGCAACAGGTATTATCAATAGGCGCTGCCGTTGTTCATTCGCATTTGGCACCCTGTCAACACATTGTTTTGAAAGTTCAGCTTTCGACTCATCCTGCGAGTGGTTGCCTTTGGACTTATCTCGATGCTATCCCTGATCTTCTGCATCAATTGCAGACTGACCTCAGATCGTCCACTGCATCGCTTACAGACCATGTACATCTGAATTTGTTCACATCTGCTGGATAGCAAGATGTCATATACCATCTCCACTTCTCGCAACTGGAATTCCCTACCACAAGAAATAAGGGGCTGCCGGACATTGGCATCTTTTAAAAGAAATCTAAATTTATATTTGCTCTAAAATCTACTTCATTATTATCCAGTGTAAGATATATATATATATATATATATATATATATATATTAATTGGTGTTTCCCGTATAATGTATCATATTTATATTATTATTGTTATTATTATTATTATTATTATTATTATCGTATCATTATTGTTATTACCCTATAAAATGTTGTTTGTACATGACATTTACATTGTTACATTTATTGTATCTTTAAGTGTTTATAATTAGTATAGTGTATATCTATATTTGTCGAATATTTATTTGTATTTGTACTGGTTGAGTGGAAGAGAGGGCCTTATGGCCTTAACTCTGCCAGAATAAATAAAGTATTATTATTATTATTATTATTATTATTAACTTAGGTGGTTCTTTGTGGTACTTTCACTGAAATACCCTCTGGAGTTCAGCAAGCCATCTAAGGGGCACTCAAGCACATGGTTTGTTCAGCAATGGTAACATTTTAAATTATCTTCACTGGATCTATATCGGAAATGATTCACATATAGATTTTCTATTAAATGTAAGGGCTTTATGAACACCCAGTATTTATTAAATACTGTCGGACAAATTTTCAGTGAATGTTGAGGAATGTACTTAGTGATTTGATATTAGGAACCCATATTCTCCAGTACCTTAGACCCTATTAGCTGCCATGTTGATCCATTTTACATACGTAATTGTGAGGGTTGATGAATATCTCCTGTTGCGTTATGCTATCCTGCGCTGAGTTTTATGATAGAGGGGAACAGGGGACTTATTATCAGGTATCTCCTTGATGTGGACTAATGACAATTCGTAGACTACAACACAAAAAAATAATGTTAGATAATGAAAATATAGTGCGTGTAGGCAAACAGTTTTTGGAAACTTTTGAAATCCACAATGGGTTAAAGCAAGGAGATGCACTATCTCCTCTACTATTTAATTCTGTACTAGATCATGCAATCAAATCTTTAGAGGATGAAGAAGGTATACAACCCAATGGTATTAATATGCTGTTAGTTTATGCTGATGATGTAGTACTATTGGCCGATAGCGAGGAGATACTAAAGGCCAACACGCACACACTATTTAGTAACACTAAGAAATTGGGACTGGGAATAAATATCAATATCATCACACATATAAATGCATTATATAATGGAAATGGACAGCTAATGACAAATGAGAGAAATTTTGAGGAAGTGGCTGAATTCAAATAACTGGGAACAATAATCACAAATAGGAATGAGGTGCACAAAGAAATTAAACATACGCTCATTTCTGAAAATGCATGCTATTATGCATTGCAGAGACTCTTGACGTCCCAACTTCTTTCAAAAAACATTAAACTGAAAATATATAAAACTATTATTCTACCAGTTATATTATATGGATGCGAAACATGGACTCTTACTTTAAGGGAGGAAAGAAGATTACGAGTATTTGAGAATGAAGTTCTGAGGATCATTTTTGGACCTAAGATAGATGAACAGACAGGTGAATGGAGAAGATTATATCACAGTGAACTACATGGTCTTTATAGGAAACCAGATATTATAAGAACAGTTAAGTCTCGTAGACTGCGATGGGCAGTCCACGTGGCTCGAATGGGGAATAAAAGACGTGCATGGAAGCTTCTTGTAGGAAAGCCGGAGAGAAAACGCCCAATTGGTAGACCAAGAATGAGGTGGAAGAATAACATTAACCATGATTTGAGGGAAATAGATTACACAGATGATTGGAAAACATTAGCTCAGTATAGGGGTGTCTGGAGAGCTTATGTCCGCGCGGCCGTGAATGTCAATGAGTTAGTTAGTTAGATATTTTTTTTATTATGAGTTATAATTTACTTTATTTTCAACTATATCCACATAATCTAGTGTAACATTTTTTATTTAGAAAATAGATGGAAATCTCTGTTGAGAGGCGAGGTATAAATTTGCTTATCATATTTTGATTCTATTAAATTTCTGTGAGTTGGTATTGAGTAAGGAAGTTCACGTAGCGTAGGGGTGGAAAAAAATGTCTATTTAATATAATTTTGCTTTCAAGAGCTCTCTGGTTTATGGCGTCGCATACCACAGTATATGAAATTCACTTGAAGGAAGCATCTCATATTCTGTGCGGACCAATCACGTGTAGAATGACCCTGTAAGCTGCTTCTTCACAAAGTTAAATGAATTGTGGAATTTTATCAACTTCTATTCTCTTCGTAACAGCTTCCTTTCACACATTTTTTTATTTAAAAAATATCATTATTGTAAAATTGCTACATTACATTTTTGATGACTTAAATAATAATAAAAAACTAAATGACATAAAACAATCTTTGTGGACGCGTGGCTAGCGCAAGCGGCTGTTCCTACTCGGATCTCAGGGTCAAATCCTAGCGGCTCCGGAAGGGTATTTATGGTAGGCCACATCGGGAGTTTTTGGGGTTATCTTGGGGTTGTCCCGTTTTTCGAAGTTAATCCCACAAACACACTCCCGTCCCCCTTCATGTTATTTTATTTCTCATCCATTTTTTTCATGTCCCTCTTCACCTCATACCTTGTTAGGTAAAGATAATTTTTGCGCGATGGCACATTTTGTCGTACTTACTGCTATGCAATTTTACATATTACAAACCTCGTGCAGGAAGTAAAATCACTGCCCTTTATGTATACTACGTACAATGTACACTTAATGACAAAAAGAAAGAGCCGCTTCAAAAAGCGGAGTTCTTGTTATGGCCCACTGCGCATGCTCGAAAAGCCATAGCTGCGGTTCACGAGGTAACGCACTGTTAAATGTTTTAAACACGCTGTATTTGGTTTTATCGTCTTAAATAGTTAAAGAACAGCGAAGGAGACATATTTCTAGATACTTACGAGTGTTCGACAAATGCAATATTACTCAAATTGCGACATTTTAAATAAAGTTCAACTCTCGTTCATCGTGCAAAAGTAAACAAGGCAACTAGTATCCGATGTTCGAGTAGCGTAGACCGTTAAACTATTTACAACAAGATTAAATGTATGTGAAAGCCAGGGTTCAAATTCTCCGTCAATTTTTTTATTCATTTGTATTTTCGCAAAATAAATCCTGTAACATTTGATTCCTGCCACATAATCTACGTCCACTTTACACTATATTAAGTAATATTCCTGCCTTCGTAAATTCTGTAACACTATTTAGCTACCGGTAGGCCTACAAATTTAATTGTGTGTGCAGTACCACGTTTTAATAATAATGCTATAAATGTATGTAATAAAATATAATATAGCTTCATATATTTATGAGTTTATTTATTTATTACGTATTAGTGACGAAAAAGTTTCACCCTTCAATTAAAATATTTAGTTTATATATGTCAAGTCTAGCGTAATAATAGCCCATTAATAAAATAATAATAATAATAATAATAATAATAATAATAATAATAATAATAATAATAATAATAATAATAATAATAATAATTATTATTATTATTATTATCCATCATCTATATAATAATAATAATAATAATAATAATAATAATAATAATCCATCTATAGTAATTCTGCCCAAGGGCAGGTCTTTCACTGTAATCATAGTATTTTCATGCCATGCTTGCAGCTTTACTAGGGATTTATAGGTGTGGTAGCTTCCCGTTGCTTTGCACGCCGGTGAAAGATGATGCTAATAATGATGGCCGGATGATTTTCGGGGACGTTAGGAGTCTAAGCTTCCTGACATTTGTCTAGATGAGAAAAAGCCCCGAAAAAACCTCACCCAGGAGCCTGTCCCGACCGGGAATCGAACCAGGGCTCGCTGCGTGACAAACAGCACGCTACCTCGAGACCACAGAGGTGGACTAATAATAATAATAATAATAATAATAATAGTAATAATAATAATAATAATAATAATAATAAAATCAAATCAAATCAAATCAAATCAAATCAAATCAAATCAAATCAAATCAAATCAAATTAAATCAAATCAAATCAAATCAAATCAAATCAAATCAAATCAAATCAAATCAAATCAAATCAAATCAAATCAAATCAAATCAAATCAAAATCAAATCAAATCAAATGTAATGTAATGTAATGTAATGTAATGTAATGTAATGTAATGTAATGTAATGTAATGTAATGTAATGTAATGTAATGTAATGTAATGTAATGTAATGTAATGTAATGTAATGTAATGTAATGTAATGTAATGTAATGTAATGTAATGTAATGTAATGTAATGTAATAATAATAATAAATAATAATAATAATAATAATAATAATAATAATAATAATAATAATAATAATAATGTAATGTAATAATAATAATAATGTATGTGTAATAATAATAATGTCATAATAATAGATAATGTAATAATAATATAATCCTAT
This sequence comes from Diploptera punctata, assembly GCA_030220185.1. NCBI lineage: Eukaryota > Metazoa > Arthropoda > Insecta > Blattodea > Blaberidae > Diploptera > Diploptera punctata. Next base: position 401,708 of record JASPKZ010007403.1, on the reverse strand, counting down.
AATGATATAATCTTCATCCTTCTCTAATAGTATCATTATATAATAGTCTACTTCCTATCATAGTAATCATCCTCCTCATAATCATACTACTAATAATACTAATAATAATAATAATAATAATAATAATAATAATGGGATGTATCAAATTATGTGAAGAATGAATTGGGATGAGAAGATAGAGAAGAATGGAGGAAGAAGATAAAGATTTAAAAAGCTTTGGGCATAGGAAGATGTTTTATTACAATGAAAACCTATTAAATGCTGTCATGATAAAATAATTTTACCTTGTACTTTTTGTTCTATGCTCTGTTGTTGTTTCTTCTTTTTTAACCATCTTGGTGGAAATCTTATTTTTGCTTCTACTAGGTAGTGATCTGAACCATTATCATATCCTCTGTAGGCTCTGACATCGAGAAACAATTTAAAAATCTTATTATTTGCAATGAAATAATCAATGATTGATTTTGAGTCCTGACGATGCCATGTATACTTATGTGTGTTTCTATGATTGCAAAAGGTATTCGTTATTCTCAGTTCATTGTATATAGCAAAATCTTGTCCCATTCCTATTGCTGGTGGTTCGCCAAATGTTTCAATATTATTGTTGACTTGAGCATTGCCCACTCAAGCATTTAAATCTCCTATTATGAGAATGTAATCATTTCTATTTATTTTACTATAAATTTCTTGTAATATTTTATAGAATTCTTTATGATCTTCTTCGCGGCCCTCCTCTGGCGCATATACACCAAGAACTATCATCTTACCTCTATTTATTTTCAGTCGAAGCTCTAATATTCTTTCATTCCAGTAAGTGTAGTGTTGAATTTTATTTCTTATGGTTTTATTAATCCAAATCATTACTCCAGCTTGTCCATGGGTTTTCCTGTCGACACCGCTATATATTTGTACATAATGTTGTGTTTCTTTCGTTCCTTTAAGTTTCTTCTTAGTTTCTGTAGTTACTGCAATATCAATGTTTCTATTTTTAAATATACTGTCTAGTTCCTCTTCTTTTTCATGGATGCTTCGGACATTCCAGGTTGCATATCTTACAATATCATTGTGCCGTTTTCTTTTAACCATATTTCTTTGCTGTGGGTCATCATATTTCAATTCCTTCTGGATTTTTTCATGTTGAGACTTGAAAGTAGTTTTGAAGTTCCTTAGGACAGGTTACTGGCCCGACGCTAAGTAGTCCAGTGGTAGGGCTGCTACCTTTCAGTCTGTGGACAGACATTAGGTTACCGCATTTACTCAGTACCCGATGGAACGGTTATACCGCCGTGACTCGGTCCTCAGAGCCTCGTTTGTGAAAACGGGTTGTACCACGAGAAGGTGAGGATGAGAATTGGGCAGGAGAGGTTATATACACGTCACTGCCCCTTACAACCGTTACATTTAAAGCTAAATCGTACGAGTTCCATGCGGACAAGAATGACTGTTTTTAAACATCTTTTTCTTCCTTGTTCTCAAACGTTTCAGAATTTATAACAGTCGGTTGCATTTAATTTAACCATGACACTGGTTGCGTCTTCGTTGTATTCAAAGCTAAAACCGTGGATTTCTGTTGAGAATGCTTTAATCACTGATGGTAAAACAGTCCTCTGCCAAACTTGTGATAAACGTATTGGGTGTACAATGAAATTTCAAATTGAACGACATTTACGTAGCAATCTGCATATTAAAATAAACGAGTTTATTCGAAGAAACAGGTACTACTTACCCAGTTGCAGGGACAGTGAATTTTGCAAAGAACTGTGTATGGCGTTGGTTGCAGGGAACATAACCTGAAACAAACTTCAGGTACCTGGATTTAAAAATTCCTTACACAAATACTGTAACCGCAACATTCCCGACGAGTCCAGTCTCAGGAAGAATTGCTTGGATTCTTGTTTACTTGACATATTAGAAAAAATCGGGATTAACACAGGCAATTCACCTATATGGATTTCTGCTGATGAGACGACGGATGCTGCAGCCCGTTTCATCGCTAATCTAATTGTGGGCAAGATTGACTCTGAAGCTGCATCAAAACCTTACTTAATTTATTGTAAACCTTTGGAGATAACAAATAGTTCAACAATTGCTAAATTCATTAATGATAGACATAAGGTACTATGGTTAGATGGCGTAATTGAAGAGAGGGTCCTACTGATGTGCACAAATGCTGCTCCATACAACTTAAACCGCGGGGCAATCGCTTACTCTATTTTATCCAAACTTAGTGCATGTTATATGTACGGCTCATGCATTGCAACGAGTGGCAGATACAGTTAAACATGAATTCCCACAAGTAAATACACTGATATCAGCAACGAAGAAGGTTTTGTTAAAATGTCCTTATCGTGGTCAACGCTGCAAGGAGCAGCTTCCTGATATACCTCTGCCTCCAGAGCCAATGATAACAAGGTGGGCAACATGGATCGAAGCTGTATTTTTCAACAGTAAGCACTTCGGAGCTGTGGAGTCAGTGATTGAGAACTTCTCTTCTGATCCTGCAGTGTGTGTGAGTGTGAGTGAATCCTTGTTAGCATTCAACAGTTCTAAAGTGCTCAGTTCAGTTTCATACATCGCAAGTCACTTCAGCTGGCTTCTTAACAGTATCAAGAAACTGGAAACTTCAGGTATGCATCTCCAAGAAGCTGTGGAAATAGTGAAAAATGCAGTTCAATAGGTCAGTGTTGTTACAGGCGAAGTGGGTGGTGTAATTCCCACTAAATTGCAGACCCTGAATACCCAACTCTTGTTACTCTTTCTGGCTTATTTAACGGTGAAAATGTAGAACCCCCCGAGAATATTATCCCTAGCACAATCCCTCTCTATAAATATGCACCGTTGTTGACTTCTTGCGAAGTAGAGCGATATTTTTCAATTTACAAATACATATTGTCAGACAGAAGACTGTGCATGACAAACAGAACATTTGGAAAAGTATATTATAATTAATTATGACACCGATCCAATGTGGCTTAAATGCTTGAATGGTTGACACTTGTACTTCAGTACTGTACTTTGTAGCAGAAGTGAACTGATTAAAAATTAACACAGAAATTTGACTACGTGGACTTCTTTTTTATAATAAAGATATAACATTTTGGATTTTACATATAATTGCTTTATTACATATGTATTTACATATTTCACAATATTTGATTACATATTTATGTACATATTTCTTAATTTGATATTACATATAATCCGGGCCCTAGTTATGACACAAGAATCGTGCATGATGACGTCACATTGTCGTCGTGCGGAATATCGATAATGCAGATGACTACACATCTGACATAAAAAATCCCGTAATCCAATCGAAGCGCCATCAATCGAGTCCAATTGTGAATCTAAACCATCCACGGACACGCACGCACACACGCACACACGCACACATACACACACACACACACACACACACACACACACACACACACAATTTTTAATCAAAATCAGTACAGTCGCTTAGGCAGTTTTTAATTTCATATTTCAAGTAAACTCCACTTCTAATTGTTAGATTTCGCTCATTTTTGGACAATACCTACCTGGGTTTATTTTAATCAGATGTAATGTGTTTTGTTGCGAAACATCGAAAAATGTGACCGCTACAGCGATTTATCAATTTTCACTTCAGGTTCACTCCTACACCCAATAGTTTTAGAGGGTCCAATGTGAATATAAACCATCTAGGGACCAAATCAGACACACACAACTTCATTAAAATAGGTCCAGTCGTTTGGAAGGAGCTCAGTGTCAAACATACGTACAGAAGAATTATATATATATATATATATATATATATATATATGTGTGTGTGTGTGTGTGTGTGTGTGTGTGTGTGTGTGTGTGGGTGTGTTATAAAATTTCGTATAGTTAATTAGGGAAGGAAAACAAAAAATACAAATTCAGGATAAGATAAGCCAGGGCAAGGTCCTACTACGTGGGTCTACTTATGGATATGTATGTTATTTCTCACATGGGCAGCCATCCTACGTCAGTTTTTGTCTCGATTTTGTTTTATTTTGCCTCCTCTAACTTGGAACCTTGGTTCTGAAGCAGTTTTCTACATAGGACTACTATCACAGCTGATACCTGCCTCCTTAGAGCTTTCCATCGCATTCTGTCTCTGGCGATCCTCGTCCAGTTCGCCCCAGCTGTGGTCTGGAAGTCGTTTCTGCATCTGCACTTAAGACAGTCTTTTCAGTTCGCACATCCCATCTATCTTTCTTCATTCTAGCAGCACGACCTCCCCATTTCTCCTTGAGTTCTTGTATTTGTTTCCCACATCTTTTACCTTGGATCTTGCTGCTAGTTTCGAGTTAGTCTGTCGATTAATTTGAAGCTTAAGGTTCTTCTTTCATTTTTGTTTTAACTATGTCGGTGAAATGAAGCTATTATTACATTTTAGGTATAATTTTATCACTCACCTCATATTATTCTTCATTTTAGACAGTTTCTTCTAAAAAGAAGAAGAATATGAGGCGAATGATAAAAGTGTACCTAAATAAATAATACCTAATTGTGTTAATTCCTAAAAATAGTTATGTACGCAAGGGAAGTAAGTAGTACATTACTAGTCTCGGATGTGGTTTGAGCCCGAGCTTTATCGAGGGTTAGCAAGTAAGTACGAGACTGGTAATGTACTACTTACTTCCCTTGTTGCGTACATAATTTTGTTCACTCATATAGACCTACTGATAATTATGTTTTTTTATGTATTTCGTGTGAATTTACGGTCCTATATCTTGGTTTGAACAGTTCAATTGTTTGATAGCAAGGGAATGTTGATAAAACAATTGCAATTGTTTATGTTGTCTAATTAGTGGCAGACATTTAAATAACTATTTTAGATTGCATATTAATTACAGATATGATTAATTGTTATGTAGAGGAAGCGGCTATTACCAGCAAAGTCGAAAAATAGGTATGAAAATGTATGCAGAATATTTAAGCATTGGTGTAAATTAAAAAAAATACATTTTTAATTAAGTCAATTACTTTTCTTTCCTAGGGAAATAAGTTGAACAAATACATGCCGTTGTCAATGGATACCAAGTACTTTCTGGTAAATTTAACTTACTTCCATAAAAACAGAATGATAATTAGGCCATTATTAGTATAGGGGTGAACAAATATTATTACATTGTTTGACCATGATTAATATTATAAAAAGATGTTGCTAGAATAAAACCTGCAGTTTTAAATAACGTTTTAATGTGTGTGGATGAATTATGGAGTTTGTATTTATTGGCAAAGCAATTAATTTCAGTGTTGAAGCAGGGAAATGTGGAAAGTTTGGGGAAGAAATCACGTTTCCAGACTTTGAGATGTAAGAGAGTATAATTTGTTGTGAAATTCCTCCGCTCTTGTTTGAGAATTCAGAAATTGAAACTTTGTTTGCTTCAGTATTGTCAAAACTTTGAACAAATTAACTTTTAACAGACTCACACAAAATTATATTACGAATTTCACCGTTCCTCATTTATTTAGATACCGATTTTACTTTTAGCGAATTCGAAGGAACGACGCTATTGATGCTGTTCCCATAAAAAGATTTTATAATTGTTTGAAGATCTTCACCAATCATTCTAGTAGATCCCAAAGACCGATATATATATATATATATATCTTATTCTTCACTTCCTGGTTGAGGCAAGAGTTGCCTGTTCCGTCTTCACTAATAGATCTAAGACCATCTCTTCTTCCTCTTGGAAAATAATGGAAGATTTTATTTGGTAATCTACTTTCTTCCATTCTTTCTACATGTTCTTTCCACTGTATCTTGTTGTTATATTTTCTTTTATGGAGTAGATCTGCAGTTCTTCACGGATATCCTCGTTTCTTATCTGGTCCATTCTAGTGCAGCCTTTTACTCTTGTTAAAAATTTCATCTCGGCTGCTTGGATTTTACTTTCTTTTTGGGTAGTGGTAATCCAAGATTCACAAAATGACAGGGGCAGCCATTGTTTTATAAAATTTTAATTTTGTTTGTTTATGGGCTTTATTATTCAATGTTCTATTTATTGTACCACAAATAATGGGCTTCCAATATAAAACCGGACCGGCCTTACGGAGTTTCACCCGGTACGCAGTGCTGTTTCTTCCTCCCCAATCACCCTGCCTGCCACCCGTCCTTGAACTGTTTCTTACCTTATAGAAAATGCTGGAAATGTTGTCCTCCCTTAGTTAAACAGGCATTATACCGAGTAAACACATTTAGATTGACACGCTGTAGTTAGGGCACTGTTGTTCTTCAGTTCTTCTAATGTGTGCGGATTTTATTGTACACTTTGTCTTTCAGGCTACCCCACAAATAAAAATCACACACTGTTAGATCTGGGGAGCGAGTGTTTCTTATTTTGTACTGAACCAGTGGTCTCAAATTTAGTCACAAGATCGTGGATTGTCGATCTGGAAGGAGGTAATTGTCCAGGGAAGTTCTGAATAAATTCCTCGCGAACGCGACGAGCTGATTCTTATTTATAATAACATTTACACACATAAATGCGCTGCTCTAATGTCAGCTGACGTCTCATCTTGTCGAACGATAGTAAACTGACTAGTTCAAGGACGAGCGGCTGGCAGAGTGAAATGCGGACGAGGAGAGAGCGCTGCCTGACGGGTGAAACCCCGTGAGGCCGGTCCGGATTTATATTGGAAGCCCGGTAGCTTGAAACTAATGTGTTTTGTGTTCAATATATTTATCATACCATAGCTGATGTCACATCTAAATATTTAAAGTGTAATACTTGTTCAATAATTTCGTCTCTAATATTTTTGCACTTCCACAAAATGCCATTACTTTTGTTTTAGTTATTGAAATTTTAAAATTATAATCACTTGATAAAAACTGATGGAAAAAGGTCAGAAGAAATTTTAATAAATGAAGGGGTTAGACAAGGGTGTAGTCTATCGCCCACTCTTTTTAATATATATATATATCGACGACATTATGAAACAATGGAAAATTATAATGGACAAAGTCCTTAGATTGAACAATATCTCAAGTATTAAATACTTAATTTTCGCCGATGATTTAGTCTTACTACACCATGATGAAGATCTGATACAATTGGCTGCTTACAAACTAAATGCAATATGTATGGATTAAGAAACTTTCCTTGGGTTTTCCGCGTCATGGATTCACGTTCGCCCTCTGGCCACTGAATCCGACGTTTCGGCATGATCCCACATGTCATTATCAAGGAATGATAATCCTTGATAATGACACGTAGGATCATGCCGAAACGTCGGAATCAGTGGCCAGAGGGCGAACGTGAATCAGTGACACGAAAAACCCAAGAAAGTTTTCTTAATCATACCTATATCTGCGAAAATTTGCAATATAACATATGTATATATATGGAAATGCTTTAAAAAATCTAACTTCCAATCATACAACATACGCATGCCAACAGATACGAAGCGGTTTACACTATGGAATCACGGGATGTAGCCAACATATTCACGATAATTGAACTCGATTTACCATCGACCTAAAAGCTAGCCTAATGCAATTTAGGTACTCTAACCTGTGAAAGACCAACCTAAAAGCTAACATAAAGCAGATTATATTTAATGTAAGTTAATTAGTACAGACTCTAAGTTGGCTGCATTGTAACACAGAATATTCGTTAAAATCAATATGTCTGTTACGTCTTTTATTTAGCATTATATCGTTAAAAAATATTCAAATAATCGTTTAAAAACATGTGAAAGTCATCGTAAATGGTGGGAAATAATTTGAAAAATGAAACCCTAAGATTAAAACTTGACTTAAAAAGGAATTAAATATTCGCGTCACAAGTTGTAAATTTTAACCATATAAGTGTCACTGCTGTAAAGTAAAATATTCTCTTTAATTTGCTTACTTGTTATAGGAGCTACTTGATGGCAGTAGAGACCGAGTTACCGGTACTTTTCGTAATGATAGAGAATATATAGGCTATATATATATATATATATATACACTAGCTGGCCCGGCGAACGTCGTATCGCCTTTAAATATTTTTACGTTAATTTTCCGATGTTTTAATAGTTATCTGCTATTCGGGGCGGAAACAATCCAACAAATCAAAGATCATAAAATCGGTCCAGCCGTTCTTGAGTTATAAATAGTGTAACTAATCCGACTTTGTTTTATATATATATATATATATATAAAGTAATGAAACATCTAAATAAACAAGAAAAAGATACAATACAGATCAATGTTATTGAGGAGAAACAATGGGAAGAACATTATAAAAAACTGTGGTATAATGAAAATAAAATAACTAAAGATAACATATATGAGTGTGAGACAGGAATAGATATGATAACAATGGAAGAATTAGAAGAAGTACTGAAAACAACCAAGAACAGAAAGGCAGCTGGAATAGACGGAATAATATGGAATTAATAAAATACGGAGGAATTTTTTTAAAACTGAGATTATTACATTTTTTAAATTTACGTTGGAAACAAGCAACAATACCAGAAACCTGGACAACAGCAATAGTACAATCTACTTTTAAGAAAGGAGAACGTAACGACTGCAACAACTACAGAGGAATAAGCATTTTAACTGCAGGCTATAAAATATACTCAAGAATATTAACATTTAGGTTAAAACAAATAGCAGAGGTAATGTTAACAGAAGAACAAAGTGGATTCAGACCAGGGCGTTCATGTATGGATAATATATTTACGATAAAAAATTTATAAACAAAAGAAGAGAATATAACAAGGAAACACACATGACTTTTATTGATTTTGTCAAGGCATTTGATAAAGTAGACAGAGGAAAACTCTGGACAATTTTAAAAGAAAAAGGAATTCCGAAACACTTAATAGCAGCTATAAAGAGTTTGTATTGGAACACAAATTTTGTTACAAAAACTAGAAATGAAGTAAGTAAAAGTAAAAATTCATACTAATCAATGTGTTAAACAAGGATGCAGTATCTCTCCAGTTTTGTTTAACCTATACATGAATGATATAATAAAAAAATGGAACGAAGAAACAAATAAAGGAATAAAATTAGATAAAACACACTACTTAAAAACATTATTATATGCTGATGACCAGGTAATAATAGCAAATACGGAAGATGAGCTTCAAAGGAATATTTTTAAATTACATAATATATGTGAACAATATAATCTCAAAAATATCCATAGAAAAAACTAAGGTAATGGCATTCCAAGGGAAAAATCAAATCAGATCCAAAATAGTAATAGGAAACAAAATCATAGAACAGGTGAACTATCTCAATTATCTAGGATGTGACATTTAATTTAATTATGATAATAGCACATTTCCAGGGAATATGTGGTACGATAAAACGATCACTAAATAATAAAACAACAAGAGAGACCCAATTGAAATTTTATAAAACATTGGCAGTACCGGTACTGCTCTATGGATCAGAAGCCTGGATACATAAAAAACAAGATCTAAGTAGGATAACGGCGGCAGAAATTAAAATTTTGAGATCTGTTAAAGGGTGCACTAAGGAAGACAGAATCAAGAACACAGAAATAAGACAGTAACTTGAAATATTTGCAATAACTGATAAAATAGATACATATAGACAAAAATGGAAGCAACACATAGACAGAATGAATGAAGATAGATATCCAAAACAAATAACAAAATACAAACCTAAAGGCACCCGAGATGTGGGCAGACCTAGAAAGAGATGGGCTGAAGTCGGAACGGGTCAACAGACCTAATCCATGAATGCAGATGATGATGATGACATATACATATATAGAAGTCCCGACCACGCGTTGCGGTGGATAAGGTATACGTTAAATTATGTTGTAGTAAACTAAGTGAGAAATCTAAATCAGAAAGTTTTTGTTTTACACAATTTTTTAGTTCTGGTACGTTAACTACACCCGGTATATATATGGGTGGTGGTTTATGTGGTAGTGGTTTTGTTGACTGAGATGAATTTATGTTGTCTGCATTCTCAGTATCATCCATAAGTGTATCATAAGGATTATATACATTTATTGATGGAATATTTTGAGGAGGCTTGCTGATTTCATTATACTTTCGTTTTTTTCTATGAACTTAGTTAGATTTAGTTATTTAGATTTATTTAGCCTGGTGGAGTTAAGGCCATGTGGCCTTCTCTTCCACTCACCAGGACAAACATATATTACATCAGAATATAACAATCTTAATTAACTCTAATATTAAACACTAAGTAAAAATTTGATCAAAAGATAATATCTAATATACATATTACGATCTATAATAAACCAGTTAATATTAGTTAAAATTAAGACTAAAACTAATAATAAAATGTATACAAGCAAGACATATTAAATTGTCCCTGTCTAGTGTATATAAAAAACAGGAAAATAATGAGATATAGAAAACTAATTTTACGATTATACAATATTTAAAACAAAACAAATAAAAGTATTTGTTATTCTTAATATTATTTATATAAATAATTAAATATATTAATATTGCTAAAAGAATAATATCAGTGAGGTGTATAAGTTAGTTTGTTATTAAATAATTCTTTAGTTTGTTTTTGAAGGATGTTATAGTTTGACAGTCTCTGACACAGGGTGGAAGGGAATTCCATGTTTTGGTAAGTGACACCGTAAAAGATAATGAATAATATACAGTGTGATGAGGCGGGATATAAAGGACAATGTGCTGATGGGATCGAGTGTCAAGATTATGTGTGTCGGATAGTCTGATGAAGCGGCGTGATAAATAATTAGGCGATGATGTGTGAAGGATTTTATAGAGAAGGGATAGGGAATGGACAGTTCTACGATCTCTTAGACGAAACCACGATAATTGTTCCAGGGACGGTGTAACATGGTCAAATTTGCGAATACCACAATAAAACGTGCGCAAGAATTATGAACACGTTGAAGTCTTTGAGTGGAAATAATATTTAAGTCTGTAAAAAGAGTGTCACAATAATCAAAATGGGGCATTGCAAGTGTTTCTACTAACATTTTCCTAAGGGCGAATGGCAAACAATTTCGTACACGATTTAATGAATGTATTATTGAGAAGACTGTTTTGCATGTATGGTTTATTTGTGTATTCCAATTTAAGTTTTTTTCAATAAATACTCCTAGAATTTTTACTGTCTCACTATAAGGGATTTGAACTCCGTTTAGTGACACATGCGAAACTGTGTTTAGGTTAATTGTAGATAATAGTCTCTGATGACCCATAATGATTGATTGTGACTTTGTAGGATTTAATTGCAGTCCATATTTAACTGTCCAAGTCATTAGAGAGTCAAGATCCTCATTAATTTTGGCAACAGCGTCATTTAGTGAATATTTGTCTGTGTGGATGTAGATTTGCATGTCGTCTGCAAATAAATTAGTTTGCAATGCTTTAGGGAGTTAGATATGTCATTTATGTAGATTGAAAAAAGCAAAGGTCCAAGTACTGAACCCTGTGGAACCCCAGCTTTACGGAAGGACCAAGAAGAACATAATGTATGATTTCCTATAACAGATTGCTGGCGCTCATGAAGGTAGGAGTTGAACCATTTCGTGGCACTATCAGAGAGTAAGAGGTTTTTAAGTTTATGCAACAATAAGTCCAAGTCTACCGTGTCGAATGCTTTACTAAAGTCCAGTAATGTAAGAATGGTAAGTTTTCGATTATCAGCAGCTTCGCGTATGTCTTCGCAAATATTTAGTAGAACAGTATTTGTATTGTGTCCTGTCCTGAAACCTGACTGAAATTGATCTAGAAGGTTGTAATCATTTAGGTATTCAGTCAGTTGTTTATGGACTAATCGTTCCAGAGCTTTTGAAAGAGTAGGTAAATTGCTAATGGGTCGAAAGTCGTTCGGGGTTGAGGGCGTTTTAACTTTAGGCAGTGGACGTACGAGGGCTTGTTTCCACAATGAGGGATATGTAGAAGTTTGTAGCGAGGAGTTAAAAATATGAGTTATAGTAGGTAGTATAGCTTCGATTATTTTATTCAGTAAAGTAATATTTATACGGTCAGTTCCTTCTGCTTTGGTTTTTATTCGCATGATGGCTTTCTTTACGTCGTAGTCTGTAACATATGAGAAGTGGAAATGTTCTCTGTCGGGTTGATTTGTCAGTGATAATTCATTTATTGTTTGTTCTTTATCCTTTGGTGTAGTGGTTATACCTGTGAAGTGATTATTGATTGTGTCCAGGGAAACAGGTAATTTGTTTACCTGTGTGCCTTTTCTCCCAATTCCCATTCTATTCAAGTTTTTCCAGATTTCTGAAGTATTGGTATTTGTTAGGTTGTATAAATGTCTAAGTTTGGCGTTTCTTATAGCTTGATTTGTCTTGTTACGTAACTGTTTATATTGAGTGAGATTTGTGTCTGTTTTGTTGAGTCTATATTTCTTATGTGCTGCGTCTCTATCAGTCATCAAGTTACGAATTGAAAGAGTCATCCAGGGTGCAGGGCGTCGTTTCACGAGTTTAGTTTTTAGTGGAGCATGTCTATTGTATAATTGTAGTATAAAGTCATTTAGTGTCTCAACTTTTTCATCTACAGAATGCAGTGTCCATATTGAATGCCACGGCATCTGCATAGCTTCTTCAATTAGGGTTGCATTGTCTATATGTTTTAAGTCTCTATACGTAATAGTCTTTCGAGTCGGTTTAGGGCACTGCAGTGAATATGCTAAGAATATAATATCATGTGCTGATATTACCGGGGCTGGCAGTTGCCCGTGAGTAAGTACTCTGTCTGGATTATTAGTTGCAATTAAGTCAAGTAACGTCTCAGAGTGATGAGTGTGATGTGTAGGTCGTAGGGGTAGGAGTGTCATATCACAAGCCTGGAATGTAGCCATCAGTTGTTGTGTATGTCTGTTATCAGTGTCTAGTATATTTATATTAAAGTCGCCCATAACGATAACGTGTTCATATTGTATTCGCGCGTTTTGTAAGGGACTCAATTTCAGCGATGGCTTTATTTTAGGAGGTTGGTATACTACACAGAGAAGACATTTTTTGAAACTGACAAATATTTCTATGAACATAATTTCGGCAGATGGTTCGTTATTAGATAGATACACAATTTTAGGAGTAAGGTCTGTTCTAACGAAGGCTCCAATACCGCCCCCGCGACTGTAAACACGATCGTGTCTAAGAAAAGTATAACCATCCATGTCAATTAAAGAAGAGGTAATGGTGGGATTTAGCCACGTTTCAGATATGAGAAGAGCATGAATATTTAAAGAGAAGAAAATTGTTCTGATCTCATCTATATGCGCAGTAATACTTTGAGCATTGAAATGGGCTACCTGCAAGGAGGTAGGGTATGTGGATGAAGCTATTTCTAAAGCATTCCTTGAAGTAGTGGGGTCGAGAAGGGGAGTGGGAAGATTATTGTCCTGTAGCCTGTCAAAGACTGTCAAAGGAAAATCATCATTTAAACGAAAAATGGTCGTAAAATATTTCAACAAACTTACAAACTAAACTTGGTATCACGTCACTAAGAATATCTTAATTTTATGTATTATTAATAAAATGTTTAAAGTGACTATTTAACTCATGCCCCAAATGGGAGTCAATGACCAATCACGTTTCAATGATTTCTGTTTTACAACCAATCAGAGTCGTGTTTCACCAAATATTTATCAGTGTTATGATTACCATATTAAAGAAAGCTCCTCCTTACAATATTGCGTTCCTTTGGCAATAAATAGTATGATCTGGTTGCAGTGATAAACAAAAGAAGCAGTAGAAGCGTACCTATCGTTTCTCATTTGTTTTCAAACATCGCCGTTTACATTAAATATATAAATATTTTAAAATAACTATAGTTAAGTAATGATTTGTGAGTAAACAGCTTAATTTTATTCGTTAAATAGTCCTAACAAATGCCACTCTTGATTTCCAAATTCTCTAGATAAATTCACTCCTCACTTCGTGAGTCGTGAATTTATCGATAATTTGGAAATCACTCGTGGCATTACTTATGATAACTGTCGGTTATTCACTGGCCGTGTTTGCACTAATTATATTTCTGAGGCCCGGAGAATGATGCGTTTGTTATCTCCTTCTTTAACATGGATTGCTCCGTCAATTGTCCACACATTTGTTACACCATATTTGGAGATGCATTCTTTTAATAGCTTATACCTCATTTGAGTTAAGTCTTCCCTAATTGTAACACCACTCCCTTTCAGCAGTTTGGATTCTCATCATCATCAAGAAGTCTCTGTACAGTAATATCATCTTGTGATATATTATAGTCATCTTGTTTTTCATTTAATTGAGGCATGGAGATTGTTTCTGTAATATTAGGCATATTATTATAACTAACAGACTTACTTACAGTTCTGTTATTATTCCGTTCCTTAGGACTTTCATATGTTTTTAAATTGACATTATTCTTAAATGTAAGATTTATGTCACATAGGCCTTTACCAATTTGCGGAAATTCACTTGATATCTTATCATTCATGGTCTCTAGAACTGATTCGCCGTATTGTTCATTGTCCTTTCTCGGTCCAGTTAAATTTAAATTAAGTTGCTGTCTTTCAGCCAAATTACTTAAAACTAATACTTACACACGAAATTAATATTATTATCATATATTGAAAATAAAATAAACACAAACACACTTAAATTATGAAATAATCAATATTTGTAATTCAATTAAATTCGCGGTTGCAACAAAAAGCACAGCCACCTGGTTAAATAATAAACCAATTACCTTACACGGCCATCTGTTAGAATCGTATGGAACTCACAGATAATTATAACTCTTTGTTAAATAATAAACATATCATTTGCAATAAAAATAATACGACTATAAATTTAGTTATAAACTTCCCTAAGTCTCGAGTTGGATCAAACTGCGCACAGTGTGCAATATTTTATTAAAATCGGTTCAGTAGTTTGGGATTCAATCGCGGACAAACAACGTGACACGTAATTTTTATATATTCAGATATATATATATATATATATAAGAAAAATAAATGTTTGTACTAGATTTGCCTAGTAGCGTAATTGATAGCGCACTGGAATATCAATCCAGAGGTCCGGGTCCCAATCCCGTCCAAACATTTATTTCTCATATATATATATATAAATAAGTGTGTGTGTCCGTTGATGCTCTATCGGAAGCAATTTTTGTCACAGGTTCTAAAATTTATATATATATATCACCGAAACGAAACTTGACACATATCATTTAATTTAAAAAACAAAAGTAATATTAAGTTCGTTTAACCAGTAAAATCGGAGTTCATCTGAAACAAAAATTAAATTCACTCTAATAGTGGTAGATTTTTCGATGTTTCGCATTGATACTCTGCACTGTAGGTCTAAATGCTAATAAACTGTGGAAGGTATTCTGCAAAAGTCAGCAAAATCTGGTTACTGTAAGTGGGGGTTTACCACAAAGCAGAAATTAAAAAAATATTTCTAGTAACCGGCATATTTACTTCGTCCTAATGTATATGATAGGATTAAATTAGCAATGTATTCTATAAAATATCTTACTATGATTCATTTAATATATTTAATAAAGTAAGAAACCGGCCGCGGTAGACTAGTGGTTATGCTCCTTGCCTCTGGTCCCGAGGGTAGCGGCTTCAAACCCGACTGGGCCATTCAGTGACATCTATTCGAAAACAAGTTTAACTAAATTAGTATGGTTGAATTTCTCCTCTGTAGGGGGGGGGGCGCTAAGTCTCGTTGAGAGAAACAAGGACTTACAAGAATAAAGTATTGAAAAATGAATTAGTATATATTATTTAAAGTGGTACCTAATTATACAACAGTGAACATACAGTTATGAATGGTTATTTTCATATCTATCCGATGCTTTTAAAAATAAGCTGACACCAGAAATTGAATTTCTTCACTTTAACAAAATAAATTTATGTTCCGTAAAACATCAACATTCGACTTTCTAATGAATTCACTTGGTTTACGTGGTTCCTGCGTGACGAACATTTTATGCACTCTGACTTTTTATGTTAAGACAGACACAAATTTATTAATTTTACCATGTATGTTTAGATTACCTCTATGTTTATGACATTATGACCATCACTTCCCGCTTACTACTACTACTACCACAACAACAACAACAACAACAACAACAACAACAATAATAATAATAATAATAATAATAATAATAATAATAATAATAATAATAATAATAATAATAATAATAATAACAATAATAATAACAATAATAATAATCATGTTTTATTTATTATGGCAGTTCTCTTGCATACAACCAGCACAAATACAAATACATATTTGACAATATAGATATACACTATACTAATTATAAAGAGTTAAAAATATATTAATTGTAGCAATTTAAATTTCATATTCAAACAACATTTTATGCGATAATAGCAACAACAACAACAATAATAATAATAATAATAATAATAATAATAATAATAATAATAATAATAATAATAATAATAATAATAATGATAATAATACAAATCATCATCATCATATCCAAAGAATAAAGAAGACTTTAAAAAAACAAATTTTGTATTTTTACCTATTTGTATTTAAATTATCTGTAGTAAAAGAACCAACAACTAAATTTTATTTATTTATTTATTTAGCCTGGTATAATTAAGGCCATGTGGCCTTCTCTTCACTCACCAGGACAAACATATGTTACTTTAGAATGTAACAATCAGAATTAACTCTAATATTAAATAATAAATGAAGATTCGAACAATAAGCCAATAACTAATAAATTATGATCTATGATGCAATAATGTTAATGATAATTACGATTTAGACTAAAACTAATAATAAAATGTGTACCAGCAAGATAAATTAAATTGTTTGGTAGACTATCCCTGTCTAATGTATATAAAAGACAAAGACTATAGACAACTAATTTTACAATTAAATAATATTTAAAACAAACACATGAACATATTGTTAATCCTAATATTATTTTCATAAATAATTTAAATTATTAATTATTAAAATAATACTATCAGTGAGGTGTATACGTTAGTTTGTTATTAAATAATTCTTTAGTTTGTTTTTGAACGAAGTTATAATTTGACAGTCTCTGATATGTTTAGGAGGTAATTTCAATGTTCTGGCAAGTGAAACTGTAAAATTGTTTTGTTGTAAAATTTGACGCCAAATTAAATAATATATACTCATTCATTTTCTCCATTATTTAAAACATTAAAGAAATAAAACTAATGTATCATACAGGATAGAATATCAGTTTAAGAGTTAACTAATTAATATGACCATATTGCAACTAATCAATCATGATTACTAAGAATCAGTTTCTAATTTCGGATTTCAGGTTAATCCCTATTTCTGATGGTCGGATTTCGCTGATTTTTCGAAAATATCTTCCTCGACTTATTTTATAAACATGTACTGAGTTTCGTTGTGAAGCAACGAAAATTGCGATCGCTGAGATATTTTTAAAATTTAGTTTCAGGTGAAATCCTGTACCCAATGATCCGATTTTGCTGGTTCTTACATTTTTAAATTAATTGCTTTATGCCAAGTATGGTTTGGATGAAACATACATTTCGGCCATTAGTGATAATGAACACACTCATACACACACAACTTTTATATATTATGTACTCACTAACTCTAACACACTGGCACTATCGAACCCGTAGGATCATAGCCGCGCGGACATAAGCTCTCCATATATCCCTATCCTGAGCTAATGTTTTCCAATCATTCCCTGTATAATCTACTTCCCTCAAATCATAGATAATGTTATTCTCCGACCTCATTTTAGTCTACCAACTGGGCGTTTTCCCTCTGGTATTCCTGCCAGAAGCTTCCATGCACGTCTTTCATTTCCCATTCAAGCCATTTGTCCTGCCCATCGCAGTCTACAAGACTTAACTGTTCTCATTATATCTGGCTTCCTATAAAGACTATATAGTTCATTGTTATATAGTCTTTTCCATTCACCTATTTGTTCATCTCTCTTTGATCCAAACATTTTCCTAAGAACTTTATTCTCAAATACTGTACACACATATATTTCAGTCATGCTCATTTTCGGTGTCTACTAGACAGGATCGGTGAAGATCTGTATATTTTTTCAAAAATATTTTCCTGAGATCAACCTCGATAACTTAATTCCTTTGGAAGTCGCTAAAACGTTATATGGGGTGCTTCTCGCAACAACTCCGCCCTAGGTTAGCTTCTTCAGTCAGTGCCATCTGCTTCTTGAATAGCTTAGTAAGAGATTGCATTTTCTCCGATCATGGAGATTGAGGCAGCTCAGTTCGCAGATGTATGAAATAATATGGTCATATATACGAAGATCGTTGTCTCTCAAAAATTAATTTTTTGAACTTAAATCTTTCTTTCCCCAAATCATTTGTATATTGTATGCAAGAGTAAAAAATAATATAAACAATACATAAGTTGAATAGAAAATTTGATTGGAACAGTGGAATATGCGGTAAAATCAGTCACACAGGAACTACGTGTTCACCGCGGTAATCTAGTGATTAATCGCGAGGTCTGCGGGTTCAAATCCTACCAGGTGCGATGGATTTTTAAGATGGGAAAATCCTAAGGATAGGTTCTTGGGAAGGGACTTTTAGGCGTACGTCCCTAGCCTGAAGATTGTCCGTCTCGTAAAAGAACCTCAAGTCTCAATAAAATACTCTGATCAAAATGTATCATTCTTCTTCCATCCGAGTAATACCTTAGTTTCATAATACATGTATCGTCGAGGCTACATACTAACAGCATGTCACTCGCTGATATCTGTAGGGAAGTAAGCGACAGTAAATTCGTCTGGTAAAGAAACTTCTCACTAAGAAAGCACTCATGTCCCCCGCGGGATGAATTAGATTCAATCATCAATCTTCAGAAAGTACGGAAACCAAACGAATTCTTCTAAACTAACTAACTAACTCACTGGCTCTATCGAACCTGTAAGTTCATGGCCGCGCGGACAACGCTCTCCATGCATCCCTATCCTGAGCTAATATTTTCCGATCATCCCCTGTATAATCTACTTCCCTCAAATCATGGATCATGTTATTCTAACATTCCATGTTCCTAAGAACTTGCCCCTATGTTTGAGCCTTTGGCGGATTCCCTGAAGGAGCCCTCGCGCGGAGAACCGAATGGGAGACTATATTACCTCCGGAGAATTTTACCCCAGTGGAACCCATGGCCGCGTTTCTTGACGGTTGTGTTTTTACGGTGAAAGATCGTCACTCTTTCCATCAAGGTACCTTTTTTTCGTTTGGCTTATCGCTTTCGACCTGTCTGGCATGGATAAACCTTTCGCCAGCAATGCTACCATCGGCATACTCGTGGCTCTCGGGGTCATTTAAGCACGCAAGTCACTCCACCACGACAAGGTAAATATACCACGGAGGGGAACGAATTCTTCAGCAAGTCAAATTTATGATCCAGTTTTCCTGTTGTACGGAATATTTATTTATTTTGTATAATTAAATCCTATGTACTATACTCAGTTTCCACAGCGGGGAAACAAACATGGCGGCTGCTAGGACTGGTTTTAAATCTCGAATTTCATGTAAGCCCCCACTTGTAATATTCGGATAACGCTTATTAAAAAAAAAATATTTCCTATTTTATTTCAATGATATATACCGAGTTCGTTGAGAAAAATAGAAAATTCAGATGCTAGAACGATTTTTAAGGTTTCTCTTCAGATGTAATAGTCCTATTTAGCTGATTAACGATGTCGACCTTATTTTTCTTAATTGACTACCATATGCCAATTGTTTCCGAAAAAAATGCAATAGAATGTTGAGTCATATATATATTATCAGTTCTCGGTGTCTTCTAAGTGGGATCCATATGAAGATTTATAATGATTTTTCAAAAATATTTTCATAAATATTACTATCTCCATAGCTTAATTCCTTCTGAATTCATTAAAAATAGAAAAAAAAATTAAGTTGAAAGGGAAATACTTTGTATAATGGAAATTGGCTGTTGATAAAAATTGATAGAGATTTTGAAGAAGCGACTGAAATCAAATGCCCAGGAACAATAACTACAAATATGAATGAGACACGGAAATAAATTAAACTTAAGTCCAATTCTGAAAACGCGTGCTTTTACGCATTGGAAGTCTCTTGTATTCTTAACTTTCTAAAAATAAAGTTAAACTGAAAATATATAATTATTATTCTTCCAGTTGTATTATATGGATGCAAATCATGGTTTCTTATTTTGAGAAAGAAAAAAATATTACCAATAGGCGTTTTGAGGAAAATGTTTTTACGAAAATTTTGCACCAAAAAGAGACAAACATACAGGTGAATGGAGAAGACTGAGTAACACTGAGCTACGTGATCATTATGGGAAACCAAGTTATGTCTGGAAGATTGCAATGGGTAGGACACGTGGAACGAATGGGGAGTGAAAGAGAGACTCCTTGTAGAAAGCACTCGGTAACTAGGACAAGAATGACGTGGGAGTATAACATTAACCGTCACATCATCATCATCACTTGGTGACAGATATTGGTGCTGTCCAGTGTGCCTTTCCTGGGACTTGTTTGTCCCTTGTCGGCGAATTCGCCTGTATATTCGGTATTGGGTTCAGCTGGTATACCCTAGCCTACACGGCGATTTTATGGGGATTTATTTTATTGTTTGGAATATTGTGAGATTTATATGGATATTGTTGCCAAAGCGAATAGATCTCGCTTGATTGGGGCATCGGAAACCGTGTCGCTGAAGAGCTCGGCTCGATTCAGGACCGGAATGAGCCACGCCACGCCACTCTGCGCTGATCATTCTAACCTAGGTTGCTACATGCTAAGTACTATGGATTATTTATTTGGTCGAATATGTGTCTATGTGTAGTACGCCATTGTGGAAGGTGTCCTGTATTGGGTACGATTGGGTTTCCATGATCATTTATGTTTTGAAACATGGTGGTGACCTTTTCTGCTATGATAGTATCAATATGTGGTAGACATTAATCGTGATTTGAGAAGGTAAATTATACAGGGGATGACTGGAAAACATTAGCTCAGGATAGGAACAAATGGAGCTTACATACTTACTACGTGTTTGATAATGCCAGCGAGAGAGAGAAAATTCGATAGAAAAGTTGTGGGTATGAAGACACAAAGTGAATGTAGTGGTTATGTTTGTGATCTAGAATTCGTAGAAATGTTTTTATAAAACAGTATAAGAGATGAAGATAGAGGGTTGCAATTTTAATTTTCAACATGAAAGCCCTTGTGATGTTCTCATGTGTGGAAAGGGGGAGATGAATTCGAAGCGGAAATAAATTTGTAACTCATACCTGAAAAATAAAATCTACATATATCGATCATGTTTTCTATTACAACGTTTTCCCTCGAGTAATGGTCTTCACTTGTAAAATATAGCCTGTACTACTTTTCATGGGGAAGAATAAAATTATATATGCAACCAATGGATACATCTCCCTCATCGATTTAAAACGAAATATTAAACATTTTTATAATAATAATGACGATGACGACTAAGATGATAATGATAATAACAATAATTATACTAAATATTTAACTCTAGCCCCAAATAGGAGTCAATAACCAATCATGTTTCAATGCATTTTGTTTTACAACCAATCACAGTCGTGTTTCACCAGATATTCATCACTCAATTATATAATATTATAGAAAGCCTTCCTTTACACTGCTACGAACGGGTATATCCGTTGGCAAAGAAAATGCTTGCTGTGCTATGGGTGTGTATATCCATTCTCAACTCCAAACGCCTGCTAGTTATATAATACGTATTGCATTGATTTCAAACTAAGCAGGCATATACTGCCATCTCCTAGGAACCTAAATAAACTTTTTCCATATTTCTCCCTGCATTAAGCAAGGAGGGTTTTAAAGGCTGGAGATATCTCAGCAGTGAAAAGGTTAATATTCGGAAAGGTTATAACATTATTTTGCAGTGACTGACTCTCTAAGAAATACGTTGAATATAGAAATTTATATATTAAGAAGTAAGAATCCTAGAATGTTCGTGGCTGCCAGATTGTATATATAGTCCACGAATGTAACCAGATACCGATTGCGAGATATAATAGAAAAAAGTAGCAATCGATTATACCACAATAAAAATAAATCATGGTTTGTACTTTCTTAAACGTATTATTTCCCAGGTTATTACGTTCCAGAAAAATATAATTGGCATATTTACATCATAGGACATCAGAAATTAATTAATAACCTATAATATTGGTTATAAACAGTTTAATGTGTTTCATTTGTTCTCCACTAGGGTGCATTCTTACAATATTGGGATTCTATTTGGCAATAAATAATATGATCTGGTTGCAGTGATGAACAAATGAAACATAACAAACGTTTCTCATCTGTTTTTAAAGATCGCCGTTTACAAATATATAAATATTTTTAAATAACTATATTTAAATAATGATTTGTGAATAAACAGCTTAATTTCATTCGTTAAATAGCCCTAAGAAATGCCTCTCTTGATTTTCAAATTCTCTAGATAAATTGGAAATCACTCGTGGCATTACTTATGACTATTTAACTCATAGACCGATCATTTTGCCTCTTCCTGTTGATAATTTTGCCTCTTCCTGTTGATAGTTATGCCTCTTCCTGTTCGTAATGAGGGGCATCTCTACAAATTAACTTCTTTGACAAGGATATCGTTTCAAAATGTATGATCGATGTGGTACAGCAAGAAATGCTAAAAGAAAAGAACTTAAAAAATTATTACCAAAAAAAAAGTTTGCTCTAAATATTTATTAAATGTTGTATAATGACTACATTATTGTTAATAGTTATTTCTCATACAATCATCTGTTATTGAGATATTTCACAACCCAAAGATATTTCACAGTAAAGATATGCTTTTTATAACTATACAGCTGGTTTAGAAACCGCCCGGAAGTAAGATTGGAATACAACCTCACATTTGGTAAATATTAAAACATTATAATTATATTTAGCTTCTGATTTTGTATTATTCGCTAAATACTCACTCTAACGCGAAGTTGAGTTTTTCATTAGAGAAAATCACAAGCGACAAAGTCAGAAAAACACAACCCCTTGTTAGGTTATTGTTAATAATAATTATACTGATAATAAAAATACCAATGATAATAATACTAATTTATAACTCACTGACACTATCGAACCCACAGATTCATGGCTGTGCGGACGTAAGTTCTCTATACCTCCCTATCCTGAGCTAATGCTTTCCAATCATCCTCTGTATAATCGACTTACCCCAAATCATGGTTAATTTTATTCTTCCACTTAATTATTGTCCTATCTGCTGGTTCAATGGTACCAGTGACTTAATAATAATAATAATAATAATAATAATAATAATAATAATAATAATAATAATAATAATAATAATAATAATAATAATAATAATAATAATAATAATAACTCATTGACACTTTTTTCACTAGCACTCTCAAAATTTTCATGGGCGCTCGGAAATAAGCTCTCCATACATAACTGTCTTGAATCAATGTTTTCAAATCATCCCTTGTTTCATCAGTTGCAAACATTTTATCACTAACTCTAGTGTTGTCTACATGAGAAATGACTGGAATATATACTAGTACAGTTCTGAGACTTTACGCCTGAGGATAGGCAGCCACAAGCATCTGAATGTCTCACAAGATGCCGATAACTAGGCGTACACTTTAATAGAATCACATCCTCCCCCAAAATAGTCGCCTTTGGCCGTCATGCATGTTTGCCAACGGTGGTAGGTATAACTGTTGGAAGCACCGCTGAAAGATGTTGGCAGGAAGGTCCCGTATGGTTTCTCTTGTGGCAATCATGACTTCTTCGGAAGAATGAAATCTACGCCCACTTAGGATTGCTTTCATGCGAAGAAAGAGAAAAAATCGTCATTTGATCATCACGTTGGTCTTGCGACAGGACTCCTGGTACACTGAGCTGGATAACGTAACATGAGACATGTCCAGGTCATCAGACAGAATTTTATAACAAGTACCATGGCTGACCCCTACCACTGCTGTCAGATCGTCTACTGATTGGGAGCGGTTAGCACGCACCAACGTCACAACTTCTTCGATCTTGCGTTTAGTTCGAATTGTTTGTGGCCGACCAGTACGCACATCATCTTCCAAACTGCATCTTCCTTGCAAAAAAGTCGGTGCCACCTAACCACAACGCTGCGACTCAATGAGTACTCGCCGTAAACTTACTGCATCATTTGAAACATTTCGACAG
This sequence comes from Diploptera punctata, assembly GCA_030220185.1. Taxonomy (NCBI): domain Eukaryota; kingdom Metazoa; phylum Arthropoda; class Insecta; order Blattodea; family Blaberidae; genus Diploptera; species Diploptera punctata. The sequence continues at coordinate 377,498 of JASPKZ010007403.1, read as the reverse complement.
CGGTCTTGCCTAATTTCTGACAGAACTTGATGTTGCTCTAACTGTGACATCTCGAGTTCCGACATGCGCATTCCAATCACCGTCATGACAAAGACCGTAGTTCTGCTTGCAGTGAATGCACTCAACTGTCTCTTGCTGGGACGAGAGACTAACTGACAAGGTACCATACCCGGCGCCACCTATGCACTATAGTGTAATACAGCGCCACTATGCGCTCAGTCTCAAAACTTAATAACTGTACCACGTGTATATATGTATATATATATAAATATATATATTAACTAGGTTCACATCATATTCCAAGAAAGATGGCCTCAAGAGTCAGAGATTTTAAGTTTAGAATTTGTTTAATTTATTTCTCTTTTAGTAAATTATCATCACCATAACAAAATAAATATTTTAATTTTATTTTAATGACCAAAGAAAAAAATAAATATATGTCGCGCGGACATAAGCTCTTCTTACATCCTTATTCTGAGAAGTTTTACAATCATCCCCTGTATAATTTACCTATATCTAATCATGATTAATGTTATTCTCCAACTCCATCCTTGGCCTACTAACTGAGCGCTTTCGTCTGGTTTTCCAACAAGCAGTTTTCATGCCTCTCTTTCACTCCCCATTCGTGCCACATGTTCTGCCATCGGTATCTTCGATATTTAACTGTTCTTATTACATCTGGTTTCCCATAAATATTATGTAGCTCTCTGTAATTTGGCCTTCTACATTCAACTGTCTGTTCGTCTTTCCTGGATCCAATAATTTTCCTAAAAACTTTATTCCGACATATTCGTAATATTTTTCTTCCCTTAAAATAAGAGTCCATATTTCGCATCCGTATATTATACTGTTTTATTCTGCATTTTTAGTTTAAGTTCTTAGAGAGGAGTTGTGATGACAAGAGTCCCTGTGATGCATGATGACAATTTACTTATAACATTTATTCTATGTTTTTTGACAACCCACAAAATATTTTTACTGAAATGATTGAGGTAAAAGTTTGATATGTATATTATAATCTGTTTACAATTTGTTCTCTGAAATTATGACTTTTTTTTAGAATTATATATGTGAAATACGGCTGATTTCCATGAAGCTTCTCAGTAAGATAAATGTCTCCTGGAAGCGTTACGAGCGCTTCGCAGGACAAAGATGGTGGAAGGGCTGCTTCCTCTGAGCCTCCAAACATGCTCCTCTGGGTATCCACCCCCCAAGAGAGGGCTGCTTCTTCCGCTCTTCAAGCCCTACAAGTTTAGCTGTGCTATTCCTTGTCGCCCTGTTGACCGTTGAAGACTTGACGAAGATGTGGCCACCCAATATGGATACAGACGCCATTCCTTCGTTGTGAGCTATACTTAGTTCCCCTCGCCTCTTACCCACCAGCAAGATCAACCTAAGTCAATCTTCCCCAGTAGAGTCGTCTGGTTCATCGGGTACTAAATACTTGACTCCAAAATAAATAAATTTCAGACGGTGTGTGGAACAATACAGAGAACATTCAAAAATAAAATTAGAAAAGAAACCAAGATAAAAATGTATAATGTTATGGCGATTCCCACAATATTGTATGGATGTGAAACATGGGCTCCAGTGAAAAGACAGAAGGATAGAATACAGACGGCAGAGATGCGGTTCCTAAGACAAGTTAAAGGGTGTACAAGACTTGATAGAATAAGAAATGAGGATATAAGAGAAGAATTGAAAGTACAGCCTTTATTGGATAAAGTCACGAATTACAGACAGAAATGGATTGATCACATGGATGGAATGAGTAAGGAGAGATATCCATTGTTAGCAAGAAATTATCAAGCAAGAGGAAGGCGTGATGTTGGAAGACCTAGAAGACGTTGGGCTGATGCATTATGAAGTCGGAACGGGCAATTGCCTAATCCCTGGAGTGATGATGATGATTATGATGATATGTGAAATACAGTATTACATTTTGATACAATAATTTTTTAAATAATTTTTATGTGGCATATCAATTTTTTCCATATGTGTATTGCACCTTAGTGAAATGAAAAAAAATGAAGATAAGCGATATCTTGATTGTGTGGCTTGTCAAGGCTTTCTATAAATATGAAGGAGGACAACATATGCAATAACTCTGGCATCTTTTGGTTTTTAAAAATACTTGTTTCATCAAGAGACAAACAACTTTAATAAGAGGTCGATAATGCAGAAAACTGATTTTTTAAAAATTGGGCTGCCAAGTTTTTCTCCTATAACCTTCAATTGTGCATTTCCCTGCAAATGGTGCTGTTGGGTTAGTATCCGCAACCCAACCCTGTTCTCGAAAGGGAAACTTCAAAAATTTTGCTGGCGGACAAACTGGTCTAACACATTAATACGAATCTATAGATGTAATAAATTATTACAAAGAGTGAAAACTGGGAATTTTTACCTTATGTTCCACAACCCTCATTGCTCCTGTTAGTGGCAAGTGAAATGTGCAACCGATATTCAACCTCGACCCTTGTGTTATTAAGCATCTGTGGAGTTACCCTGTTGACATCTGTGTATTATTTTTTATGGCAGGACTGCCTAATCACGTAAATGTGTCGTGTAGACGTGTTCCTTACAGACCCTTACAGGAATTAATGAGGTAGTCTTAGGTGCGGCGCTCTGGCAGGCTATGTTATATAGGGTGATCCTCTTTCGATCACAGTTATAACTTCTTGACATATTAGTCAGATATCACACAATGAAAATTTGTGATCATATTCCTCACTGTTAAGTAGTCTTCTACATTCATCTCTCTGCTTTATTTTCTTTGGTCCAAAATATTGTAAGTGTCCTTGTAAAATAGTTTTTGAGCATTTATTTAGCGAATTCAGAAGAACGGATCTACTGAAGCCGTTTATCACGAAGAGTTACTTTAATTTTTTTACTAGCGTGACGATTATAAAAATGCTACCAACCTTAGCTATTTTGTTTACATAGATTTGAAAGCACTACTATTTCATTTATTATACTTATAAGCGGAACACGATGTATATCAAAATATTCGATCAATATTTTCCTTTGTTACAAATTGTTTCCATTTGTCATCTTCATAATCACCTAAATATAGCTTCATTTGTTTCTAATGCTATGCAGATCACCTCTCTATAAGGATCAATAACTAGTTCTTATACAGGGGTCTTCATATTTTTGGTCAAAGTTGGGTTATGATAGAGGATACCAATCTGAACATTTTGGTATAATAAACATATGGACGGAAATGCATAATACATGTTTTATTAAAAAAACTTATATTTTATAGCAATGAACCAATTGGTCGCAAATTTATAGTTTGTGTGAATGACCTTCATTTTCATAACATGTAAGTTCGTGATAAAGTTGTCTGGTGGCGATAAAATTGTATCGTGACAACGAAACAGCTGCCTGGCGCTTGTTGTCCGCAAGACGATGTGGATGAAACTGGACGAGGCGCCTTCTCACTTCCATGTTGAGGTCCGTCACCAAATTTATCATACATTTCCTAATCGTTGGATTGGAAGGAAATGTCCTCTCCCAAGGCCTCCGCGTTCGCTTGATCTCACTCCTCTGGATTTTTTAAGTCGTTGGTCTACGAAACACCAGTTGACACTAACAAGGAACTGCTTTGTACAACATACTCCAGAAATATTTTAAGGAGTTCGACAAAATTTTCTGCTCCCGTGTCATGTTTGGATGAAACTGGTGGTCGCAATTTTGAACAATTTCTACGCTTTGTAAGGTATCGCATGTGTTTTTTAATATTGCGGTAATATCTTCCTATTGAAGGTACGTTGTGTTTTGCAATAACTAATAGTTATTCTATGAAATGTGCATGTTTAAAAAAATGAAACATTAGCTATATATTTCCGGCCATAGGTTCCTTTGATCAAAAAGTTCAGTTTGTTGTCCTCTGTCATGTATCCAATTTTGCTCCAAAAATTTGAAGGCACTCTGTATGTATATTGAGGACTCGTACATCCACAGTATCTTCTAATGCGCTGAATTAATGTTTCCTTAATCCGTTCAGCACAGATTTCTAGTTGAAGGTTTTTAGTGCTCGACAAACTTGTAACTTTGATATTCTCGTCAGTTATCTTGATATTTCACTCGTTCTCTTTAGGAAATTAGGATAATTAGTGTTCAACATGACGTCTATAATTTAAGTTTTATAGGTGAGATTTAGGAAAGTAGTTTTGATACGATTTACATAATTTAAGTTATTCAAACTGTAATAAAGTGATAAACTTCTAACAAGGGGAGGACACGCTCTGTAAATCTCCGACTCGAAAGATACTGTTTTAAACTCACGTATAGATAGAGGAGCCGATAATATCTGATTTTGGAAATAGGCCTACATCCAATGTAAATAGAAAATAATTGTACATAATGTTATAGTAATAAATAGTTACTAAATAATATGTAGTATAGGTTATTTCTATCTCAATTTTTAATTAATTTTTCCCCCTATTTTTTGACATTTTTTTCTGACAAAAAATACATTTGTGGGCTTAGAAGAAAAAATGTATTGGATTAAAAAAAAGGTCATGAGAAAAATGAACTGTAAAAGCTTGCATGTGTATAAAGTCTCATATGTATTGTTGGATTGTAAAGTTGTGTGTTTGATGGATTCAGATCTTTATTCTCAATAACTGGAACGATTGCATGAAATTCTGAGGGTCAAAGTCAACCGGATCCAATATTGCACGAACCCGGGACAAAAAATATAAGAATTGGAGGAATCGAACTGCTACCACACTCAATATTTAATCCCGATCTTCTGCCTTCAATCAAAAAAAAAAGAGAGAGGGAGAGAAATGAACTGTAAAAGTTCATCATCATCATGAACAAATTCGTTTTAGGTCATGTGGCCTGTACGGGTAAAAGTTTGCATGTACATACAAATAGTTTGCAACTCAAGAACTATGTAAACTAATCGAATTCTTCCGCACACTGAAATTTATGGTCTATTTTTGCTAGTTTACGGAATATTTCCTTTGTTAATCCTCAAATTGGAGAAACTTAATTGTTATGCCAACTTATTTAAACATATCAGACTGCAGTGAATAGAAACCGCCCATAACCTAAATTCTATGCTTGACGTAAAGTTAAATACGTTCAACTGATCCATTTTTAGATTACTGTACAAAACTACTAAATAAGTTAAACTAGTGTATCTTATAGGAAACATTGCCAATTTAAGGGTTACCGTAGTTAAATTATATGGTATACGGATCATTACCACGAAACAAGCATGGTGGCTGCTATATTTTTAAAAACGTCGGAATCAGTGGCCAGGTGCCGAACTTTAATCCACGACGGGGAAAACCCAGGAAAACTTTCTTAATCATAGTTACATCCGCGAAAATATGCAATATTACATATATATGTATATGTGTGTGTGTGTGTTTTAACACTCTAGCTGTTACGGAACTCTATCCGACTTCTTCATTTGATTGCTATATGCCAAGTTTGGTTTCTATAAAATTTATTTCGGCCACTACAGCATTAACACACACACACACACACACACACACACACACACACACACACACACACACACACACACACACACACACACACACACACACACACACACACACACACACACACACACATATTTTTTTTTTGTCATGACTACTTTCGGTGTCTACTAGATAGGATCGGTGAAAATATGCAATGAAAAAATTAAAAATATATATATTCATGAGAACAACCTCAAAATCTTCATTCCTTCGGAATTCGCTATAACCTAGTACATTACATTCTGCAAAAAAGAAACAGATTAAGATTTCACCCGTCGAAGAAATGGATAGATCGGTGTGATGTAATTTGAGGTGGAAAAATAACAAGAGCGTAAACCCTGCTCTTGGTGACGATGGTAATTCTGTATCTTCTATTTTATCTGATTAGGTGAACTGTCATTTCTATACATGTTCCTTAAATATCATTAATGTTGTTATTTTATCTTTTTTATTTTCTGTTTTATTCGATAAAATTATAATGAGTAATCACATGATATATTATTTAATACAACGACGCTCTTTAACAACTAATATCGTTAGAGTTGGAATTCAAACCTGGACTTGAAAGGGCAGAACAATTTTTCACAGAGATCTCGTTTTCAGGCTTGAGCTCTTTCAAAGGTAAAATGATTCCGCTGGAGGCCTTATGAGGGCCTAGTGGTGGAAGAAAGTTAAGGCTGCCATCTTTCTAGACCAGGCCTGTTAATCAATGCTCACTAGGTGTGAAAAGACGCTCCGCCCCTCCTATTCAATCCTACGTACGATAGGCTGACAAGGTAAGACACTGCTTCTCATTGGTCAGTTATGTTGTTTCATTGGAGTGCACCTGTAAGAGGGGGGCCGCGTTTTAACACCTAGTAAGCACTGGTCCAGACAATCGACACGATATGTCAGCTAGTTCTTGAGCCCTGAGTGACGGCCACATTTGGTCTCAGGATCATGCTTCTAGTACTCATTTCCGTTAGAGAATGTATGGGCCTCAGAGCCATAGTGCCGACTGTAGCGTATTGCCTTATATAACTACACCTCCAAAGCGCAACAGGCCTAGAACGCCCTTGGCATACTAGATCCTGCTGGCCTCACTTCCACATGTGTTAATCACAGAGGCAGATGATCATCCAGACAGTGTAGGGGTGACATGTGGTCAGCATGTCGGATCCCCAGACGTTATAGTTGAACCTGGAGCCGCTATTTATTGTAACTACCCAAATATCTCACGATGCTGGGTGGGCACCGGTCCCATACCGGCCGAAATTCCATGAGAAAATTTCTCACATGGAGACTCGAACCAGCGCAAGTCCCGCCAAGGCATCTTGCCTTAACCATTCGGCTACGGCGCGGGACCTTATCCAACTACACATGACATAAATCTACGATATGCGACCATTGGACCTTAGTTCCTTCCGAAGGAACCCGTACTCAGGATTTTTACGTCCTACAAATACATCGACCCCGACCAGATTTGAACCCGTTAACATAAGTAATAAGAGGCATGCATGATGACCATTAGTTCTACACAACCAATAAAACAACATACGGTATATTTTATATAACTAACTAATTGACACAGAAAATAACCATTATATATATGTGTGTGTGTCCGTTACCTCGCGGCCGCAATTTTTATTAAAACCAAACTTGGAATATAGCAATTAGTTTAAAAATGTAAAGTTTGTTAACCATGAAAATCGGACCATTGGGTGTTCACCGGAAAGAAAATTTAAAAATCCCTTTAGCGGTCGAAAGTTTTCATGTTGTCACCAAAACTAAACTGGTACATGTTATTAAAATAAACAGAGGAAAGCATTCTTAAAAAAAAAATCAGTGAAATCCAACCCGAAATTAAAAATTGACTCTAGCAACCGACATCTTTGGTTCATCGGGATGTATATAATACAATTTAAGTAACTTTTAAATTGACAACGCATCCTATAAGATACGTTACTTTAATTTATTTAATACTTTTAAGGAAATAATGGAAAACTGAATCGGTAGATATTTAAATTTTTATGCTTGATTTGTTTTCACTGCAGTTCGACACTCTTAAATTAGCTGGCATCAGAAATTGAGTTTCTCCAATATAACAACTTATATATTCCGTAATGAAAAATGGGATCATTATTTCGACTTACTGAGGAATTTGCTTAGTTTACACAGTTCCTGCTTTGCGAATTATTTATGTGTCCTATGTGATATCCTAGGTAGTAGTCATTGAAAAATACCTCTGCAGGCGGACGCATCGCGAAGCACAAATTGTTGCTACGCGTGACGTAATATAAGGCAGTGTACAGTGTACAGTGGTCAAAGAATCACAGTTTAAAATTTTAATAGCACTTGTAGCCACATCCTTCGCTCTTGAACAATGATTTCTTGTCGATACAACTATTTGTATTATAGAGCTACGTTTGTATTGTATTAGTATGGAGACGCCTAAAAGTCTCCAAGAAAAGTGATTAATTCACAAGACAAAAGATAATTTACATATTGCAATGTGACCTGCACTGTCAGCAACCCGCGTCCCATACTCCTCTGCACTTGATAGTTAGCAATGTGATGTGTTCTATTCCTGCATAAACACTACTGCAGCGCCCTCCATCAACAACTGCGCTTACTCCATAAACGGGTATATATATAATTGACATTTTGTATCTGTTCCGTCGCTTTATAAATTATAATTGTTTTTGTTCTTATTTGAGTTTTTACTTTAAATACTAATGTTTTTTTAGATGTATATAACGACTGATTTTATTATTTGCAATTTTATTTAACTGAACAATAAACTGTTATAGACAGTTCTCTGAAGCCGTAATTGAAACTTAATTGTCTGCAAAGCACAGTCTTGCCAGTGAACATTTAAATTCAAAATAGGCAATTGTATTATAAAATTTTCACAAAATCGCGAAGCTGACATATTTAAGCAAAGATTCCCAGGCTTACGATATTGGATAGGGCTATGCGTTAAGGGATAAGAGTGGTTTGAATGGTGAAAATTTTGAAATTTTCTTATTGTTGCTACTTGTGGTGATGTTGGTACAGGTAGAATATTTAAATTTTTCTTCACACCAATTTACACAAAAATTCCCAATCTTCTTTTTTCATGCGCAATTATTCACTATACAAGTACATCTAATTGGATGCTTATCAGTAGAAAAGTGCAAAGTGCGAAGTAAAAAAAAACATATTACACTAGAATACTGCAATGTGCCATGGAGCATTGCATATAAACAGGGCTAAGTCTAGGGGAGACTGTATAGTATTATTAAGATCACCAAAAGATGGCAATAGTGCTAATACTCCAAGCTGTTTCATAACGTTGGTATAATGTGCCATTTCCCTCCGTTTTTTATGTGTTGTAAACAGTGAAGTTGCTTATTTGTGATCACTAGACCCCGGATTATATGTAATATCAAATTAAGATATATGTACATAAATATGTAACCAAATATTGTGAAATATGTAAATACATATGTAATAAAGCAATTATATGTAACATCCAAAATGTTATATCTTCGCTATAAAAAGGAAGTCCAAGTAGTCAAATCTCTATGTTAATTTTTAATCAATTCACTTCTGCTACAAAGTACAGTACTGAAGTACAAGGGTTAACCATTCAAGCATTTAAGCCACATTGGATCGGTGTCCACAATTAATTATAATATACTTTTCCAAATGTCCTGTTGTCATGTACAGTCTTCTGTCTGTCAATATGTATTTGCAAATTGAAAAAGATCGCTCAACTTCCCAAGAAGTCAAAGGTATTTATTTATAGAGAGGGATTGTGTTACTAACAAGAGTTGGGTATCCAGGGTTCTTGTTTAGCACAGACTGCAGTTTAGTGGAAACTACACCACCCACTTCGCCGGATATAACACTGACCTTTTGAACTGCATCTTCCATTATTTCCACAGCTTCTTGGAGAGGCATACCTAGAGTTTCCAGTTTCTTGATACTGTTGCGAAGCCAGCTGAAGTGACTTGCAATGTACGAAACTGAACTGAGTACTTTAGAACTGTTGAATGCTAACAAGGATTCACTCTCACACACTGCAGGATCAGCAGAAAAGTTCTCAATCACTGACTTCACAGCTTTGAAGTGTTTGCTGTAGAAAATTACAGCTCGAACCATGTTGCCCACCTTATTATAATTGGCTCTGGAGGCAGAGGTTTATCAGGCAGCTGCTCCTTGTAGAGTTGTACACGATAAGGGCATTTTAAGAAAACTTTCTTCGTTGTTGATATCGGTGTATTTACTTCTGGGCATTCATGTCTAACTATCTCTGCCACTAGTTGCAATGCATGAGCCATACATGTAACATGCAGTAAGTTTGGATAAAATGCAGTGAGCGATTTCTCCGCTTTTATCATGTATGGAGCTGCATCTGTGTACATCAGTAGGACCTCTCTTCTTTTACGCCATCTTGTCATAGTACCTTAAGTCCATCATTAATGAATTTAGATATTGTTGAACTATTTGTTACCTCCAAAGGTTTACAATAAATTTAGTAGGGTTTTGATGCAGCTTCAGAATCCATCTTGCCCACAATTAGATTAGCGATAAAACGGCCTGCAGAATCCGTCGTCTCATCAGCAGAAATCCATACAGCTGAGTTGCCTATGCCAATCCAGATTTTTTCTATTATGTCAACATAACAAGAATCCAAGTAATTCTTCCTAAGAGTGGACTTGTCGGGAATGTTGCGGTTGCAGTATTTTTGTAAGAAATGTTTGAATTCAGGTACCTGAAGTTTGTTCCAGGGTATGTTCCCTGCAACCAACGCCATACACAGTTCTTTGTAAAATTCATTATTACATGATGTAGGCTGTCCCTGCAACTGTGCAAGTAGTACCTGTTTCTTTGAAGAAACTCGTTGTTTATTTTTGATATGCAAATTGCTTCGTAAATGTCGTTCAATTTGAGATCTCATCTTACACCCAATACGTTTATCATAAGTTTGGCAGAGGACTGTTTTGCCATCAGTGATTAAAGCACTGTCAACAGAAATCCACATTTTTAGCTTTGAAGACAACGAAGACGCAACCGGTGCCATAGTTAATTTTTTTATACATACATAAGGACTTTATTAAACTAAAAATAAGATACATACAATGTTATTTACAAATATGGATCTCACGGGAAGTATGCCGTACGTACTGTTGACAGTCCGTTACAATAAGTTGATGTTTAAAAACAAAAACAAACAAAAAAGAAAACACAATAATATGACAATTAGATATCAATACAATTACATTATACATTAACTTAGTTATCCCTCCATGGTATCTTTACCTTGTCGTGGTGGAGTGGCTTGCGTGCTTAAATGATCCTGAGAGCTATGCCGGCGGTAGCATTGCTGCCGATAGGGTTACCCATGCCGGACTGGTCGAAGGTGATAAGCCAGACGAAAAAAAGTACCTTGGGCGAAAGAGTGACGATCTTTCACCGTAAAAATACAACCGTCAAGAAATGCGGACATGGGTTCAACTGGGGTAAAATTTTCCGGAGGTCAAATAGTCCCCCATTCGGTTCTCCGGGCGGGGACTACTTCAGGGAACCCATGCCAAAGGCTCAAACATAGGGACATGTTCCTAGGAACATGGAATATTAGGACTTTATACAATAGCGTGGCACTAGAGATATTAACGCGGGAATTAGATAAATCGCCCTTGGATATAGTCGTTATACATGAAGTTAGATGGCCAGGAGAAGGTAGTCAGGAATCAGGAAATTTTGTATTATACTACGGGGGCGCAGAAAGACATGCATTTGGAACGGGTTTTTTAGTCAGAAGGAGGATCTTATCCGCTATCGGAGATATTAAGTTTGTTAGTGACAGGGTATCATATATAATTCTAAAGGGTAAACGACATGATTTTATAATTGTAAATGTACATGCCCCCACAGAAGATAAAGATGACAAGATCAAGGATGAGTTCTATGAAGAATTAGAATGCTTATTTGATAGCCTTTCACGATATCATATGAAAATTATCTTAGGAGATTTTAATGCAAAAGTGGAGCGGGAAGATATATTCAAACCAACTATAGGCAAATTCAGTCTTCATGAAGATAGTAACAACAACGGGATTAGATTAGTCACATTTGCCACATCAAAGAATCTCATTGTTAAGAGCACAACATTTCAGCATAAGGATAATCATAAATACACCTGGACGTCTCCAGATGGAGAAACTCGGAACCAGATAGATCATGTATTAGTGGATAAACGCTGGCACAGTAGCATCATCGATATTAGATCAGTTAGAGGGACAGACTGCAATTCGGATCATCATCTGGTCAGAGTGAATATCAGACAACGGCTGTCGCTTATGAGAGGAATAAATGCTAAAGACGATTCTGTAAAATTTGAATTAAAAAAAACTTGAAAAATGATGAAATGCGGCAAGAATACCACATCAAAATTGCTAATAGATTTGAAGTACTGGAATCTTCAGATGACAATGTGACAAAAGAAGAAGAAACTGATATAAATAAAGGATGGGAGGCTATAAGAGATACTATTAAATTGTCAGCATCAGAAAGCATTGGTTGTTTAAAAAAGAGGCAAAACAAGAAATGATTTGATGATGAATGTGCCGACATTGTAAAGAAAAGAAAGCTAGCAAAAATGAAATGGTTACACGAGCCAAACGAGGTAAATTTAGAGCAGTTGGGTAGTATTAGACGGGAAACCACTAAGTTACTAAAGAGTAAAAAGAGGGAATATTTGAGAGAGAAGATTAATGATCTTGAAATTAACGCAAAAAATAGGAACATTAGAGAATTATATCAGGGAATTAGTATAGAGAAGAAAGGGTTTCAGGCTAAAACAAACATAATTCGGAATGAAAATGGGGATATGATTGCAGATTCCAGGAGTATATTAAATAGATGGAAAAGTTACTTTAATCAGCTATTAAATGTACATACAGAACAGGACATTGAGGAGGATAATTTACAGACAACAGAATGCTAGTCGCAGAACCAAATGCATTAGAGGTTGAAATGGCGATTGAAAATTTGAAGATATATAAAGCATCAGGTTCAGATGAGATCCCAGCAGGGGGAGAAAAATTGATAGACAAGATACGCTGGTTGCTTAGTATGATTTGGGAAAAATAAGCTCTTCCAGATGAATGGAAGGAATCAATTATCGTACCAATTTATAAGAAAGGAGATAAAACTAATTGCAACAACTACAGGGGCATCTCATTACTTTCAACTTCGTACAAAATTCTTACAAATATATTAGTAAGCAGACTTACTCCCTATATTAATGACATCCTAGGAGATCATCAATGTGCATTTAGAAGAAGCAGGTCTACAACAGATCAGAATTTTAGTATAAGACAGATTTTAGAAAAGAAATGGGAATATAATGGTACTGTACATCAACTATATGTAGACAAAGCATATGGTTCAATTACGAGGGAGAAGTTACATAGTATCCTGCTGGAGTGCGGAATTCCTAAAAAGTTAGTTAGACTTATACGAATGTGTCTAAATGGCACAAAGAGCAGGGTGCGTGTAGGTAAACTGTTTTCGGAAACTTTTGAAATCCAGAATGGGTTGAAGCAAGGAGATGCACTATGTCCTCTACTATTTAATTTTGTACTAGAGCATGCCATTAAATCTTTAGAGAATGAGGAAGGCTTACAACTCAATGGTATTAATAAGCTGTTAGTTTATGCTGATGATGTAATATGGCCGATAGCGAGGAGATACTAAAGGACAACGCGCACACACTATTGAGTAACACTAAGAAATTAGGACTGGAAGTAAATATCAATAAAACTAAATATATGGTCACACGTAGAAATTCATTATATAATGGAAATGGACAGCTAATGACAAATGAGGGAAATTTTGAGGAAGTGGCTGAATTCAAGTACCTAGGAACAATAATCACAATTAGGAATGAGATGCACAAAGAAATTAAACATAGGCTTAATTCTGGAAATGTGTGCTATTATGCATTAGAAAGAGTTTTGATGTCCCAACTCCTTTCAAAAAACGTTAAACAGAAAATATATAAAACTGTTATTCTACCAGTTATACTATATGGGTGCGAAACATGGACTCTTACTTTAAGAGAGGAAAGGAGATTACAAGTATTTGAGAATGAAGTACTTAGGACAATTTTTGTACCAAATAGAGATGAACAGACAGGTGAATGGAGAAGACTAAATAATAATGAACTACATGGTCTTGATAGGAAGCAATATACAATAAGAACAGTTAAGTCTCGTAGACTGCGATGGGCAGGACAAGTTGCATGTATGGGAAATGGAAGAATTGCATGGAAGCTTCTTGTAGGGAAGCCAGAGGGAAAACGCCCAGTTGGTAGACCAAGAATGAGATGGGAGAATAACATTAACTACGATTTGAGGAAAGTAGATTATACAGGGAATGATTGGAAAAACATTAGCTCAGGATAGTGATGTAAGGAGAGCTTATGAACCTACTGGTTCAATAGTGCCAGTGAGTAAGAGTAAGTAAGTAAGTATTAACTTAGTTATGTAGAATTATTAAGAATTAATGACATTGCAATTTGCTAACACATTTATTTATTCCTGAATAAGTATTGTTCTTATTTACCGCGTTTTGTCCAGAAATATACCCAGTTTTATCCAATTTTCTGGGTTTACCAGTAACGCGTAGCATGCCAAACTTCCACGATTTGAAATTAGGAATTTTTCCTGGAATAACTGATGCCTCCAATATTCTAAATCGTTACATTTTCCTAGTATATGTATCTCGTCTTCAAAGCTCCCGCATATTGGACATATTCGCATATCGTGATCGTCGCTAATTAAAAAAATTCCATGCCCTTAACCTGTACCAAGCAAGCCCTGATCTCTCTTTAAATCCCAGATTGAGTATATAAGATTCTTTTCCCCAAACTTGTTTTAGGTCTCTTTGTAAAAATAGTGATCGTTTTCCCGCACATTCGGCCAAAATATTTTGTCGGTTTATATCTAAGTACCTCCTCGAAATTTTTCTCCACACATTCTTGCGATTTTCAGTCTCTTTTTCCCATATCCAACCCATCCCAATGTTTTGGAATTCTCTCTTAACCTCGTCTGCCCAGAATTTCCCATTTGCGTTCCTATTTCGTGGTCGTAACAAATTGCTCTGAGCCTTGTTTTTTAACCTTGGATTAGCCGCAACCAATATTTGAGTACTCGAATTTTGCATTTATGTCGTCCTGAAATGACCCTAATTCATATAAAATTCCACAGTTAGAAACGGCCTTACTAAGTCCTGATATATATTATAGAAAATGCATATTTACCTTATTTAGTATTTCCGTTCTTTGAAAGCCCCAAATCGCACTACCATAGTGCACTACTGGCCTCACCATCGCTCCATACATTTTTTCTAACGTACTAACTGGAATATCGGGCACTCTACCCAGAATACTGAGAATACTATTAAGTTCTCCCCTCCCTTTGAATAATGCTATATCAATATGTTTCTTCCACTTTCCGTTCATTTTCAACGTCGTACCAAGATATTCAAAATGTTTCTCGTTTTGAAGTGTTTGATCTCTGTATTTCCATTCCTCTGCTCTACCATAAACCGTCACATTTTTGAACGTCATTGTTTTTGTCTTACTAATATTTACAGTCAATCCCCAATACCTACAATATATTTCCAGTAGGTCAAGACCTCTTTGTAATCCCTTGATTGTCTTGGAACAGATAATTAAATCATCCGCTTACTACAGGACTGGGACTTTAACATTTTATCTCCGCAGCCTCAATGTCTCCTTCTAACATTATGGCTGCTATATCATCAACGATTAGATTAAATAACATTGGTGACAAAATACAGCCTTGTCTCACTCCCCGATTGGCTTGACTGCTCTCTGTGATGTGCCTTTGGTCTACTTTCATACAAAATTTAACATATTTATAAATTGACATAAAGGCGTGTATCATTTTATGAGACAATCCTTTCCGATTTAATTTTTCCCACAGTGCACTTCGGTCCTCAGTATCAAATGCCATCTTAAAATCAACGAATTCACAAAATAATTTAACCCTCTTGTTTTTCAGATTATCATCAATTAATGTTTTCAGAACGAATACGTTGTCCATTGTGGAGTACCCTTCTCTAAAACTTGCCTGATGTTCTGAAATCCTATTGTTCACTTTAGCCCATTGTCTCATCCGTTCGTAAATTACTTTACAATATATTTTTCCGAACACTGACAAGACGCAAATTCTCCTATAACTTTCTGGTTTATTAGACCCACCTTTCCCTTTGAATAGCGGTTGGATTACACCTGTCGCCCAGGCTTCCGGGTAATTTCCTCCATTAAATAGTTTGTTGAACGCAGTTTCAAAACTTCTAATAATTTATTTGATGATATATTTTCAAGAATTCTCCTGGTAATCCGTTAATTCCAGGAGCTTTATAGTTTTTTAAACTTTTAATGGAAGGAATCACTTCATTTTTCGAGATATCCTGATCTAGTAATGGCATATATATTGCGTCGGGGATCTCCACTATATTTCCTTGATTATATCTTAACCGCTCACCTCCCAGCACCCTATCAAAGTTTTTCCATTCCCCGGGCGATATTCTAGTCCTATTTATGTTCTTTACTGTGAGTTCGCTTATCGCTTTCCACATGTCCGTACGGTTCCCACTCTTTCAATCGCGGTTTTCATTTCCTCCGGTTTCTTATTTTGCCATTCTAGTTTTGTTTCACTTAATAATTCTTTGTATTCCTTTCTCTGCTGCGCATACATTGTTCTGTTTTCATCTGTGCTTTCTTTTCTAAACTTTAAGAGACTATTTTCGACACATTTATTCTTCTTTCTACAAACCTTATTGTACCACCCTTTGTCCTTCTGGTTCATTGTGCATTTAACCTTAAATTTTTCCCCAGCTTTTTGGAAAGATTCTGTCAAAGTTTGAATAATTTCATCCCCGCTAAGATCATTTATTTGCAAATCCTTTATTCGTGTCTCCAGACACCCGATAAATTCTTCTCTCCGATCGTCAATCCACTTGAAACGTGTAATTGGCCGTAATGTTGTTGCCATCCCATCAGTAACTGTCTCCCTAATATCTTCTATATTTAAAATACGATTGTTTGGGAAATGGTGAGATTCGAATCTGGAAACTATACAGAAATTACTTAGTATTGGAATCATTATTTTCTGCATAATATATAATCCCCCCATTTTTATTAATAAATGTCAGTTCTCCATTTTCATCTTCCCCATATTCCCGTTCAAAATTGCAAGTTCAAATGCATCGGAAAAAGCTAACAATTGATTTCCTTCTGAATTTATAATTTTATCTTTACTGCTCCTATCCCCACCTCGTGTTTCATTATCATCTGTTCTTAAAGTGATATTTTCTCTCCCAATTCTACAGTTAAAGTCCCCTAAAATTAGTGTTCTAGCTTCCGGAAACCTATCTTTTATTTCCGCCAACAGATCCGACAATTCCACGAAAACACTTGGATTGGCATACCTAGAAGTTAGTGGTTGGCGGTAAATAGATAACATACAAATTTCTGCTCCGCCTGCTTTGTAATAAACACAAATTTGACACTTTGCACCTTTATACTGATAAGTATCCAATTATTCTGATTTTAGTATCTCAAAAACACAATCTGTCTTTTAGTTCATTTATTCACACTCACAGAAGCTGTCTTGAAACCCTCTCTACCTCTGCACATCACAACGATCTCATTGCCTTTCGCTCACTGCTATCTCCAGCCGGCCTTATACAATAATTGGCGAAAATTGTCTTCAACTTTCCAGTATAACACCGGCCGCCATTTGAATAGTCGCGAAAGCGATCCTTTAAGGAAACACGGTGGAAATATCGCTGGGAGTTGTGCATGTGACTCGTGATCCGTAAATCCGAATCCCTTACGCTTTATGAGGCCAGATTTGAGTGTTGCTGCCGCGCGCGAAATTCAAAGTCGGTTATTTGAGCAATGGGCCAATAATTTGTTGTAATATCACATTTTTCTTAAAAGTAGGCCTGTACCTCAACTCGTTAGGAAATAGTTTCAATAGGTTGTATGTATATTTATTCATTAATTATGGGAAATAACATTATGTTTTCAGTTAATTGAATGAGTCGTATCTCGCCTGATATTTGGAAATATGTCATGGGATACCACTCATTTAATTAATTCATATTATGTTATATATTGTGTGACTATGGTGTTTCTAAACGTCATTAAAGAAGTAAAACATTCACTGTTGTATCCAAATTAATATTTCAGCACAAAAATGTAGACATACATACATAACTCCTTCAGAAATAAATATATATATATATATATATATATATATATATCAGAGGAAAACTTGGAGTAGCAAGTTTAAATGAAGATATCCAAAGATACCAACAAGAATGGAAAAATCATCTGAGAAGAATGGCAAGAAATAGACTTCCAAAATTGGCATTCCAATATACCCCAACTGGACATAGGGACCAAGGAAGACCAAAACATCGGTGGAAAGATCAAGACCATCTTCGCTAGGTTTACCGTACAGGCCACATGGCCTAAAAACGAATTTGTTCATGATGATGATGATGATATATATTCTTTTTTTTTGCAAATGCCCCAGATTGTCTTTCGACATTCCTAGGGTTCTCTCCTGGCATGGCGTACTTGTAACTCACTTCCGAGGTTGGGGCACCTGGAAGGCGGGGTTAAGTTTCCCCGATAATATGATGGTTGATAATGATGATAGTGGTGCACCAGGAGAGTCCCTAATCCTAAGCTTAACCTAACATGAATATGAATGATGATGATTGCGATAGCCATGTGATTTGTGGGACTGTTTGGGCCTTAAAGTTTTCCTGACATTTGTCTTACAGGTGAGGAAAAACCCCGATAAAAACCTTACCCAGAAAAACTGTCCCGACCGGGGATCGAACCCGGGCCCGCTGCGTGACAAGGCAGCACGCTACCTCGAGACCACAGCGGTTGACTATATATATATATATGAATAGAATTTGGGATATGTTTTGTTCAGACCGCAGTTAAATTTATATTTTTCTAAAGTATAATTTACTTATTTTATAAAATATTAGTATATCTATCTGTTCTCCTATTGTACTTATCCTCTTTCTTTCATCTCCTATCCTTCAATCATAAATTGGGTACACGATCGCACCAGAACCTCCTATTTTCCACAACGCAGGACCGCCATTATTCTAATTCCTATATTGTATCTATTGCTAGACTCTGGAACGTATTACCACAAATCAGGATATTAGGTTCCTTTAAAATATATTTAAAACTATTTCCTTTGTAAATGGGCATTAATTATATTGATTATAATCAATAATTATTTCCTGATATTTTGCTTCTCTTGAGTTGATTTATCATAATTTTAGTTTCATTTGTGTAAATATCTACTTACAGTCCACCGCTGTGGTCTCGGGGTAGCGTGCTGCCTTGTCACGCAGCGGGCCCGGATTCGATCCCCGGTCGGGACAGTTTTTCTGGGTGAGGTTTTTATCTGGTGTTTTCCTCACCTGTAAGACAAATGTCAGGAACACTTTAAGGCCCAAACGGTCCCCGAAATCATATGACCATCATCATCATCCTTATCATTATCACCATCATCATCATCATCCTTCACCGGTGTGGAAAACAACGGGAAGCTACCACACCTATAATTCCCTAGTAAAGCTGCAAGCATAGTATGAAAATGCTATGATTGCAGTGAAGGACCTGCCTTCGGGCAGAATTACTATGGATGGATCTACTTACAATTTATACCTTATAAATTTAGTGTTAAATATTTTCTGTATTAAATATTTTTTGCTGGTTGAGTGGAAGAGAAGACCTTATGGCCTTAACACTGCCAGTTTAAACTAGTTAGGCTATTATTATATTTATTATTAACATATATATATGTATTATTATTATTATTATTATTATTATTATTATTATTATTATTATTATTATTATTATCATTACAGTGACACGACTTGTCAGGGAGGAATTTAAACTTTGGATCGCACGAAAATTTCTTTTAAGACACGAGGAAATTATGGACCTTCCCGAAAGAGTATTTAACTCAATCCAGGGCCTCCTCCGTGGAAACACAACATTTAGTCGCAAAACATCATTCATGCAAGCATTCATATTCAACATGGGGTTTATGATGATGATGATTACGAAGTCCGATTGTTGTTCGGGGATCGTTCGGGCCGAAAATAAAATTTCATGACATTTGTCATACAGGTCAAGAAAAAACCGAAAAAAAACACATAGGAAACCTGTCCCAACCGGAAGTAGAATCTGGACCCGCTGCGTATGAGACATTTTATTTTGTAAATCATCGTATTTTTACGATACCTCGATGTAGGCGCCGTGCACAATGCGACGAAAATCGATGTGGATTTTCAGACTCTGAACTGCATATAAAATGTGGCTGTAGCCGCGGTTGAAGTTCACACGGGACACGTGGTACAGGAGGGACGTAAACCTTCTCCTTTATGAAATCGCACCGTTTACTCGTCAGTGTAAATGATTTTCCCAGAAGATAATTCTTTTCACAAATAAATCACATAGAACCTAACGCTACTTCTAATGGGAACTTGTGGGACACTCAAGTAAACACGCAGTCTATAGGCGGGCCCAAAATATAGACTTAATTCATATTTCCTGAAATAAGACACCTCTAGTGTTTTGTGATGCATAATAACTCTTGAAAGTTAAACATATTTGAAAGTCTGGATAATAACATTTCTTACGACAATCATGAGAGGGAATAGAAACCAATAATTTGCACTGAACTTAGGTTTACGATTAATGTGAAATCCATCGATCCATAGTAATTCTTCCCGAGAGCAGGTCTTTCACCTAATCATAGCATTTTCATGCTATGTTTTGCAGCTTTACTAGGGAATTGTAGGAGTGGTAGCTTCCCATTGCTTTCCACACAGGTGAAGGATGATGATGATAAGGATGATAATGATAGCCGGATGATTTTCGGGGACCGTTGATCCCTAAGCTTCCTGACATTTGTCTTACAGGTGAGGAAAAACTCCGAAAAAACCTCATCCAGGAGCCTGTCCCGACGGGGAATCGAACCCGGGCCCGCTGAGTGACAAGACAGCACGCTACTTCGAGACCACAGCGGTGGACAATGTGAAATAGATACTAATAAAATTCGTGGTAAGTTTCCGTTGAGGTATTAGTTTACAGTAATATAATGTATGATTAAAAACTATAAAATAGTTACCTTGTAGGTCCGTCTACTCAACTTAAGTTGTTTTAAAATTCTGTAGGCCTTTTGGGACTAGTCCCATCATCAGCAGAAAGCATTAGGCACGTTCTTTTTGAAGCATTCACTTGGTTGTGAATATTTTGTATAGAGGATTGTGTGGACAGGGTATGTTCTCATTAAGAATCAGGTTGTTGTCGATTTCTCTTAGGATTGCGATTTCCTCCAGTATAGTTATCCTCGTTGGAATGTTTTCTCTATGTAATATTGTGAGGGTGTTATCGATATTATGCATATGGTGTCCAGCCTGAATTACATGTTTTGCTTAACTTGATTTTCCTCCATTATAAACAAAATCTCTAAAATGTTCTTTGAATCTAATGTTGAAATTTGTGTTAGTTTTCCCAATGTAGAATTTATTGCAGTCTGTACATGTTAATTTATTGTTGAAATCATTTTCTTCTTCGATATTATTATTTATTAAATTGCGTAATTTATTACCAATTCTGTATGCCATATTTATAATCCTATCAAGTTTTTTTTTAGCGTGTTGGCTAATTTTAATGTTTCTTTGTGAGAGTTTTCCATTTTTTGTCATTTTCGTTGGGTTCTTTTTCATGTTTGGTTATGCTGGTAATGCTATTTTTTTCTTTTTTGTTTATTTAGGATTCTATTTATTATTTGTTTATTGTAGCCGGTATTTTTTGCCACGTGTATAATCTAATTCAATTCTTTATTATAATTTTCTTTATTTAAAGGGAGTTTTAACATCCTATTTATTAGACTCTTGAATGTACTTATTTTATGTTGAAAAAAAATTCTGGATTTATTGTTGGTATCGGTTTTCGATAAATGCCAATTTCTATTTTGTTGTTGGTGAAGTTTTTTGTTAATGTTAGGTCCAAATAGTTTATACTGTTGTTGATGTCTGTTTCTTCGGTAAAGATGATTTTGTTGTGCTTGCTATTTAATTCCTGTGAAATTTATTTTTCTTTCCTATTTTCATTGTCGTAAATAATTAAATTTGTCGTCTACATATCTTGTAAATAACTTTATGTTGAATTTGGTAATTAATTATTTGAGGTGTTTATTTTATAACTCTTGTGAAAATATTTCTGCTAGGATCCCAGAAATGGGGCTTCCCATGGGGATTCCGTCAACTTGGATGAAGAGTTCGCTGTTGAATTGGAAATAATTATGTTGATTTATTGTTTTTATGATATTACTTAGTTGGTTTATTCAATTATTTTCAAGTTTTTTTGTCCCTTAAATTTTTGTTTTATTATATCTATTGTTTCATTTATTGGGATGTAGGTGTATAAGTTTTTTGTATCAAATTATGTAATTTTTGTGTTTTTGTTGATTTCTAGGTTATGTATTTTTTCTGCTAAGTCTTATGAATTTTTAATTGTGAATTGATTATCTAATTTTGTCTTCTTTTATTTTTTTTGGGTAATGAATTTAGAAATTTTATAGTTGGGTGCATTTATGCAATTAACAATTGGTCCCATTAGAATATTATCGTTATGTATTTTTGGAAGAGCTTTCATTGAAGGTGGTGGACGGATTATTGTTTATCTATTTCTTGTATATGAATGTGTTTTGATTATTGTTATTTGTGTTAAAGACTTGATTTTATCAATTCTTTTAATGATTTGTTATATTTTCCAGTTGGGTTCTTTTCGATTCTTTTTAGGTTATTTTCTTGCATGAATTGTTTGGTTTTGTTTATATATTCTTCTTTCTCCATGAGAAATTAACGGATACAATAAACAAATAATAAATAGAATCCTAAATAGTCAAAAAGGAAACAAAAATACAATTACCAACATAACCAAACTTCAAAAAGAACCCTACGAAAAAAAAATGGATAACTCTCTCATACACTGGTAAAGAAACATTAATATTAGCCAATACACTAAAAAAGCTTGATATGAATATAAATATTGTATACAGAAATACACAATTTAATAAATAATAATATCGAAGAAAAAAATGATTTCAACAATAAAGGCATATACAAATTAACGTGTACAGAGTGCAATAAATTCTACATTGGGAAAACTAACAGAAACTTCAGCATTAGATTCAAAGAACATTTTAGAGATTTTGTTTATAATGGAGGAAAATCAAGTTACGCAAACATGTAATTCAGGCTGGACACCATATGCATAACATCGATAACACCGTCATAACATTACATAGAGAAAACATTCCAACGGCGATAAATTTACTGGAGGAAATCGCATTCCTAAGAGAAATCGACAACAACCTGATTCTTAATGAGAACACACCCAATCCACACAATCATCTATACAAAATATTCACAACCAAGTGAGTGCTTCAACAAGAACGGACCTAATGCATTCTGCTGATGATGGGACTAGTCCCAGAAGGCCTACAGAATTTTAAAACAACTTAGGTTGAGGAGACGGACCTACAAGGTGACTATTTATAATTTTTAATCTTACATTATATTACAATGTGAAATAGCTAAGCAAATTTCTAATTGAAAGACTTACAAGTTTAGCTAAAATAAATATAATTAAGATAGTCATGAAGAATAAATACAATATTTAGCTGTAGCTTTAACATAGTTAAACATAAACATAATGAAATAGTGAAATACGAATAGTCCCAAAACACAATTAGTTAAACAAGAATACAATTCACTCATCCAAACCCAGGTTTACATTCATTTTCAAAACCAAAGTGTTTTTATTCTTGCTCAGCTATCTACAACCAAAATTTATCTCGGGCAAGGGATCACTTATCCGATCCCTTCCCGTGCTAAGGGAATGAAAACATGGCTTCGACTGTTAGAGTTACAAGGCATCGTGTCACAGACATTACGTATCTTAATACTTTTAGCGCACCATGACGTAACAGGAAAGGGGAAATTAGGAGGGGTAAACAAGGAGAGATAGAGTACAGATAATACGAACAGCTTAGAGTTTACTAAATAACGTCACTGCAGTCAAAAATTACGTCATAATCGTTCATAATGTCACAAAGAAAAAATAACATGGGGCTAAACCTGGGAATCACGGATGTAATTTCATATGAGCGTTATCAAGAGGTCCTGTTAGTCCACTCGATTAAGATTATTGCGAACCTGATAGTTGTAGTAGGGCGGTGCTCCATCTTGCTGGAACAGATAATTATCTGAATCCTTACTCAGTTGTTACATTACACAAAATTTATACAGGGCATGGTGACATATACCATCGATAGTGTCAGTCATGTATACAAACGGACCGTACAGCTTGGATGTGCCATGACGCAGAAAACATTCATCTACAGTAAATTTCATGCATCCTCATTGATAATGGGTGGTTTCTCGGTCCTTCAAATTCGGCACTTATGTTGAACCAGAATGTCATTGTTTCATTGTTGTGTGCAGCGTAACATGTGGTGAAAGGAGGAAACTTTAATGTAAAACATTCCGTAAAGTCCAGAGTAACATAAATGAGCTTTAAAACGTTAGGTTAAGGTGTGACAGTGATTGAATTATGTATTTTTCAAAAGTGGTGACTTTCTTCAGAGTTACCGTGTACTTCCAAAATGTGTGGGATATTAGAATGGTACAGCAAATAAAAAAAATTCATGCCAGCCTTTTAAAGTCTTTCAAATGAACAGAAAACAACGGATGTCACAGTGTACCCTAGCGGATAGAAGTGGCATTATAAATATGAACAATGGAAAAATATTTGGTTAATGTACCTGACGTCAGCGAAGTAAAATGTTTTAAATTTTGTGGAGAAGCTTAATGCAGTGCTCTTGGGAGGGAAGGCAAATATAAGAGAAGAAAGACTGGATTTAGAAGCTAAATATTTTTTTTTCTCTTCCTTCAGGTTTTTATGGAGTTTATTTAACGTTTGAATTCCCAAAAAAAAAAAAACCTTATTCATTGTGACAAGTGGAAAAGAAACGAAAAATTAAAATTAACATTTTTTTTTATTTGCAGTGACGTGAAAGTTGTTTCGTTAAAGAATGTTTAAAGAGTAACAAAGCATGAAATTTAGTATTGATATTTTTGCTCTCCTAAATCTTAGCTTCATTCTTTTAATTCTGAAGACTGATCTAAGAAATTAATTAAAATATTTAAAGTCAAACTAAAAAAAAAATAGTTATTGCTCTTATTTACTTCAATTTTATTTTAAGGGGATCTTGAATTACCACATTTATTATTTAGCGTTTCTTTATCTTTCCTTATTTATTGTTATTTTTTCCTGTTCGTATGCTTTCTTTATTTCTTTACATTTTTTCTATTATTCATTTGAATTACTTATTTGCATCTTTTCTTCCCTTGTATTTATTTTAATTTCCTTCTTTTCTCTCCTTTCTTTCATTTCTTCCATCTTTTTTTCCGACTTTCTTTCGGACTTTCTTTGTTTTCGATTTTCTTTCTTTCCGTCTTATTTTCCTTCTGTCTTTATTTATTTTATTATTTCCGTATTTATTTCTTGCCGTTTCTCCTTCCATTTTTATTTCTTTCCTCTTTTCATTATTTCTTTCATGTTTGATTTCTTTCCTTCCTTCTTTCATTCTTTCCTTCTTTCTTTTCTTTTCTTTAATTAATTTATTTCCTTCTTTCTTTATTCATTCCTCCATTGTTTGTTCCCATCTTTCTTTCTTCATTTCTTTCTCTATTCTTTTCTTTTTTCTTTATCTTTTTTCCTTATTCCTTTCTTTGTTTATTTATTCCTTTATTTATCTATTTATTTGTTTTCTTTTTTCAATAGTTCTTTGCTCCTTTATTTATTTATTTCCTTCTGTCTTTATTTATTTCTTTCCATCTTTATTTCTTTCCTTCTATTTTTTTATTTGCGTCCTTCCATGTTTATTTCTTTCCTTCCATCCTTTCTATCTAATACTGTATTTTTACCTCCTCTTTCATCATTGAATCGTTTTAAACGAACTCTTTATAAAATCTGAAGTCAGAATTAGGATGAAGAGACTACTTATGTCTGTTTGGAGAGAAGAAGAGTGCTATTGTTTGTAGAGAGACAGCTGTCTGCAGCTTGATATGAAATATTTTTTGCATTTGCAGAAACTCAATACAGACAGACAGAGCGAAACTTAGGCAAGGATGTTTTATGTCTATCTAGTTACAGCTTTGTGCAACTCGGTTTCTGTATTTACAGTTTTCATGTACAGTTGCTGCTGTATTCGGTTTGACCCCAGGGTATACTTCATTGTTCTCTATTATTACATCTCTACCCAATCGCTTTTTAAACGTAAACATTAATCACTTTTGGGTGGCATTGAGAGTATAAACAGAAAGGGTCGATTTATGCATCGGCAACATTATATTTAAGCGTTCCTGTCTTGTGTTGACTTATAGCGTTTGATGTAAAACAACCAAATGTTGCCTTATGAATATGGTCCGGTGCCGTCATGGCTTTGGGGTCGAGTCAGCCTCTAATGAAAACGAGTACCAGACCATATTTCGTGGCTGACATCACGCAGGCCTCATTGTCTAGAAAGGGATCTCCTAGTACCTCAAGATCCTCTTGAAGACTGTAATGGAATCACTTTGTTAGTCCTGTGCCGTAGCCGATTGATCTGATGCATCATATCTTGGACCAGAGCTACAGGACTTCCGCTGGTTCCAGTTTCCATGGGGAGGAATTTTCTCATGGAATTTCTGCCAGAATGGGACCGGTACCCAACCCAACGTGAAGAATATTTAAGTACCTACTGTAAGTAGCGGCATCAGGTTGTGACCAACTATAATGGTTGCGGGATCCGTCGTACTGTCTACATACTGATCGGATGAATGTCCATCTCTGAACATGCAGAAATGAAGTCATCAACTGGTCTTCCAGCTTATCGCACAATGTAGTTTATATTAGTATTTTTTTTACTCGTAGTTTTAAGATATATCCACCGGGTTCCGGTCCCTGGGTGATGGTTTATTGCCCCACTTATAAGAGAACATCAAGGCCCTAACGATCCAAACATCATTTGGTCATCACAATCATTATCATATTCGCATGTTTAGTATGAATGGTATTTTTCGTCTTAATGTTGTTTGAGCTGAATATTCATTTGAGGAAGCCCTCCATGTCCTTATGTGTTCAAGAAAGTACGTGTGTGATCCAGAGTTCCTCTGCCCACAGGTCGTGTCACTCTAAGTCCCGGACAACGTGTAACGATGAACAAGTACCTATGAGGTGGGAAGTGAAAAAGAAGAAGAAGAGTTATCTTTATTTACAGATCAAAATCGTGAATGCGAAGAAATTAAATATGGAATTAAAGTACATAATATTCATCTCAGCATCATCATCGTCTTATTGTGTGCTCCCTTAGGAAAGTCGATTCCAAATATGCCTCCAACCATATCTATCTTCCCATGCTTTTCTTTTTAGTTGTTCCCAGTTGTAATCCTCTCTCTTGTAGACTTTTTTCACTTGGTTAATCCTCTTTCTCGTGCCTCACGAACTTTGACCCCACATTCACGTCCTGGTAGGCGGCTAGTTTAAAGCAGGGTAGAGCTTGTTAGGGTGATGTACACTTAGCAATAAAACAAATGAATGAGCGGACTCTAACATTTCCAGTTTTTAGGAGCGATTCACACGAGTAAACTAATTGCACGTTCCCCTTCCTCCAATGAAGGGAATTCTCTTGCGCACAGCACGCCAGCGAACGCTTAGCTCACTGCCTTATGGCTTGCTTCGTATGCAAGAGGTCACATGTTCGATTTCCGATGAGTTCCAATTTCTTAATTGTTGCAAATGTTTTCTATTTTACTCTGTCTGTCCAATCTTAAAAAAAAACGAACTAACTATTTCGAAGTATTATTGTTATTATTATTGTATATGTTTTAATTCATGTTAATTACTAAGATTGGTTAGAGAAACCCCTCAATGATGAATATTCTCAAAATAAATGAATTATTATTATTATTATTATTATTATTATTATTATTATTATTTTTCATCCGGTATCATGGCAGTTACCGCCGTCTTACGGAAACCAAACGCCATTCCTCCCTGTCCATCCATTGATCTTCCTCCAATCCTCTGATATTCATAGCTGCTGGTATCCCTTTTATCCAACTTTTCTTCGGTTTTCCTCTTTTTCTCCTATCTATTGGGATCCATTCCATAACAATTTTAGGCAATCTTTGTTCTGGCATTCTTTTGACTGTAATCTTTACTTTTCTATAATGTCTATGTTGTCCGGTTCCTCTTGTACACCCATAATTTCCCTTATTTCTTTATTTTGTATTCTATCCATTCTAGATTTTCCAGCTGATCTTCTTAAAACATCCACTTCTGTACTTAAAATTCTTTCATCTCCCTGGTAGGAATTTGCCACACTTCAGCACCATACATTAATATGCTCCGAATTATGGTTTGATATATTTGTAATTATCTATTTTTTGTAATATTTTTGCTCCACCAAACAGAGTTTAAGATCATCAGATTTTAAAGCGTTTATTGCTTGTTTTGTTTGTGCAATTCTATTTTTAATTTCCACTGTGTTATCGCCTGAATGGTCTAATTTTGTTCCTAAATAAGTGCATTCAATACTAGGTTTTAGTTCTTCTCCATTGTTGAAATTTATATTTTCCATTTCTTCTTGTATACACATATTTAGTTTTCTCAATGTTTATTTGAAGTCTCCATTTCTCATATTCTTCTTTTAGTTTTTAGCCATATGTGGCCCTGTGCTATTAATACTTGGCCATCTGCAAAATTTAGTGAATATACATTTGTATTTTGGATGGGTATGGCCATTTTTTGACATTTTTTCCTCCAGTCTCTTTGTACTCTTTCGAGATAAATTTTGAATACAGTTAGAGATAAACTGCAACCTTGCCTTAAACCTTTTGTAATAGTAAAACCCTCTGTTATATGATTTCCAATTTTTATTTTCGAAATAGATCCTTTGTATAATGTTTTTATAGCTTCTATTAATTTTTTGGTAATGTTAGAATTGTCTAAAATTACCCATAACATTGTTGGAGCAATACTATCGTTATGCCTTGGTTAGATCGACAGAAAGAAAAAGTATATCTCTGTTAGTAGTTTTTTCTTCTATCATTTGTGTTATGCAAAATATATTATCTGTGCATGACCTACCATTTCTTCTTCTTCTTCTTCTTCTTCTTCTTCTTCTCTTATTATTATTATTATTATTATTATTATTATTATTATATTATTATCCATCATCTATGGGTTATCATTAGGCTGAACTCGACTACATAAACTAAATATTTTAATTGAAAGGAGAAACCTTTTCCTCACTAATTCGTAAAAATAAATAAATAATTAAATAAATAAATAAATAAATATATATATATATATATATATATATACACTTACTTACTTACTCACTGGCACTATCGAACCCGTAGGTTTATGGCTGCGCGGACATAAGCTCTCCATAGATCCATATCCTGAGCTTATGCTTCCAATCATTCCCTGTATAATCTACTTCCCTAAAATCATAGTTAATGTTATTCTCCCATCTCATTCTTGGTCTAACAACTGGGTGTTTTCCCTCTGGTTTTCCTACAAGAAGCTTCCATGCAACTCTTTCATTCCCCATACGTGCCACGTGTCCTGCCCATCGCAGTCTACGAGACTTAACTGTTTTTATTACATCTGGCTTTCTATAAAGACAATGTAGTTCATTGTTATGAAGCCTTCTCCATTCACCTGTCTGTTCATCTCTCTTTGATCCAAAATTTTTTTCTAAGTACTTTATTCTCTAATACTCGTAATATCCTTTCCTCCCTTAAAGTAAGAGTCCATGTTTCGCATCCATATAATATAACTGATAGAATAATAGTTTTATATATTTTCTGTTTAACGTTTTTTGAAAGGAGTTGGGACATCAAAAGTCTTTGTAATGCATAATAGCACGCATTTCCAGAATTGAGCCTATGTTTAATTTCTTTGTGCGTCTCATTCCTGTTTCTGATTATTGTTCTTAGGTATTTGAATTCTGCCACTTCCTCAAAATTTCCCTCATTTGTCATTATCTGTCCATTTCCATTATGTAATTATTTCTACGTGTGACCATATATTTAGTTTTATTGATCTTTACTTCCAGTCCTAATTTTTTAGTGTTACTCAATAGCGTGTGCGTGTTGTCCTTTAGTACCTCCTCGCTATCGGCCAATAGTACTACATCATCAGCATAAACTAACAGCTTATTAATACCATTGAGTTGTAAGCCTTCCTCATCCTCTAAAAATTTGATGGCATGCTACAGTACAAAATTAAATAGTAGAGGAGACAGTGCATCTCCTTGCTTCAACCCATTCTGGATTCCAACGTGTCGAAAAACTGTTTGCCTTAACGCACCCTAAATCTTTGTGCCATTTTAGACATATTTGTGATAAGTTAAAAAAAAATTTGTAGAAATTACGAACTCCCGCAGGATACTATATGTATGAATCGTATGTTTTTTTGAAGTCTACATATAGTTGATGTACAGTACCATTATATTCCATACATGTATACATATATGTAAATACATAAATATATGAAGCTATATTACCTTTAGTTACATATATTTTTAGCATTATTATTAAAACGTGGGAGAGATAACCAAATGGAGCTTGATGAAGTAGAAAAGACAGAAATAAACATTCAAAACTATAATTTGAGGGGTTTTGAGGACGATAGCACTATTTATTTATATATACAGAGATTAAATGAGAAATTGATAGAAACAACATTTGATACTACACAGAATCAATACCAATACATTTTAGACAACCTGCATAAAGCAGCAAAAGAAGCTATTGGTAAGAAATGAGGAAACAAAAAAAAACAATTTACATTTTTATTGGAATGAAGAAATTGAAAAATATATAAAACTGAAGACAAATCTATATTTAAAATAGCTAAACACAAAAACATGCAAGATAAAATAGAACTTCGAAAACGAGAATCAAAAATCAAACAACAAAATCTCAGAAGCAAAAAAATTTTGGGAAAAAAAAAACATGTCAAAATATAGAAACGTTCATTGGGGGGAAAAGAAATACGGAAGCTTGAAGGACCTTAAAAAATGTTAGAAGAAATGACAAAGAAATGTTTTATAAATATATTAATTTTCAATCATGGGATAGACACTTTAAGAACCTGCTAACAGAGAACAATATTTGAAAGACATCGAGGAAAGAGTAAACGAAACCTTAGATGAACACATACATTTAGTAATCAATTGAGTTGGTGTTTACTTGATGAAAACCCATATTTATTAATTAAATAAAAATAAAACGTAGTTTTATTTGATTTTCATATTTATTATATAATTCAGTGACAGCTGTTTCGGTACACTGTACCTTCTTCAGACATGTTAACAAATTATGAATTGTGTTCCAACTGATCTAAGCAACAATACAACAATATTTATTTAAATTTTTAAATTTAACAAAGGGGATTCATTCAAATCAAGTTGAGAATTTAACAGAATTAAGTTTATTTTTATTTAATTAATACTTACATTTAGACTTACAAATAGTAAAGGATGCTGTGAAATCACTCAAAAATGGAAAAGCAACAGCGGTAGAAGGTGTATCAGCTGAATTGTTAAAACATGGACCTGAGAAGTTATATGAACTACTAAGAGATTTATCTGATAAATGTTTAAATTGTGAAGATGTACCAGAAGATTGGAAAATAGGATACATTTCCAACAATACACAAAAAAGGGGAAAAAAAAGATTATTGTCAAAATTATAGAGGTGTTACAATAAATAGCACAATAAGCAGATTATATGGTAAAATAATTAAATATTTCCTGGAAATACAATGCAAGGATCTAGAAGCAGAAGAACAAGCAGGCTTCAGCGCGCGTAGATCAACTATTGACTATATTTTTGTTTGCAGCAAATAATAGAGAAGAAAAAAATTAGAACACAAATCCTCCATTTGGTGTTCATAGATATTGAAAAAGGTTATGACAGAGTTCCATTATCACAATTATGGATAACTTTGAAATTAAGCAAAATAAATTCTATTTTGATAAAAGCTATTCAAAATTTATATAAAAACTGATATGTGAAAGTGAAAATAGGAAAATATTTGTCAAAAGAATTTGAAACCAACAAAGGATTACGCCAGGGATGCAGTATATCCCCCACATTATATATATATATATATATATATATATATATATATATATATAATCTACACAGAAAAAGCTATAGAAAGTTGGAAAAACAAATGTAACACTATGGGAATTGCAATTACATGAGGAATCAACAATATTTTTCCTCCAATTTGCGGATGATCAACTTATGTTGGCTCAAGAGTATGAAGATATTGAATATAGTACCCGAAAATTGATTCAAGAATATAATAAATGGGGACTAAATGTGCTTATGGGAAAAAATCAAGTATATGGCCATAGGAGACTTCATCAAGATTTGATACTGGAATATGAAATGGGGGTAATTAAATACAAATATTTGGGAGTAAAAATTACAGAAAATGGAAAGCAGAAAAAGGAAATAAAATCAAACATAAACTCAGGAAAATATGCAATATTTGCCTTGAATGGAATATTATTGGATAAACATATATAAAAAAAGAAACTATAGTTACATTTTTTAAAACAATAGTTAGAAGTATTATGACTTATGGTTCAAAGGTTTGGACTATAAATTATCAGATGAAAAGAAAATTAATGGTAATAGAAATGGACTATTGAAGAATATCTGCTAGGATATTAAGGAGAGAGAAAATTAGAAAAGGAGTTATAAAAGAGAACATGAATGTACAAAACTCAATTTTAGAATTTATCCGAGAAAAACAACTAAAATGGTACGGCATATTAGGCGAATGGAGGATGAAAGATTACCGAAGAAAATAATGAAATGGACACCATCAGGAACGAGAAGGAAAGGACGACCAAATCTCACGTGGATCCAAGGGATTAGAGAAACTTTGAAGGACTGAGAGGAAGAAATGTGTTATAATAGAGACGAATGGAGCAAAATTATGAAGCGAATTTGAAGACAAACCATTGGTGCCGGAAAAATGTATACCATTGTTAAAAACAGGAAATAAATAAATAAATATATATATATATATATATTAAAACGTGGTACTACACACACAATTAAATTTATACCGGTAGCTAAATAGTGTTATATAGTTTACGAAGGCAAGAATATTACTTAAAATAGTATAACGTGGATGTAGATTACTTGGCTGGAATTAAATGTTATAGAATGTATTTTGCGGAAATACTTATAAACAACAAAAACAATCATTGTCGAGTTACTCAAAGCCTCATACATATTTCATTTTTCGTAATTGGTTTCACGATCTACGCTACTCGAACGTCGGATACTAGTCATCTAAATCCTGGTTGTCTTGTTTACTTTTTCACTATGTACGAGAGTTGAACTTTATTTGAAATGTCGAAATTTGAGTAATATTGTAGGCCTATGCGTCGAACACTCGTAAATATCTAGAAAAATATCTCCTTCGTTGCTCTTTAACTATTTAAGACGATTAAAACCAATTGCAGCATATTTAAAACATTAACAATGTGTTACTTCGTGAACAACAGCTTCAACTCTTCGAGCATGCGCAGTGGGTTATAACAGGGACTGCGTTTTGAAGCGGCTCATTCTTTTTTTTTTTTTTTTTTTTGCTAAGTGTACATTGGGCTGATGTGCATCAGGTTGATGTGCAGGCCTAACAAGAAACCTGAAACGAGAGAGCTAAAGGGGCTCCAGTGAAGCCACATCAGACTAGCAAGTCGGTGTTGGATAATTAAATGCTTAAAAAAAACAAATAGACCTCGGACATCAACAGAATAAACAAAGACGGACCAGCAAAGAAAATGGTATAAGAATTGGAACATTAAATATTAACACATTCAAGTAAATAATATTAATTCGCGTTAATATTCAGTTTAATATTTCTCACGGCCTTCTGTACTCTCAACTAATAAACATTGCCCACACTGTTAACGTTAGTCAATTGTTTATAATGAACGCAAATATTTCCAACAAAGATGCTATTATTTTACTATTATTTATTATTTTGAAAACACCATCGCGCAAAACATAATGTACAACGCACGTTTGTGAAGTGTTTTACAGAATCTCGGAAATTAAAAACCTCGCTATCGCTCCGTTTTAAACATTTTCCTCAATTCTGTAAAAACCACTTACCAACCATCATCATCATCCTCATCTTCAAGGTGTGGGCCTCTTGGCCCGTTCCGCTTCACGGTGCTAAAATTTTCGATTATTATTATTATTATTATTATTATTATTATTATTATTATTATTATTATTATTATTATTATTATTAGCCGCTGAAATGAAATTCCTGAAACCAATATTATAATATCAAAGAACAGACGTTTGTCAAGAATCTAAAGACAAAACTATTTAAAACGACAGGCAATATTACTAATTTGTGGGTGTGAATTACTGTGTCTTATATTAAGAGAAGTAAAAAGAAAACTAAAATTATTCGAAAACAAGCTAAATTTATTCATCATCATCATCATCCTCATCTTCAAGGTGTGGGCCTCTTGACCCGTTCCGCTTCCCGGTGCTAAAATTTTCGATTATTATTATTATTATATTATTATATTATTATTATTATTATTATTATTATTATTAGCCGCTGAAATGGAATTCCTGAGACCAATATTATAATATCAAAGAACAGACAAAAAACACAACACATAAATAAGACAACAACTAAAAGTAGAGGAATTAAACACAGCAATAGTGAAATACAGAACAAACTGGAAAGAACACTTGGCAAGGATGACTGAGAATAGAATACCAAAAGCTGCAATTATTCACCACGAGGAAGAAGAAGTTTGGTAAGCCTAAGGAAAAGATCTGAACAGCAGCAATTTGTAGCCGGAACAGGCTAGTAAATAAGCCTAAACCGTGACATAGAAGAATAAGAAGAAGAAGGTTTGGATGTTGAAGACAAATACTTGGTGTCATAAGGCATGACATTATATAACAGTTTGACAATGAATAAGTCCAAATTTTATATCGTTGGGCTAATATTGTCAGGGTTATTAATTGAGATTGGATGATAATATAGCTCGACTGAGTGATAAGGAAAATGCTTAAAAAAACATATTCAGAAAATTTTGGAGGAAAAAAAAAATAACATCAGGCAAGCCTAGGCGTAGGTGGGGGTCTCAGTTATATTATACGATTGCGAAACATGTACTCGTACTTTAAGGGAGGAAAAAATATTACGATTATTTGAGGAGATTTTCATAGGAACATTTATGGACTAAAGAGAGACGGATAGACGGTGAATGGAGAAGACTACATAGCAATGAACTACATGATCTTTATACGGAAACAGATGTAATAACATAATAGATTGCGAAGGGTAGGACATGTGGCGCGAATTCGGATTGAAAGAGGGGCTTGGAAACTCCTTGTAGGAAAAACAGAGACAAAGCGCCCAGAAGGTAGGACAAGAATGAGGTGGGAGAATATCATTAACCATGATTGGAGGGAAGTAGATTTTAATGGGGATGATTGAAAACATTAGCTCAGATAGGCAGAGCTTATGTTCGCGCGCCATAAACAGACGGTCCACTATCTGATGACTGAATGCTACATGTTACCCATACAACTATATTACAATCTGATAAATAATCCACCAAATATTT
Source organism: Diploptera punctata (assembly GCA_030220185.1). Classification (NCBI taxonomy): domain Eukaryota; kingdom Metazoa; phylum Arthropoda; class Insecta; order Blattodea; family Blaberidae; genus Diploptera; species Diploptera punctata. The sequence continues at coordinate 342,127 of JASPKZ010007403.1, read as the reverse complement.
TGAAGTTTTATTTTAACAGAGATAACTATGCATAATTCCTCACAAGCATATTCTACCACCACCACCACCACCACCATCAACAACAACACAATAATTGAACAATCATAAAACCGTAAATACTCCGTGATATACCCTTACTTAAAAATGGGTTGTAACATTATGTTTAAAAATGGTCGAATTTCGTTGAGTTTTTGATAATACCTTTTCCGTATTTTTTATTGCCGAGTTTTTTTGCGAAAAATAAAAAAAACTCGGCCGAAGGGCGGTTTTTAAAATTTGGTTTCAGGTGAACTTGCACACCTGAAGCCTAATTTTGATAGTTAACAAACTCGACCTTTCTCTTCTTTATTGATTGCTAAATGCAGAGATTGGTTCCGAAAAAAAGAAAGAAATTGCAGCCATTGGAGCAGTAAAACAATTAAGACACACATAAAGATACGCGTATATATATATATATATATATATATATATTATGACATTAAAACAGAAATAAATGCCTGAGTCGGGATACGAACCCGAGTTTCTAGACTTTGTTCGTTTAGCGCTCTAATCACCAGGAATCCTAAGTAACACAAACATTTATTTTTCTTATATGTATATATCCATCCATAGTAATTCTGCCCGAGGACAGGTCTTTCACTGCAATCATAGCATTATTATGCTATGCTTTGCAACTTTACTAGGGAATTATAGGTATGGTAGTTTTCGTTGCTTTGCACACCGGTGAAGGATGGTGATGATAATGATAAGGATGATGATGATGGCCGGATGATTTTCGAGGACCATTGGGCCCTAAGCTTCCTGACATTTGTCTTACAGGTGAGGAAAAACCCCGAGAAAACCTCACCCAGGAAGCTTGTCCCGACCGGGGATCGAGCCCGGGCCCGCTGCGTGAATGTGTGTGTGTATGTGTGTGATGTGGTAATTTTCGGTGTCTACTGATTAGGATAGGTGAAGATTTGTAAAAAAAAAATATATTTAATGAGAACAACCTCTTTAATTTCATTACTTCGACATTCCCTAATACTGAATTACCAGTCGGATTTTTATATTCTGCTACATTAAAACAAGTGAACATTGAAATTGAATCAATATATTTGATGAATGAACTGTTTTATTTATTTCTTTTCTCTTAATGGATTTAGCGAGGCGTGAGAAGTTGAATGTAGTTTTTTTTTGTTGAGCAGAATGTGGCGGAGACGGTGGTCGTCACAACGGAACCCCAGGCGGCGTTGCTGACGTCATCATGAGGTGGTGTCTGCAGAGCAGAAGATGAGGTACCTTCTGGCTCTCATGTGGCTCCTGGTTATATCAGGCAAGTCTTTATCTTATTACACGTAAACAAAACCAAAATTAAATATGGCGCCTATAGACAACATTTCCAATTATTTTTAATTTAAGATCAATGAACGTTTGAAGAAGTGACTGAGTTCAGTGCTTGGTGACAACCACAAAGAGGAATGAGATTCACAATTAAATTTAACTTAGACTAAACTGAGAAAACGTACACTATTATGCAATACAAGGGCCCTTCTCATCCCAACTTCTCTAAAAAAAGTTAAACTAAAAAATATATAAAACTATTATTTAATTAAATAAAAATAAAACTCAAAGTTTTATGTGATTTTCATATTTATTAAAATATAAATTAGTTACAGCTCTTTCGGTACTTATTGGTACTTTGTACCTTCTTCAGACATGATTACAAATGAAGAAGGTACAAAGTACAGAAACAGCTGTAACTAATTTATATTTATATAAAAATACGTTTTATTTTCATTCTGCATTCATGGATTAGGTCTGTTGACCCGTTCCGACTTCAGCCCACCTCTTTCTAGGTCTGCCCACGTCTCGGGTGCTTTATTTTTATTTAATTAATAAATTTATATTTTAATAAATGTGATAATCACATAAAACTTTGAGTTATTTATGTAATTAAATAAATTATGAATTTTCATCAAGTAAACGCCAATTGAATTGATTACTTAATACAAACTATTATTCTTCCAGCATTTATAGATGCGAATCGTGATCTCATAAATTAAGGGAGGGAAAAATATTACGGTCGGTCTCGGTGGTCCAGCGGTTATGTTTCTTGCCTCTAATCCCGAGTTTCACGGGTTTAAACGTGGTCAGAGTCGATTGATTTTTTAGGATGGAATAATCTAAGAAACATGTCTGAAGATTCTCAGACTCCTAAAACAACCTTAAACCTGAAGAAGAGGCATCTAAACAAAATTTATCCACCTTCATCCAAGTAATACTATAGTTCTCTACTGGATGTCTCCTTGGGTGGGTATGCTGACCACATGCCATTCATGCCGTCTGTAGGGAAGTAAGCATACCAAATCAGTTTGGTCTAGAAACACCTATGGTAAAACTGAAAAGGCCATAAAGCTAATAAACAAGTAACAATATTACGAGTTTTTGAGAATAAAGTTCTTATGATTTTTTTGACCAATAAGAGATGAACAGAAGCAATGAAAGATACGTAACTAATAACTGTTGTCATACATCTGATTTGCTATAAAAATCAAAGAGTTCATTATTATCTAATTGCGTTGGGTAGGACATGCGCATAAACGGGGAATAAGGGAGGGGCATAGAAATTTCTTGTAGTATAACCACAGGGAAAGAGCCTAGAATGTAAGCCAAGAATGATGTGGGAGAATAACATTAACCAAGATTTGAGGGAGATAAATTATATAGTGGATGATTGGAAAACATTAGCTCAGGATAGGGATGTATGGAGGGCTAATGTCCGAGCGGTTATGAATTTTGAGTTGATGTTATCTCTGAGTTAGTTCAATGAATAATTAAAATTCCCGCATAAATATACATTTTACAGAGTGGAAGTAATATAAGTGCGCAGATATTAAGTATGTATGCGTTCGGTGGAATGCAAAAAAAAAGTTTCAGTAACATTTTTGCGTCAAATAAATACTCTTTTTTTTTAAACAACGTTTCTCCATACACTTTAAATGTCGCCTAATTCGATAAATATTTCCCGTACAGGTCTAATGTTTACTTAGACTATTTAACTCATGCCTGATATGGGAGATAATGACCAATCACGTTTCAATGGATTTTGTTTTACAACCAGTTACAGTCGTCTCGATATTTATCTATTTCTGTTTATTGCATTAAAGGAAGCTCCTCCTTTTTAATATTCTGAACAGGTCAGAGCATTATTTTGCAGAGACTGACTCTCGAACAGAACGTTGAATACAGCAGATAATGAATAGATTCCTTCGAATTACACATTTGATAATTATGTGTTCAATAATTGTGTTTTTAAATAATGATTTTACAGAGTTGTTTCCTAAAAATATATATGTAATAACCTACAAAGTTGGTTATAATTTACAGTTTGATGTGTTTCATTTTTTCTCCACTAGGATGCATTTTTACAATATTGCGATCCTATTTGGCAATAAATAATATAATCTAGTTGCAGTGGATGAACGAAAGAATCATAACGTTCACATTAAATATATAAATATTATAAAATAACTAAATTAAAATAATGATTTGTGAGTAACCAGCTTAATTTTATTCGTTAAATAGTGCTAACAAATGCCACTCTTGATGAACAATACCTCTACATAAATTTGGAAATCACTTGTGGCATTACGTATGACTATTTGACTCATGCCCGAAATGGGAGTTAATTAGGCGTACCAATCACGTTTCACTGAATTTTGTTTTACAGCCAATGACAGTCGTGTTTCACTTCACTCTTTACTGAATTCTCTTAAACACCTCCTGCTCTTGTGATAAAGAAAGCTCCTCTTTTTAATATTTTGAACAGGTCAAAGCATTATTTTGCAGTCACTCACTCTCCAACAAACTGCCAGGTTTTAATGTACAAAATAGCAGACACAAGATTTGGTTGCGCTTCAAATGAAGATCTAGACGAAATAATCCAGCAATCTAAGCCTAAAAACACTCAAAGTAACGGGACATACATTTGGAGCCAGCTCGAAAGATTTTGTCACCAATAAAATTACGTATTAACATTATTTTACTGAGTTCTTTACTAAATGATTACATTATAATTACGTTATAATATAATGTTTGATGTGTTTAATTTTTTCTCCACTAGGGTGCATTCTTACAATATTGTGATCTTATTTGAAATTTCTCACGCCAGATGGCATAAATAATATTATATGATCAAGTTGCACTGGATAAATAAACTAAATAATACCACACAATTCTGATATGTTTTCAAACATCGCCGTTTAAATTCGTGAATTCGTAAATTTATCGAAGATTTGGAAATCGCTCGTCAAAATACTTACGATAATTAAAGGCGAAAAACAGGAATATTTTATTCCTTTGTAGTTTTACAATAAAATTGATATTTTTCTTGCAAATTAAGTGAAAATGTCCTATATTTTGGAATAAAAAACGAGAGATATTGCGATGTCGCACTGAAAGTAATAGGTGATCTTGCAATCATTGATCCTAGAACAGATTTTTATGTCTCGTTACAAGAATCACGCGAATCTTACTTGCGCTGTTCAAAATCTTAGGAAGTTTGGTCTTAATTATATCGTTAACCGTGGGATTAGTCACAAAATGAAAGACAGAATATGTTTCTTTTATTGTAACTTGACATCTCCTTGAATTAGCGCACTAGTATCACTTCAACTCTGTACACACGGTAGCCATTTAAACATGTAACTTTTATGTTTTTAGATTTACAGTTTTGGCACAATTTCATGTACTTTAATTTTAAAGCATTGCTCAAGAATTGTTATGTATTACTGGCCTCCTGAAAAGGTGGCGATTAATCTTCATAATACAAAGTTATTATAAATAAAAAAATACCCAAGATAACTATTGTAGCCTATTATAGTGAAGGAAAGTCGGCCGCGAGGGGTTTGTTGAGTTTATATGCAGGTGGATTCCTCTAACACCATTGGCTAGTGATGACGTGTCGATTGTTGTAACATTGTACTATACATGACAAATTTAATTAGTTGGTACAGGTTCCAGCAATCGAACAAGGTTTATTATGACTATTTAACTCATGCCCCAAATGGGACTCAATGGCCAATCACGTTTCAAAGATTTCTGTTTTACAACCAATCAGACTCGTGTTTCACGAAATATTTATCAGTGTTATAATTACCATATTAAAGAAAGCTCCTCCTTTTTAATATTCTGAACAGGTCTGAACATTATTTTGCAGTGACTGAGCCTGTGAGAAATTCGGCTACCAGATTGTATATATAGTGCATGAATGTCAACACATGCCGCATGCGGGAGTTAATATAAAAGCATTTGTAGCAATTGATTATACCACCAAAAAAAGAAACCACTGTTTGCACTTTCTTAAATGTATTTTTTCCCAGGTTACAATCCAGAAAAATATAATTGTCATATTTACATCATACATCAGAAATTAATTAATATACAGTTTGATGTGTTTCATTTTTTCTCCACTAGAGAGCATTCTTACAATATTGCATTCCTTTGGCAATAAATAGTATGATCTGGTTGCAGTGAAAAACAAAAGAAGCAGATGAAGCGTACCTATCGCTTCTCATTTGTTTTCAAACATCGCCGTTTACATTAAATATATAAATATTATAAAATAACTATAGTTAAATAATGATTTGTGAGTAAACAGCTTAATTTTATTCGTTAAATAGTCCTAACAAATGCCACACTTGTTTTCCAAATTCTCTAGATAATTTGGAAATCACTCGTGGCATTACTTATGATAATTTGACCATTGCCCCAATATGACGCCACATTAGTTTTAAATATTATATGTTATACATTATATTAATTTTAATTTCATTACATCGCGTCGTCAAACTATGTTTTTGAAGTGTACAATACAACCTAAACTCGCGTGGCTTTCGGTTCAGCCGTATTCCTTCTTGGAAATTCTTTCAATGGATGTACAGTACCTAGTCAGTTTACAGTATTTAAAGGAAATTAAAATTTTTGTACGTTTACGGTATTTTTGTTTCATTTTATTGTATTGTATTGTATTATAAGCCCATGTTTTCCCTTTACAGAGATTTATGCGCTCCCCCCTAAAGGGAAGAATTTGAATCATACTAATTTAGTTACACTTGTATATATGTTATTTTGAGTGGTCCGTGGTCAGCGTTCCGCCTAATACTGACATTTAGGAAACCAAGGTAGTACTAGGACGGGAAAATTCGGTAAATTTTGCTTAGAGGCCTTTTCATTCAGGCGTAAGGATTTTTTACGAGCCTGAAAATCTTCAGATTCGGGACTCATGGCTTAAAGTCCCTCCCGGAGGACTTGCTCCTTGGATTTTTCCTCCTAAAAATCCATCGACCCCGGCCGGGTGAACCCGCGACCCTCGGAACCAGAGGCAAGGAGCATAACCACTAGCCCACCGCGGTCGACTGTTTTATTTTAACTTATTATTAGTTGGAAGTTCGAAATAAACCTTGATCATTACAGAATAAGTGTGTGATCCAATGCCACTCACTGGATATCTCGTGCTTAGGATTATTACATATGAATAAACCGTCTAGGTGGACGTGTGACTAGCAAGGCTCGAATTCTGCCTGTTCCGGTGAGGTATTGTTGATTAGTAGGCTTAACACAGGTATTTTTGGGTGTTTCTCGAATTTCATCGCACCAACACTGTCCACTCCTCATCATGTCATTTCATATCACCTTTCACCATATCTCATGTTAGGTAAAAAAAATAGTCTGGTTTAGGAAACCACAGGTGTTCAAAATATGATATTGTTGCTGTTATAATGTTGTACCTGCTCATGACTCCGAGCCTGTGTGACAACGTATTTATTTTAAATTAATATATTTTAAAGCAACATGAAAACATAATATTTTGATATACGGTCAACATAACACAGAGAACAAAAATAGTGATGCAAAACCAGGATAATACAAATTAAATAGACAAAATTAATCAGAATCAGTATAATAGGCCTATAAAGAAAACACATAAAATTAACTTAGACATATGTCATTAAATTTTAGTATCACTGATAATGACATCAGAAAACGTGCCACAATATTTTGTTCCCAATCTCTTACAATATCTTTCACCGTCTACGCTGTTGGTAGAATTCAAAGTACATTGCAGAACTGTTTGAACTTAACAGCCAACACCATTTTCTGACACAATACACTTTCATTTTTTTTTCAAATTTAGAGAAGATGCCGGCAAAAAAACTGTCGCTTTTGCATTTCTATAGCATTTTGATACAATTTTTATACTTTGAGCCACTTTTGCATTTTGTCATACTGTCAAAATATATTAAAACTTGGTGTATATATTGTGAAAAAATGTAAATACAAGAATATTTGACGGTATATCATATTTGAGAGCAAACACCACTCCTAGTGATTGTGTATTATGGTCTATACAGTCCGAATATCAGAAGAAAGCGAGCAAAAATATTTTATTACGTAGCCCATTACGTCATGAGGGATTGTACTAACTTACGTTACTGCAGTCACTGAGCCGTCTTGTTAGTTCCGAGTCTGATAGAAAGTTTTCACAAGCATGCATGACATTCTACATTTCCTGGTATTAATGGGCGTGTTTGGTATTGCAACACTTGGATTTTCCCTGATTTTCTCAACATGCACTTGCATTCTTCTGATCTGGGGACTGTAACTAATGTTGCATACAATGCCTGCAGGTTGCTCGGGAAATCCCGACGCGAAACGCCTGTACGACGATCTTCTAAGTAACTACAACAAGCTGGTGAGACCCGTGGTGAACGTGAGTGATCCCCTCACTGTCAAGATCAAGCTCAAGTTTGTCGCAACTCATCGATGTGGTGAGTATACTTTAATATTTTTAAAAAATTGATAATTCAGTAGGAATTATTCTTACATTATGTTATGGAGCAGTCTGTAACTAGGACAGTGCTGATATGTCAAGAGTTATTTATTGTGACTATTTAACTCATGTCGCAAATGGTAGTCAATGACCAATCACGTTTCAATGAATTCTGTTTTACATCAATGACAGTCGTGTTTCACCTCGCTCTTTATCGATTTCTCTTTATCAGCTCCTGCTTTTGTCATAAAGAAAGCTCCTCCTTTTTTAATATTCTGAACAGGTTAGACTGTTATTTTTCTCCAACAAATATATTAAATGCATTGAATATAGCAAATAATGAATATATTCAGTGATTTTACTGAGTTGTTTATTCAAAATATAAATGATTAACCTATAATGTTGATTATAATAGTTTGATGTGTTTCATTATTCCTCTACTAGAGTGCATTCTTACAATATTGCGATCCTATTTAGCATTAAATAATATGATCGAGTTGCAGTGAATATACATAACCTCACATTTCTAATTTGTTTTCAAACATCGCCGTTTACATTAACTATATAAATATTTTAAAACACCGGTAACTATATTCAAATAATTACTTTTTAGTAAAGAGCTTAATTTTATTCGTTAAATAGTCCTAACAAATGCCACTCTTGATTTCCAAATTCTCATAAGTAATGCCACGAGTGATTTCCAAATTATCGATAAATTCACGACTCACGAAGTGAGGAGTGAATTTATCTAGAGAATTTGGAAATCAAGAGTGGCATTTGTTAGGACTATTTAACGAATAAAATAAAGCTGTTTACTCACAAATCATTATTTAACTACAGTTATTTAAAAATATTTTTATATTTAAAGTAAACGGTGATGTTTGAAAACTAATGAGAAACGATAGGTAGCCTACGCTTCTACTGCCTTTTTTTTGTTTATCACTGCAACCAGATCATACTATTTATTGCCAAAGAACGCAATATTGTAAGAATGCTCTCTAGTGGAGAAAAAATGAAACACATCAATCTGTATATTAATTCATTTTTGATGTCGTATACATTTAAGAAAGTGCAAACAGTGGTTTCTTTTTTGGTGGTATAATCAATTGCTACAAATGTTGACATGTAAGCACTATTATATACAATCTGGTAGCCGTATTTGTTATAGGCTCAGTCACTGCAAAATAACGGTCAGACCTGTTCAGAATATTAAAAAGGAGGAGCTTTGCTTAATATATGATAATCCTAACGTTGATAATTATTTCGTGAAACACGTCTCTGATTGGTTGTAATACAGAAATCATTGAAACGTGATTGGTCATTGACTCCCATTTGGGGCATGAGTTAAATAGTCTAAATAAATTCACTCCTGACTTCGTGAGTTGTGTATTTATCGATAATTTGGAAATCACTCGTGGCATTACTTATGGCTATTTAACTCATGCCCCAAATTGTAGTCAATGGCCAATCACGTTTCAATGAATTTTGTTTTTAACTAATCATAGTCGTGTTTCACCTCGATATTTATTTATTTCTGTTTATCATATTAAAGAAAGCTCCTCCTTTTTAATATTCTGAACAGGTCAGAACATTATTTTGCAGTGACTGACTCTCTAACAAATACGTTGAATATAACAAATAATGAACAGATTCCTTCGAACTACACATTTGATAATTGTGTGTTCAATAATTGTGTTTTTAAATAATGATTTTACAGAGTTGTTTCCTAAAAAAATATTTAATAACCTATAAAGTTGGTTATAATATACAGTTTGATGTGTTTCATTTTTCTCCACTAGGGTGCATTCTTACAATATTGAGATTCAATTTGGCAATAAGTAATATGATCTGGTTGCAGTGGATAAACAAATGAAACTATCCAAATATTTCTCATTTGTTTTCAAACATCGCCATTTACATTAAATACATTCGTTCAAACGTTGGTTTGAGACCGTAACAGACCACTAGGTCTATCAGATGAAAGGAAGAAGAAGAAGACATAACTATTTTTAAAATAACTATATTTAAATAGTGATTTGTGAGTAAACAGCTTAATTTTATTCGTTAAATATTCCTAACCCCCTCAGGGGTCCTCATCTAGGGGATATGTGGATGGCGACCACAAGGTGCCCAAGCTGTGCAAAACATTTCTTCCACTTACTTGTGTTTTGCACTCTTTTAACTTTACTATCTAACCTCTCTTGGTTAACTCTTGTTTTTTTTGACGCCAATGCTATTAGGGCATCCGAGGGCTAGGGAGTCTTTCCTTTCTTCCATTTCTTCTTTCCTTTATTTTCTTTTCTTCTCCAGAAAAGCCTGACCAGAGGCTATAAGATGGCAGCCCATCACTGGTCTTGCCTTCCTTTGGCCAGCAACCAATCGAAGGGACTATTATTATGCTTTCAAGTCTTATACAAGAATTTCCCTCAAACGCTGGAGGGAAAATTTTCTATAGGATCGTAACAGGCCTTGGCCTAATACTTGGAAGGAAGAAGAAGAAGAAGAAGAAGAAGAAGAAATATTCCTAACAAATACCACTCTAGGTTTCCAAATTCTCTAGATAAATTGGAGGTCACTCGTGCCATTGCTTATGAAAATAAAATATGAAGTAACTGGTTATGCTTCTTGCCTCTGGTTCCGAGGGTCGCGGTTTCAAACCCGGCCGGAGTCGATGGATTTTTTACTTCGGAAAATCCATGGAGCAAGTCCTCCGGGAGAGACTTTAAGCCGTAGGTCCCGAGTCTGTAGATTTTCAGGCTCGTAAAAGATTCTTAAGCCTAAAAGCTGGCATCTAAACACAATTTACCGACCTCAACATCCTAGTAATACCTTAGTTGCCTGTTAGATGTCTCATTGGGTCGGTGTGTTGACCGCATGTCATCCTTGACATCTATGAGAAAAAATAGGTAACTAAAATTAACTTGGTCTAGTAACTCCTTACAAAGGAGAGGCTATGGCTCAACAATGGGCTAAGCCATTGTAGATAGAATAGGAAGTAACATTATGAGGTTCTACGTAATAAATAAGTTGAGTCTGCCGCCATCTTACCTCATATTGAGTTGTTTCTTGTACGACAAGTTTCAAGGCATCTGTGCATCATTTTCAGTTGGTACAGACAGTTATTTGGTATTTTATTTAATGACACTATTTAATATTTCAGATGATTAATGTCGAAATTTAAATGTAGGCGTGAAAGTGCTGACAGTGCCTCTCATCTCAGGTTTAAGATCCCTTTATGTGGCGAAATCTAAAACTAGGGATCTCAGGTTTACTTCCGTTCCGAAGTAAACTGTTAAAGAGCTAAAACACTAATTACTAACGAAGAAAGAAAGGAGAGTAAAATCATATAAATATCTTGGTTCAACCGTAAATGGGAAAAACAGTATACTTACTTACTTACTCACTGGCACTATCGAACCCGTAGGTTCATGGCCGCACGGACATAAGCTCTCCATACATCCCTATCCTGAGCCAATGCTTTCCAATCATTCCCTGTATAATCTACTTCCCTCAAATCATAGTTAATGTTGTTCTCCCACCTCATTCTTGGTCTACCAACTGGGCGTTTTCCTTCTGGCTTTCCTACAAGAAGTTTCCATGCACGTCTTTCATTCCCCATACGCGCAACATGTCCTGCCCATCGCAGTCTACGGGACTTAACTGTTCTTATTATATCTGGCTTCCTATAAAGACCATGTAGTTCATTGTTATGTAGTCTTCTCCATTCACCTGTCTGTTCATCTCTCTTTGGTCCAAAAATTTTCCTAAGAACTTTATTCTCAAATACTCGTAATCTCCTTTCCTCCCTTAAAGTAAGAGTCCATGTTTCGCACCCATATAATATAACTGGTAGAATAATAGTTTTATATATTTTCAGCTTAACGTTTTTTGAAAGGAGTTGGGACATCAAAAGTCTCTGCAATGCATAATAGCATGCATTTCCAGAATTGAGCCTATGTTTAATTTCTTGGTGCATCTCATTCCTATTTGTGATTATTGTTCCTAGGTATTTGTATTCAGCCAATTCCTCAAAATTTCCCTCATTTGTCATTAGCTGTCCATTTCCATTATATAATGTATTTCTACGTGTGACCATATATTTAGTTTTACTGATATTTACTTCCAGTCCTAATTTCTTAGTGTTACTCAATAGTGTGTGCGTGTTGGCCTTTAGTATCTCCTCGCTATCGGCCAGTAGTACTACATCATCAGCATAAACTAACAGCTTATTAATACCATTCAGTTGTAAGCCTTCCTCATTCTCTAAAGATTTAATGGCATGCTCTAGTACAAAATTAAATAGTAGAGGAGATAGTGCATCTCCTTGCTTCAACCCATTCTGGATTTCAAAAGTGTCTGAAAACTGTTTGCCTACACGCACCCTACTCGTTGAGCCATTTAGACACATTCGTATAAGTCTAACTAACTTTTTAGGAATTCCGAACTCCAGCAGGATACTATATAACTTCTCCCTCTTAATTGAATCATATGCTTTTTGGAAGTCTACGTATAGTGTGATGTACAGTACCATTATATTCCCATTTCTTTTCTAAAATCTGTCTTATACTAAAAATCTGATCTGTTGTAGACCTGTTTCTTCTAAATGCACATTGATGATCTCCTAGAATGTCATCAATATAGGGAGTAAGTCTGCTTACTAATATATTTGTTAGAATTTTGTACGAAGTTGAAAGTAATGAGATGCCCCTATAGTTGTTGCAATCAGTTTTATCTCCTTTCTTATAAATTGGTACGATAATTGATTTCTTCCATTCATCTGGAAGAGCTTCTTTTTCCCAAATCATACTAAGCAACCAGCTTATCTTGTCCATCAATTTTTCTCCCCCTGATTTTATCAGTTCTGCTGGGATCTCATCTGAACCTGATGCTTTATACATCTTCAATTTTTCAATTGCCATTTCAACCTCTAATGCACTTGGCTCTGCGACTAGCATTTCTGCTGTCTGTAACTTATCCTCCTCAATGTCCTGTTCTGTATGTACATTTAATAGCTGATTAAAATAACTTTTCCATCTATTTAATATACTCTTGGAATCTGCAATCATATCCCCATTTTCATTCCGAGTTATGTTTGTTCTAGCCTGAAACCCTTTCTTCTCTATACTAATTCCCTGATATAATTCTCTAATGTTCCTATTTTTTGCATTCATTTCAAGATCATTAATCTCTCTCTCTTCTCAAATATTCCCTCTTTTTACTCTTTAGTAACTTGGTGGTTTCCCGTCTAACACTACCCAATTGCTCTAAATTTACCTCATTTGGCTCGTGTAACCATTTATTTTTGCTAGCTTTCTTTTCTTTACAATGTCGGCACATTCCTCATCAAACCATTTCTTGTTTTGCCTCTTTTTTAAACAACCAATGCTTTCTGATGCTGACAATTTAATAGTATCTCTTATAGCCTCCCATTCTTTATTTATATCAGTTTCTTCTTCGTTTGCCACATTGTCATCTGAAGATTCCAGTACTTCAAATCTATTAGCAATTTTGATTTGGTATTCTTGCCGCATTTCATCATTTTTCAAGTTTTTTAATTCATATTTTACAGAATCATCTTTAGCGTTTGTTCCTCTCATAAGCGATAGCCGTTGTCTGATTTTCACCCTGACCAGATGATGATCTGAATTGCAGTCTGTCCCTCTAACTGATCTAACATCAATGATGCTACTGTGCCAGCGTTTATCCACTAATACATGATCTATCTGGTTCCGAGTTTCTCCATCTGGGGACGTCCACGTGTATTTATGAATATCCTTATGCTGAAATGTTGTGCTCTTAACAATCAGATTCTTTGATGTGGCAAATGTGACTAATCTAACCCCGTTGTCGTTACTATCTTCATGAAGACTGAATTTGCCTATTGTTGGTTTGAATTGAGGAAGAAATTAGTGACAGAATTTCTATGGGCAATAAAACCTACTATGGAAATTTAGTGCTCCTTAATATCAAACACAAACACAGACTAGCTAAAATTAAGCTGTAAAATACAGTGATAAGACCGGTTGTTACTTAAGGCTAAATTTGAAGAGAAAAATATAAGCCTAAATCGGGATTTGAATCCAATATCTCTGGTTCTGTACACCAGTGCTTTAACGATTTAAGCTATTAGGCATCACGATTTAAAAATAAATGTTTCTCTTATAGTAATATGATTTCCGTGCGTCAAGTAGCAGTGAACTTTTATTCTACTAACGCCATCTAGCGGTCTCTTAAATAAGAGCACTTTAAAATGGAAATCAACACATTACATTTCTAGCAAGTAAAGCTAATATTCGATATTTAAGTGATAAGAAGTGATAAATATCGAACCCAAGACTGTCAAACATGGGTACTGAAAGAATCTGATAAACAAAAACAATCTTTGAAAGGAATATCTTAAGGAGAATGTTTGGACCAATTGGAGAAAGGAATGGCACATGACATTTACGAAGGAATTCCGAGTTAAATAATTCAATACAAAATAATTTAGTAAATCATATTAAAGCTCAAAGGCTGCGCTGGTTTGGACATGTGAATATAATGCAAGAAGACAAACTTGTAAAAATATTGGGGATTCTTTACAACATGTGACGCGAAAAAAAAATTGCAAGTTCCAATCATACACCATGCGCATGCGCCAACAAGAGCGAAGTGGATTATGCTATTGAATCACGGGATGCAGCCAACATATACACGATATTTAACGAACCTTAAAGCTAACCTAACGCAATTTAAGTGCTCTAACCTGTGAAAGATGGCCCTAAAAGCTAAGCTAACGCAATTTAAGTACTCTAACCTGTGAAAGATGACCCTAAAAGCTAAGCTAACGCAATTTAAGTACTCTAACCTGTGAAAGATGGCCCTAAAACCTAAGCTAACGCAATTTAAGTACTCTAACCTGTGAAAGATGGCCCTAAAAGCTAAGCTAATGCAATTTAAGTACTCTAACCTGTGAAAGATGGCCCTAAAAGCTAAGCTAATGCAATTTAAGTACTCTAACCTGTGAAAGATGGCCCTAAAAGCTAAGCTAATGCAATTTAAGTACTCTAACCTGTGAAAGATGGCACTAAAAGCTAAGCTAATGCAATTTAAGTACTCTAACCTGTGAAAGATGGCCCTAAAAGCTAAGCTAATGCAATTTAAGTACTCTAACCTGTGAAAGATGGCCCTAAAAGCTAAGCTAATGCAATTTAAGTACTCTAACCTGTGAAAGATGGCCCTAAAAGCTAAGCTAATGCAATTTAAGTACTCTAACCTGTGAAAGATGGCCCTAAAAGCTAATCTAATGCAATTTAAGTACTCTAACCTGTGAAAGATGGCCCTAAAAGCTAAGCTAACGCAATTTAAGTACTCTAACCTGTGAAAGATGGCCCTAAAAGCTAAGCTAACGCAATTTAAGTACTCTAACCTGTGAAAGATGGCCCTAAAAGCTAAGCTAATGCAATTTAAGTACTCTAACCTGTAAAAGATGGGCCTAAAAGCTAAGCTAATGCAATTTAAGTACTCTAACCTGTGAAAGATGGCCCTAAAAGCTAAGCTAACGCAATTTAAGTACTCTAACCTGTGAAAGATGGCCCTAAAAGCTAAGCTAATGCAATTTAAGTGCTCTAACCTGTGAAAGACGGCCCTAAAAGCTAAGCTAATGCAATTTAAGTACTCTAACCTGTGAAAGATGGCCCTAAAAGCTAACCTAACGCAATTTAAGTACTCTAACCTGTGAAGGATGGCCCTAAAAGCTAAGCTAACCCAATTTAAGTACTCTAAACTGTGAAAGAAGGCCCTAAAAGCTAAGCTAACGCAAATTAAAGTACTCTAACCTGTGAAAGATGTCCCTAAAAGCTAAGCTAATGCAATTTAAGTACTCTAACCTGTGAAAGATGGCCCTAAAAGCTAACCTAATGCAATTTAAGTACTCTAACCTGTGAAAGATGGCCCTAAAAGCTAAGCTAATGCAATTTAAGTACTCTAACCTGTGAAAGATGGCACTAAAAGCTAAGCTAATGGAATTTAAGTACTCTAACCTGTGAAAGATGGCACTAAAAGCTAAGCTAATGCAATTTAAGTACTCTAACCTGTGAAAGATGGCCCTAAAAGCTAAGCTAATGCAATTTAAGTACTCTAACATGTGAAAGATGGCCCTAAAAGCTAATCTAACGCAATTTAAGTACTCTAACCATTGAAAGATGGCCCTAAAAGCTAAGCTAATGCAATTTAAGTACTCTAACCTGTGAAAGATGGCCCTAAAAGCTAAGCTAATGCAATTTAAGTAGTCTAACCTGTGAAAGATGGCCCTAAAAGCTAAGCTAATGCAATTTAAG
The DNA here is from genome assembly GCA_030220185.1 of Diploptera punctata. Taxonomy (NCBI): domain Eukaryota; kingdom Metazoa; phylum Arthropoda; class Insecta; order Blattodea; family Blaberidae; genus Diploptera; species Diploptera punctata. The sequence continues at coordinate 325,996 of JASPKZ010007403.1, read as the reverse complement.
TAGTCTAACCTGTGAAAGATGGCCATAACAGCTAAGCTAATGCAATTTAAGTACTCTAACCTGTGAAAGATGGCCCTAAAAGCTAAGCTAACGCAATTTAAGTACCATAACCAGTGAAAGATGGCCCTAAAAGCTAAGCTAATGCAATTTAAGTACTCTAACCTGTGACAGATGACCCTAAAAGCTAAGCTAATGCAATTTAAGTACTCTAACCTGTGAAGGATGGCCCTAAAAGCTAAGCTAATGCAATTTAAGTACTCTAACCTGTGAAAGATGGCCCTAAAAGCTAAGCTAATGCAATTTAAGTACCATAACCTGTGAAAGATGGCCCTAAAAGCTAAGCTAATGCAATTTAAGTACTCTAACCTGTGACAGATGACCCTAAAAGCTAAGCTAATGCAATTTAAGTACTCTAACCTGTGAAGGATGGCCCTAAAAGCTAAGCTAATGCAATTTAAGTACTCTAACCTGTGACAGATGGCCCTAAAAGCTAAGCTAATGCAATTTAAGTACTCTAACCTGTGAAAAATGGCCCTAAAAGCTAAGCTAATGCAATTTAAGTACTCTAACCTGTGACAGATGGCCCTAAAAGCTAACCTAACGCAATTTAAGTACTCTAACCTGTGAAAGATGGCCCTAAAAGCTAAGCTAATGCAATTTAAGTACTCTAACTTGTGAAAGATGGCCTTAAAAGCTAAGCTAATGCAATTTAAGTACTCTAACCTGTGAAAGATGGCCCTAAAAGCTAAGCTAATGCAATTTAAGTACTCTAACCTGTGAAAGATGGCCCTAAAAGCTAAGCTAACGCAATTTAAGTGCTCTAACTTGTGAAAGATGGCCTTAAAAGCTAAGCTAACGCAATTTAAGTACTCTAACCTGTGAAAGATGGCCTTAAAAGCTAAGCTAACGCAATTTAAGTACTCTAACCTGTGAAAGATGGCCCTAAAAGCTAAGCTAATGCAATTTAAGTACTCTAACCTGTGAAAGATGACCCTAAAAGCTAACCTAATGCAATTTAAGTACTCTAACCTGTGAAAGATGGCCCTAAAAGCTAAGCTAACCCAATTTAATTACTCTAACCTGTGAAAGATGACCCTAAAAGCTAAGCTAACCCAATTTAAGTACTCTAACCTGTGAAAGATGGCCCTAAAAGCTAAGCTAACGCAATTTAAGTACTCTAACCTGTGAAAGATGGCCCTAAAAGCTAAGCTAACGCAATTTAAGTGCTCTAACCTGTGAAAGATGGCCCTAAAAGCTAAGCTAACGCAATTTAAGTACTCTAACCTGTGAAAGATGGCCCTAAAAGCTAAGCTAATGCAATTTAAGTACTCTTACCTGTGAAAGATGGCCCTGAAAGCTAAGCTAACCCAATTTAAGTACTCTAACCTGTGAAAGATGGCCCTTAAAGCTAAGCTAACGCAATTTAAGTACTCTAACCTGTGAAAGATGGCCCTAAAAGCAAAGCTAATGCAATTAAGTGCTCTAACCTGTGAAAGATGGCCCTAAAAGCTAAGCTAACGCAATTTAAGTGCTCTAACCTGTGAAAGATGGCCCTAAAAGCTAAGGTAATGTAATTTAAATACTCTAACCTGTGAAAGATTGCCCTAAAAGCTAAGCTAACGCAATTTAAGTACTCTAACCTGTGAAAGATGGCCCTAAAAGCTAAGCTAATGCAATTTAAGTACTCTTACCTGTGAAAGATGGCCCTGAAAGCTAAGCTAACCCAATTTAAGTACTCTAACCTGTGAAAGATGGCCCTTAAAGCTAAGCTAACGCAATTTAAGTACTCTAACCTGTGAAAGATGGCCCTAAAAGCAAAGCTAATGCAATTAAGTGCTCTAACCTGTGAAAGATGGCCCTAAAAGCTAAGCTAACGCAATTTAAGTGCTCTAACCTGTGAAAGATGGCCCTAAAAGCTAAGGTAATGTAATTTAAATACTCTAACCTGTGAAAGATGGCCCTAAAAGCTAAGCTAATGCAAATTAAGTACTCTAACCTGTGAAAGATGGCTCTAAAAGCTAAGCTAACCCAATTTAAGTACTCTAACCTGTGAAAGATGACCCTAAAAGCTAAGCTAACGCAATTTAAGTACTCTAACCTGTGAAAGATGGCCCTAAAAGCTAAGCTAACGCAATTTGAGTGCTCTAACCTGTGAAAGATGGCCCTAAAAGCTAAGCTAACGCAATTTAAGTACTCTAACCTGTGAAAGATGTCCCTGAAAGCTAAGCTAATGCAATTTAAGTACTCTAACCTGTGAAAGATGGCCCTAAAAGCTAAGCTAACCCAATTTAAGTACTCTAACCTGTGAAAGATGACCCTAAAAGCTAAGCTAACGCAATTTAAGTACTCTAACCTGTGAAAGAATGAAATGCCCAAAAATAAATAGTAAGTTCTGAAATTCGGAAGTAGATGTGTACAGTTAATTAATGCATACTCTATGTTGGCTGCACTGAAACACAACTTTGTTTTTGCTTAGAATATTCATTAAAATCAGTATGGCTGCCATGTCTTCTAGCTATGCATGTAGTTAAATATCATAAAAAAATATATTGAAATAATCTTTAGAAAAATGTAAAGATCATTGTAAATGGTGGGAAATAAATTGAAAAATGGAACCGTAAGAATAAAATTTGAAAGGAGTTTGTGAAGGAGTTAAAAAAGTCGCGTCACATGTTGTAAAGAATAGCCAAAACCAGACAGATGGACGCCCAAAAAACTGAAAACAAAATGGCATCATAAACAGATATGAAAATTTAAAACTTGCTAGTCTGACCCTCTCATTCCGATAGTATAGAAAATATATAGAAAAATATCAGATGCATTTTTAATAAAGGTGTCAAGATATCCAGATTAGATTAGAACCGAGATAATAGTTGAGAAGACGAAAACTTCACTGAAATTGTAGTTGCCTCTTAGAAGAAGACGTAGAAGAAGAAGAAGAAGAAGAAGAAGAAGAAGAGAGAAAGAAGAACAGAGAGCAGAGTGGAGAATCCTCAGTTTTGAATTGATAATTGAATCCTGAGTTTTGAAATTCAGAAATGTCTTATGATAACCTAATGACACTAGATGAAAAAATAATACATTTATTAATTAATAATTTTCTGATTAAAATGAGGTTATTCTTATATCTTCGGAAAATGAATGAAGATATAAGAATAATCTAATTTTAATCAGATAATTATTAATTAATAACTTTATTATTTTTTGCCATTAGGTTATCATAAGACATTTCTGAAATTATCTCCTAGGATTAGCGGAACTGTAAACCACTTCTGAGGTTGAGTTACCTGAAGGCGGAGTTATATTGCCTTCATGATATTGTAGGTAGTTGGATTGACTGTTATAGGAACCAGTATTTGTTTCAATCATAACAACACCGTTTTCTCTAAAATATCAAACCTGTCTTTAATCTTTGCACAATTATTCTCTTTACATTTACTTACACTTATTACACTAAACTTTACATTATGTGACGCGACTTTTTAAATTCATTCGCAAACTCCTGTCAAATTTTATTCCTATTCATTTTTCAAATTATTTCCCATCATTTACAATGAATTTTACTTTTTTTCTACATATTATTTCAATATGCTTTTCTAAGATATTACCTACATACGCAGCATAAAGACGTGGCAGATGTGATTTTAACGAATATCCTATGCAATAACAAACACGTGTTCCAGTGTAGCCAACATAGAATACGTATTTAACTGTACACATATACTTCAGAATTTACTATTTATTTTTAGGCTTTGGATTATTTCACATATTATTAGCTTTTATGTTGGTTTTTCACAGGTTAGGGTGCTTAAATTGCGTTAGGTTAACTTTCAGGTTCGTTAAATACCATGTATATGTTGGCTGCATCCCGTGATTTCTTAGTGTAAACCGCTTCGCGTTTATTGGCGCAAGCGCATGATGTATGATTGGAACTTATATTTTTTTCGCGTCACATGATGTAAAGTATTTCCTCTTATTATTCTGTAAGTTGTTAATTTTCTTCTTCTTGTTCACTTCACGGGCTAGGCAAATTGCCTGTTCCGCCTCACAATTATTGTGTCCATCTTTTCACAGGCCTTCCTACATTTCTTGAACTCTTGGCTTATAGTTAAATGCCGCTTTTGGTAATCTTGTTACACTCATTCTTTCTACATGTCTAAACCATTTTTCTCTGTATTCTTCGATTTTATTATTCAGTGGATTTATATTTAACTCTGTACTTATACCTTCATTCTTTATCCGATCCAATCTTGTGCAGTCTTCTGTTCTCTATGCAAGTTAATTTCTACGCTTTGTATTCTACTTCGTAATTTTTAGATCATTACCCAAGTTTCACTGTCATACAGTAATGTAGGAACTGCCAATGTTTTATAAAACTTAAATCTATTATCTCTTCTTGTTTTGTTCTTTCGCGTTTTATGTATAGTTCCGCATACCATTTGAAATTTGGACACTCTCATATTTACGTCTCTTTCAGTTTTTGTGTTTATAATAAAATTACAACCCAAATAATTACAATTTGTTAGTAGTTAGTCATGTAAGTTGTTAATATTTCACAATATCACATCAGTTTCCCTTCACACTTCATTAATACCCTTAACTCTTCACAAGTATCTGCCTAAACTAACCTCAGCAAGTCGAATTTATGCTCTGATTTTGCTGGTTTGTGGAATAACTCTTTCTTTATTAACTAAATCAACTGTATTCCAGCAATTTCGTTCCGAGAAAACAAACATGGTTGTCGCTTGAGCAATTTTTAAATTTCGACTTTCAGGTATAACTGACATTTATAATAGTCACATTACGCTGAGTGTCTGGAAAATACCTTCATCGTTCTATTTAAATCGCATGTAATAAGTTTCGTTAAGAAGAATCGAAAATTGTGCCAGCAATAGCGATTTTTATGTTTTCGCTCCCAATGGTCCAATTTTACTGGTTAATGAATTCGATCTTACTTTTCTTAATTGATTGCTATATGCCGAGTTTGTTTCTGAAAAAGCGGTCATTGGAGTGTTCACTTATACACACTCATATACACACATATAAACAACAAACACTCTCGTACCCACACATACACACTCACACTCTCACATACACACACATATAAACACACACACCACACACACACACACACATATAAACACACACACACACACAAAACACGTCAGTCATTGTAGTCTAGTAATTATATTCCTTGCCTCTAATACCGATCGTCGCGAGTTTAAAACTGTCAGGATTCAATGGATTTTTAGAGTGCAAAAATCCACGGGACAAGTCCTCCGAGAGGGACTTTAAGTCGTGGGTCCTGATTATGAAGATTTTCGGGTTTATAAATGACATTCATCCATCCGAGTAATACTTTAGTTGTCTGCTAGATATCTCAATGAGGCGATGTGCTAACCACATAACACTCGTTGATATATGTAGGTAAATAAGCGTAACTAAATTAATGTTTAAGAATCTCACCCTAAGGAGTAACACATGTCCCCATGTGGGACGTATGGCGTTTATACATACACCCTACACACACACACACACACACACACACACACACACACACACACACACACATACACACACATACAGATATATATATATAAGGTAAAGGTATCCCACTAGAGGCCTCAGGAGGCCCTTGGAGTATGGGGGGATTAGGGCTTCCACTTTTCTGGACAATCGGCATTTGATGTCAGCCGGGTTGTCAGCCCTGCGCGACGGCCGTCTTTACCCCCAGAACAAGCGTATGGTACTCATTTCCGTTAGAGTCTGAGTCGACCCCAGGGCCATAGTGCCGCCAGAAGGTTTGGGTCAGTTTAAAACTCCTGACCCTACCGGGACTCGAACCGTCGACCTTCCGGCGCAGTGCCTTAACCACTACACTACGGAGTTCCCCTCCATACATATATATGTGCACCGCTGTGGTGTCGAGGTAACGCGCTGCCTTGTCACGCAGGCCCGGATTCCCGGTCGGGATAGGCTCCTGGGTGAGTTTTTATCGGGGTTTTTCGTCGCCTATAAGACAAATGTCAGGAAGCTTAGAGCCAACCGGTCCGTGAAAATGATCAGGCCATCATCATTATCATCATTCACCGGTGTGGAAAATAACAGGAAGCTATTACACCTATAATTCGTTATTAAAGCTGTAAAGCATAGCATTGGACACTATAGAATAGAAAACATACATCGCTGGTGTATAATCATATTGTCTATTTTTTAATGTCTTGTTATGTGATGAATGTCCCATTTTCATGGACATTGTGCAAATAAAATAGGAATTTGACTTAGGCTTTCACGGCGGGAGTTATTATGATGATCTTGTAGAAGATTTCCGGGCTGTTGGCCGTGGTCTTGAGACTTGTAGTTCCCCGACGTTTCGCCAGAGACTGTCTTGAGACAACCCTTGAGGATGCCGGACGCAGTCTCTGGCAAAACGTTGGGTAACTACAAGCCTCAAGACCACGGCAAACAGCCCGGAAATCTTCTACAAGATCATCATAAAGTAGGAATTATATATTTCGATTTTCAAATGAATAGGAATCGAAATATACAACTTTATTTTATTCAAGAACATGGGGTCCTCCAATAAAACTAACAAAATCACTATCAATTTTACATAAATTGGTAAACAAAGAAATATATTCACGTCACCCCAAAAATATTAAAAAAAAAACAGTACAATATGGTTCTAAATCATCGATATATATATATATATATATAATAACTCACTGGCACTATGGAACCCATAGGTTCATGACCGCGCGGACATAAACTGTCCATAACTCCCTATCCTGAGCTAATGTTTTCAAATCATTCGCTGTATAATCTGCTTTCCTCAAATCATAGTTAATGTTATTATCCCATCTCATTTTTGGTCTACCAACTGGGCGTTTTCCCTTTGGTTTTCCTACAAGAAGCTTCCATGCACGTCTTTCATAGTAATTCTGCTCGAGGGCAGGTCCTTTAATGTAATCATAGCATTTTCATGCTACGCTTGCAGCTTTACTAGTGAATTGTAGATGTGGTAGCTTCCCGTTGCTTTCCACACCGGTGAAGGATGATGATGATAATGATAAGGATTATGATGATGATGATGGCCATATGATTTCGGGGACCGTTTGGGTCTTAAAGGTTTCCTGACTTTGTCTTACAGGTGAGGAAAAAGCCCGATAAAAACCTGACCCAGAAAAACTGTCCCGACCGGGGATAGAACGCGGGCCAGCTGCGGGACAAGACGGCTCGCTACCTCGAGACCACAGTGATGGACATATATATAATGGCCAATTTAAATGTTTAGGATTAAAAAAAAAGAATGTATTTTGAAGAAAATACCCTCAATAGCTGTATTCATTAGGAATGCACTAAACTATCTCAACTTACAAAAACATTGACATATATTGAAAAAAAGGGTGAAAAAATAAAGACTAGTGTTGAGGTGAAGTGAAACTTGCGTGCCAAGAAATGAGAAATACTTGTGTCATCCGGAGGCTGACCGCAGTTCTCTCACGGAGGCACATAAACTCGGTTTAAGGGGCTTTAGAGTTATAAAAAGTGTTATTTATGTGCATCGCTTCACTGATTATGTATTAAAAAAGGATTAAAGGGAGACGGAGGTCGTTAAAAAGGTTGTACATACCATACTCTTTGCCGTATCCACACAGAGATAAGAGCACAGGAGAGAACCCATTCAATTGTGTAATAAATGCTTTCTTTCTCAACGTCGCCGTGAAAATGGTATCGATTCTGCTACTTCACTTCGAGCTTTACTAAACATAGCGTGATTCAGATGCTATCACAAAAAAAATATTGAAATTGTTACCGGCGTTTACATTTCTTTACTCACAGCGTGCAAAATAGTTTAACAAAAAAAAAACTTTTTAAAGAATGTTGGCTGAATATTTTGATTGAAGAAACTTGCATGGCATATTATTAAAAAGTTCGTCATGCAGGAACTGCATAAACTTTTGTTAAATAAATGATATATACGTAGATTGCGGAAAAAACAAACACAACTTCTGATAGAGCGTTTTTTTATTCGGGTTTTAAGTAAACACCCAATTCTAATAGACGCATGTCGCTGATTTTTGAGAATATATTTCTCGTTTATTTCAATAGCTTATATCGACTTTCGAGGTAGCGTACTGACTTGTCACGCAGCGGGCCTAGGTTCGATTCCCGGTCGGGACAGGCTTCTTGGGTGAGGATTTTTCGGGGATTTTCCTCAACTGCAACACAAATGTCAGGAATCTTTCAGACCCAAACTGTCTCCGAACATCAACTGGCTATCATCAACATCATTATCATCACCATCCTCACCCCCGACGTGGAAAGCAACGGAAAATTACCACACTAGTATAATTCCTAGTAAAGCTACAAAGCATAGCATGAAAATGCTGTGATTACAGTGAAATATCTGCCCTTGGGATAAATAATAAATAAAATATCGAGTTTCCTTGTTTAAATTCGAAAATTGCGGCCGTTTATCCGTTGCTCAAATTGCTGCCTTTGAATTTCGTAGAAACGCCATGATACTTTAGAAGCCAATAGGAGTTAGATTCGTGTCGTGTGCAGCCAATAAACGACCTCTCTAGACATACTTTCTAGAGAAATCATTTTCCAGATATATCGATTCTTGGAATAATCGTCTGTCGGACTTACTGTACGAGAGAATTCGAGACTGATGCCAGAATGTTCCTACACTCGCATATATGAAGGGCGCGGGCAAAGATCCAGGTAAGTCACTTTTGTTTGCCAATATAGAGTTTATGATGTCATTAAAATCTCCAAAGATAGCATTTACAAGTGTGAAACAGTAAAAGATACAAATTAGTCATGGGTTTATTTACCTTCAAAGTTTGGCGTACAGATAAGGAATTATTGAATAATTAAAAGTACGTTTATACGCAATAGTGAGTTTTGTCGTACTTACAGCAATGGCCACTATGATTGAAAGTTCAACTTCCTACATTTCAGCGTTGCCTACCTAAATAAATAACTATACTGTAATATTACATATTACAAACCCCGTGCGGGAAGTAAAACCTCTATGTATACTACGTACAATGTATATGCAAAAAATATCCAAAAGTAGTGTTTATATACAATATGCGAAACAAATCACTGTTTTTTAATGATCTGAACTTTATTTGAAACAATATAAACAATAAACACGTACTTGCCGCCATTTTTTCACTAATTGGGTTACGACCTCCTGTAGTTTCAACTAATAAACATTGCCCACACTGTTAATGTTAGTCAGTTGTTGATAATGAACGCAAATATTTCCAACAAAGATGTTATTATTTTACTGTTATTTATTATTTTGAAAACACCATCGCACAAAAATTAATGTACAACGCACGTTTGTGAAGTGTTTTACAGAATCTCGGAAATTAAACACCTCGCTATCGCTCGGTTTTTGAACATTTTCCTCGCTTCTGTAAAAACCACTTGCTAACCTCGCATCGTAACATTCTACTTCTAGGTTTCAAGGACAAAGTAACTTACCTGGTTTCTACTCTGTACCCCTCATATAAGATGATGCGAGGGCCTCACCCATGTTCAAGTATGGACTAGTAAATGTTTCCTTAAGTGCGAAGAAAATATGATGTTCAAAGTGAAGACGTCAGGGAGTGTGGAAGAACTGAGTAATTAAATAAATTGTAGGATAGACTTTCTTACGTATCCGCAAATTTACTTATTTGTGTGTTTAAAGTGAAATAAGGAAATTTGGTAATTTTATGTAAACATCTATGATGTTAATTTAAAGTAATCCCACCTTAATCCTACATCAGCACCACTTGGAACATCCAACTAAAGCAAATGGCAAAAAAAATATTTTATATAATGCACCTTTTAAATATATATAGGAATATTATTTCGACTGGTCTCGTGATGGCACATTTTGATTATTGTGACATCTTACTGACAGACGTTAATGAGTGATTAGCACATAATTTGCAACGTATTCATAACATTTACATCTGATTATATTTTCAATATTCGTAAATATGACCACATTTCTTCATTTTCCGCGAACTACGCTGGCTGGAAAAAAATGCATTCTCATACCCTGCTATTCAAAATTATACATACCTCTAGACCAAGTAACGTATCCTCTCGCTTCCATCTCCTATCCTCCAATCACAATTTCAGCATACAATCGCATCAGAAGAACAGCAGTATCTAATGGTTTCGTGTGTTGGTAGCGGCTTCATTTCGGCGCCATGACCCATAGTTAATGTGTTTATCTTTTTGTGTCTTTTAAGAAACTTTTAACAAGAAGAGAAGTATTTTCTGCGGACCTTCGGCGAAGGAATTACGGAAGAGACTAATGAAGTGCTTTGTGTGGAGTGTAACATTGTATGGTGCAGAGAATTGGACATTAGGACGGAATGAGGAAAAGCGACTGAAAGCTTTTGAGATATGGATATGGAGAAGAATGGAACGTATAAAATGGACAGAAAAAGTAAGAAATGAAAATGTGCTAGACAGTGTGGCTGAAAGAAGAACTATGCTGGAACTCATAAAGAAGAGGAAAATATGTATAACTGTAGGCTTTCACGGCCGGCGTCTTGATCCCTGTTAGGTTCGTCTTCCGGGCATATAGGCCGTGGTCCAGTCGTTCTTCTACTCGACGTTTCGTCTACTGCTGCGGTAGACATCTTCAGGAGATACTGCGTGCTCTCTGTGAACTCCTCAACAGTCGGCTGCAGACTGGCTGGTCGTTGGAAACTCCCTCCCTATTTATAGGCACGCCCCTGGTGGAGAGGCGGTTTTCTGCGCGGTCCGTGTTGCGTGCTGTTTTGTCCAGGCTGTCGCTAGCAGAAGTCATAGGCTTCGTTGTCGTATTGTGCAGTGCCGGGATCCAGATTTTGTTTATCTTCATGGTTTTCTCTTTTTTGTTAAAGGAATTTTTGTGTTTATATATTTCAATGGCTTCTCTGTACAGTCTGGTGTAATAATGTGATGTTTGGGACAATACCTGTGTTTCTTCGAATCTTATTATATGTTCTTGGTTGTTCATCCAGTGTTCCGCTACGGATGATTTTTCCTTTTGTTTTAGTCTGCAATGCCTCTTGTGTTCTTGCAATCTTGTGGTAACCATTCTTTTTGTTGTGCCGATATAAACCTGTCCACAACTGCAAGGGATGCGATATATACCGGCAGTACTTAACGGATCTCTTGTATCTTTGGCTGGGCGCAGTATATTGCTGATTTTTTGTGTTGGCTTGTAGGTTGTAGATATGTTATATTTATTTAATATTCGACCAATTCTCTCCGTTATAGTCTTGATATATGGTAGGTACACCTTACCCTTTGCCTCCTCCTTGTTCCCGTTTTCGGATTTGTATTTATTGGGATTTATGGCTCGGCGAAAATCTGTTTTGCTGTATCCATTGGATTGAAACGCTGCTTGGAGATGATTAATTTCTTCTTGTAGATACTGTGGTTCCGAAATCCTTTTGGCTCGTTCCACCAGGGTTTTAATTATTCCGCGTTTTTGTCTGGGATGATGGTTGGACCGCTTATGTAGGTATCTGTCTGTGTGAGTCTTTTTCCTGTATACCTTGTGTCCAAGTGTCATGTCTTGGTTTCGAATTACTAAAACATCCAAAAACGGTAGACTGTTGTTCTCTTCTCTTTCCAGGGTGAATTGGATGCTGGGACAAATACCATTTAAATGTTGCCTGAAGTTATCAAGTTCTTCTTCACCATGCTCCCAAATGACGAATGTGTCGTCCACATATCTCAGCCAAACTGAAGGTCTTAGTGTAGCATTCTCCAAGGCCTGTTTTTCAAATTGTTCCATGTAAAAATTGGCTATTACGGGGCTTAATGGACTTCCCATGGCCACGCCATCTATTTGCTCGTAGAATATTCCTCCCCATTGGAAATACGTTTCTGTGAGGCATATGTTATACAGCGCTACTATGTCTGGGGGAAAGAGTTCTTGCAAGTATGTCATAGTGTCTGGGATAGGTATCTTAGTAAATAAAGAAACCACATCGAAGCTCATTATTTTATCGTTTGGCTTGAGTTTCAGAGCGTCTATTTTTTCTATGAAGTGCGTGGAGTCTTTTACAAACGTGTCAGTTTTTCCAATATACGGTTTCAATAGTGAGGCGAGAAACTTGGCGAGTTCATATGTAGGTGATCCAATGGCCGAAACAATAGGTCTGAGTGGTGTTCCTTCCTTGTGTATCTTAGGTAATCCATACAATCTTGGTGGCAGTGCTTCTGATTTGTACAATCCTCGTTTAGTGTCTTCATCAAGTGTGGAGCTCTTGATAAGTTTATTGGATTTACGTAGAACTCTTGCTGTAGGATCAGTTTTAAGAATCTTGTAGGTCTCTGGATCTAAAAGCTGTTGCATTTTCTGGTTGTATTGTTCTGTTTCCATGATGACGGTGGCATTTCCTTTATCTGCAGGAAGAACGATGATGTCTTTGTCTTCGTTTAGATTATGTAAAGCTACAACAGTCTACCGTTTTTGGATGTTTTAGTAATTCGAAACCAAGACATGACACTTGGACACAAGGTATACAGGAAAAAGACTCACACAGACAGATACCTACATAAGCGGTCCAACCATCATCCCAGACAAAAACGCGGAATAATTAAAACCCTGGTGGAACGAGCCAAAAGGATTTCGGAACCACAGTATCTACAAGAAGAAATTAATCATCTCCAAGCAGCGTTTCAATCCAATGGATACAGCAAAACAGATTTTCGCCGAGCCATAAATCCCAATAAATACAAATCCGAAAACGGGAACAAGGAGGAGGCAAAGGGTAAGGTGTACCTACCATATATCAAGACTATAACGGAGAGAATTGGTCGAATATTAAATAAATATAACATATCTACAACCTACAAGCCAACACAAAAAATCAGCAATATACTGCGCCCAGCCAAAGATACAAGAGATCCGTTAAGTACTGCCGGTATATATCGCATCCCTTGCAGTTGTGGACAGGTTTATATCGGCAACAACAAAAAGAATGGTTACCACAAGATTGCAAGAACACAAGAGGCATTGCAGACTAAAACAAAAGGAAAAATCATCCGTAGCGGCACACTGGATGAACAACCAAGAACATATAATAAGATTCGAAGAAACACAGGTATTGTCCCAAACATCACATTATTACACCAGACTGTACAGAGAAGCCATTGAAAATATATAAACACAAAAATTCCTTTAACAAAAAAAGAAGAAACCATGAAGATAAACAAAATCTGGATCCCGGCACTGCACAATACGACAACGAAGCCTATGACTTCTGCTAGCGACAGCCTGGACAAAACAGCACGCAACACGGACCGCGCAGAAAACCGCCTCTCCACCAGGGGCGTGCCTATAAATAGGGAGGGAGTTTCCAACGACCAGCCAGTCTGCAGCCGACTGTTGAGGAGTTCACAGAGAGCACGCAGTATCTCCTGAAGATGTCTACCGCAGCAGTAGACGAAACGTCGAGTAGAAGAACGACTGGACCACGGCCTATATGCCCGGAAGACGAACCTAACAGGGATCAAGAGGAAAATAAATTGGATTGGCCACTGACTAAGAAGAAACTGCCTGCTGAAGGATGCCCTAGAAGGAATGGTCAACGGAAAGAAAGTTTAGGCAGAAAAATACATCAGATGATAGACAATATTAAAATAAATGGTTTGTATGCAGATACAAAAAGGAAAGCTGAGTTAAGGAAAGAGTGGAGAATGCTGAGTTAGCAGTGAAAGACCTGCTCTTGAGCAGAATACTATGAATGAATGAATATGTGTTAACAAGGAGAGTGTGGTCCCCTTGCCGGCCCTTGTGAATCTGGAATTTGATTTAAAGCTTCCCGGTCAAGATTCTTTTTATTTTTTGTATTTAGTGATTTTCTATGTAGTTAGGTTAGTTGGTATTCTATATTGTAAGGTCGTTTGTGTCTGAATATCCTATTTCACACAGAACCTCCCATTAATTAATGCTTTTGAAAATCGTTACGAAACACCGATGAGGTCACTATATAAAAATTAAAATATAAAATAGGCAGCTGATATCTCCGTCGTCCTCAACTTTGTAATGTAAAATATCAAGAAGGCTTTCGGAACATATGTTCGATCTTCTACTTGTAAATTGGTACTAATACATAAACAGAAGATAGAACATATGTTTCGAAATGCCTTCTTGATATTTTACAACATTACAAAGTTGAGGACGACTGAGATATCAGCTGCCTATTTTATATTTTAATTTTTATATAGTGACCTCATCGGTGTTTCGTAACGAATTTCAATGGAATTATTTACATTAATTATTCTAGGTCACCGCTGTGGTCTCGAGGTAGCGTGCTACCTTGTCACGCAGTGGGCCCGGGTTCGGTTCCCGATCGGGGTAGGCTCCTGGGTGAGGTTTCTTCGGGATTCTTCCTCACCTGTAACTCAAATGTCAGGAAGCTTAGGCCCCAACGGTCCTCGAAAATCATCCGGCCATCATCATCATCATCCTTATCACTATCATCATCATCATCATCCTTCACCGGTGTGAAAAGCAACGGGAAGCTACCACACCTATAATTCTCTAATAAAGCTGCAAAACATAGCATGCAAATGCTATGATTGCAGTGAAAGACCTCCCCTCGGGCAGATTACTATAGATAGAGAGAATTATTCTAGTTCTTATACTGCATCTAGTGCTAGACTCGGATATATTCCTATACTGTATCTAGTGCTAGACTCGGGAATAGTTAACCACAAGAAATCAAGGTCTGCCGGACATTAGCTTCCTTTAAAATAAATTTAAATATCTTTCTTTTGTAATTGGTCTTGTAGGAGAAACCTAGAAGGTGCCACGTTGCGGCGTCTGAATTGAAGCAGGTTATTGGGTATGATGCCAAGTTTGTGGCGCCAAAATTTTAGAGGGCTGGAATAACCATCAATAACTGTTGCTTCTCGAAATTCTAGAAGTTGTTAACAGATATTTGCCTCGGCTTAGGTGATAGGTAAATCTTCTTCAGGTTAATATCAAATAACAACTGGAGTATCGGATGAGATGAATGATATTTAGGATCATCCGGGTCGGTTGTATCAACTGCTTATTTAGCTAATTGGTTTGCAAGCAGATTCTCATCAAGGAGAAAAATAATTTCGAAGATAATTTAATCGTAGATATAAAATTTAATATTTGATCAATATTTCATATATATTAGGTCGTAGGCACTTCTCTTTATTCCAACTTAACTAGTTTGTTTTTGCGGGTTATTCATTTCACCGCTCAAAATAATTATGTTATTTCTCAATTATGAATATGTTGTATTTAATGCATATTTAAATCTATATATTTATTAATTATCACTATTATTTCATGATGTTTGACATATTAACCCTCTCCTGGGGTTCAAGTTATTTATGAACTTCCCCGAGGCGCCTATCCGTCCATCTCGGTCAAGCTTCATGGATGTAATGGATGAATCGCCATATAGAAATTTCCAGATATTAACAAATTCACATGGCCAATTGCTATATTTTATTGGCAGATACCTAACCTTAATATTAAATATATTATAGTTGGCCATTTAAAATATTTAATTACTATTTCTGCCTAATTAAAATATAGACTAATTTATAATTTAAACTAATACAAATATAAAATTATGAACAGTTCAACAAACACTGTATTTTTATAAGTTTACTCAGCAATGTATTAAAATAAGTTTTCTAAGCAATTATTTAAATATTCATCTAAGAAATATTTTTAATTTTGAAATCACTACATTTATCCAACAAAAATTTATAAGAAACACTTTGATTATTTACAAATATGTAAACTTGTAGTAAATATTTCAAAATATCAGTTATTCCTTTTTAATTAATCAATTGATTTGGTGTTACTTATTTAATAAAATAAAATAAAAACTTCAAGTTTTATATAATTTTCATATTTATTTAATTTTATTTTTAATTTATTGTTTGAATATCCTAACTCTCCAGCTTTGTGTTTCAATACAGGCCCTACTAATATTCATGGTTTCTGATTTTGTTTTGCTTTTCTCATAACATTGACTTGATTCACCATAATTTTAGAGTAATTTTCAGTGTCTGATAAGTAGCGTCTGTGAAGATTTGTAAATATTTTTTAAAAGTGTTTTCATGAGAACAACCTCAATAGGTGCACGCCTGCGGAATTCGCAATAAGTTAGTGAACTGCTGTTCTCGGTGTATTTTCATATATGCTATGTATAACGTTTTTTATCTTGAAGTTGTAATGCGATTTCATGAACCACGTGTCACACTGGACGTGCATTTCCATCTTGATTTTGACGTAATCTGAGGTTTGTAATTCTGCACATGTGTTGTGCGGGTAGTCTAATGCGCACATGAATAAATATATTTGGTACACTTGTTACAGACTCGTGCACGCCATGCTGATAGAGTTTTCTTCCATATCTCATACAGATAACATTACAGCAATTATAAAAAATATATGAACGAGCACGTCTCGATATGTGTAATCAGTTAACACAACACTTACGTATTTGGTCTGCATGGTAGAATTAATTGACATTTTGATTTCGAAAAAAAAAGAAAGTTCTACAGGTAGGAACTGTATAAACTTTTTCTTCTTCTTCTTCTTCTTCACTTCCTGGTTTACGCAAGAGTTGCCTTCAATGTGTAAACCAATCGAATTAATCAGTAGAATTTATGGTCCCATTTTGCTGGTTTTTGGAATATAGGCCTACATTTCGTTTGTTAAATTGTAGAAAGTCAATTTCTGAGACCAGTTTATTTAAAAGTGTGGGACTGCAATGAAAATAAATCATTCATTACTACGTATTGTATATTGTTAAATCAGTTGACGCCAAATCTACCGACTTATTTTTCCATTACTTTCTTATTATATTAAATAAATTAAACTAATGTATTTTATAGAATATATTGCCAATTTAAGAGTTAATTAAATTGTAATGTACTGATTGCGACGAACCACATATGGCGGTTGCTTGAGTCAATTTCGGGTTTCAGATAAGCACCCACTTCTAGTGGTCGCATTTCGCTCATTTTTAGAGAATACTCTCCCGTGTTTATTTTAATTACATATACTGAGTTTCGCTGTGAAAAATCGTAAATTTCGACGGCTAGAGCGATTTTTAAACTTCCATTCCAGATCAAATCCTATTCCTAATGGTCCGATTTTGCAAGTTTACGAACTTTACCTTACTTACTTACTTGCACTATCGAACCCGTAGGTTCATGGCCGCGCGGACATAAGATCTCCACACATCATTATAATGAGCTAATGCTTTCCAATCATTCCCCGTATAATCTACTTCCCTAAAATCATAGTTAATGTTATTCTCCCACCTCATTCTTCGTCTACCAACTGGGCGTTTTCACTCTGGCTTTCCTACAAGAAGCTTCCATGCAAGTCTTTCATTCCCCATACGTGCAGCATGACCTGCCCATCGCAGTCTACGAGACTTGACTGTTCTTATTATATCTGGCTTCCTATAAAGGCCATGTAGTTCGTTGTTATGTAGTCTTATCCATTCACCTGTCTGTTCATCTTTCTTTGGTCCAAAAATTTTCCTAAGTACTTTATTCTCAAATACTTGTAATCTCATTTCCTCCCTTAAAGTAAGAGTCCATGTTTCGCACCCATATAATATAACTGGTAGAATAATAGTTTTATATATTTTCAGTTTAACGTTTTTAGAAAGGAATTAGGACATCAAGAGTCTCTGCAACGTATAATAGCATGCATTTCAAGAATTGAGCCTATGTTTAATTTCTTTGTGCATCTCATTCCTATTTGTGATTATTGTTCCTAGGTATTTGAATTCAGCCACCTCCACAAAATTTCCCTCATTTGTCATTAGCTGTCCATTTCCATTATATAATGAATTTCTACGTGTGACCATATATTTACTTTTATTGATATTTACTTCCAGTCCTAATTTCTTAGTGTTACTCAATAGTGTGTGCGTATTGTCCTCTAGTATCTCCTCGCTATCGGCCAATAATACTACATCATCAGCATAAACTAACAGCTTATTAATACCATTGAGTTGTAAGCCTTCCTTATTCTCTAAAGAGTTAATGGCATGCTCTAGTACAAAATTAAATAGTAGAGGAGATAGTGCATCTCCTTGCTTCAACCCATTCTAGATTTCAAAAGTGTCCGAAAACTGTTTGCCTACACGCACCCTACTCTTTGAGCCATTTAGACACATTCGTATAAGTCTAACTAACTTTTTAAGAATTCCGAACTCCAGCAGGATACTATATAACTTCTCCCTCGTAATTGAATCATATGCTTTTTTGAAGTCTACATATAGTTGATGTACAGTACCATTATATTCCCATTTCATTTCTAAAATCTGTCTTATACTAAAAATCTGATCTGTTGTAGACCTATTTCTTCTAAATGCACATTGATGATCTCCTAGGATGTCATTAATATAGGGAGTAAGTCTGCTTACTAATATATTTGTAAGAATTTTGTACGAAGTGTGAAAGTAATGAGATGCCCCTGTAGTTGTTGCAATTAGTTTTATCTCCTTTCTTATAAATTGGTACGATAATTGATTCCTTCCATTCATCTGGAAGAGCTTCTTTTTCCCAAATCATACTAAGCAACCAGCGTATCTTGTCTGTCAATTTTTCTCCCCCTGATTTTATCAGTTCTGCTGGGATCTCATCTGAACCTGATGCTTTATATATCTTCAAATTTTCAATCACCATTTCAACCTCTAAT
This sequence comes from Diploptera punctata, assembly GCA_030220185.1. NCBI lineage: Eukaryota > Metazoa > Arthropoda > Insecta > Blattodea > Blaberidae > Diploptera > Diploptera punctata. The sequence continues at coordinate 307,257 of JASPKZ010007403.1, read as the reverse complement.
GCATTTGGTTCTACGACTAGCATTCTGTTGTCTGTAAATTATCCTCCTCAATGTCCTGTTCTGTATGTACATTTAATAGCTGATTAATGTAACTTTTCCATCTATTTAATATACTCCTGGAATCTGCAATCATATCCCCATTTTCATTCCGAATTATGTTTGTTTTAGCCTGAAACCCTTTCTTCTCTATACTAATTCCCTGATATAATTCTCTAATGTTCCTATTTTTTGCGTTAATTTCAAGATCATTAATCTTCTCTCTCAAATATTCCCTCTTTTTACTCTTTAGTAACTTGGTGGTTTCCCGTCTAATACTACCCATCAACTTTACCTTACTTTTCAAAAATAAATGTAGCCAAGAAAAGCTTGGTTTGATAAAACATAAATTGCGATCGTTAGAGAGTTAACGGACACACACACACACAAACACACACACACACACACACACACAACACACACATATATGTATATATATTTTTGGCGATGGTCATCTTCGGTGTCTACTAGATAGGATCGGGGAAAATTTATAAAAAAATCAAAAAATGTTTTCATGAGAACAACCTCACTAGCTTCATTCCTTCGTAATTTGCAAAAACTCATAATTACACTGCGCACGCGCACAGATCTGTATCGTTGTTTTTGGCATTACTTATTCATAATTACGTATTACCACCAGACTGATAAATCAGAGCTTATAAATAATAATCGTTCTAAAACATTATGAATAATATCTACCGAATTCAACATGTTAATTATACATAATCACCCCAAAGGTGTCTCCATCTTGTTGTGGTGGAAGGGTTTGTATGATCCTGCTATGCCGGCGGTAACTTAGCTACTGGTATGCTCTCCCTTATCGGACAAGTTAATGGTGAGGTTCCAATCAAAGAGAGACACTCTGGTCCTCCAGGGTGGGTGTGGATCGCAAGGCTGACAACCTTGATTCTGCAAAACAAATTTTAATGTTCAGAAGTCGTATAAATCTATCCAGAGTGATGTATCGAGAAGCAAGAATAGATAGAGGTGAATAGAGAAGTCAAGATTACACATAAAAATTGCACTGTCAAGCAACAATAAGAATTGTACATAACGACTAGGATAATACATAATTGCTGTTTAATAACTGCAACCGTAACAGACACACATATTATATTTTGGTAATTTCGTGAAAAAAAAATAAAAAGTGCGTAAGATAGTCGAATTCTGCAGTAAGTCGAATTCTTCGTCCGATTTTGCTAGTTTACGCAACATATATATATATATATATATATATATATATACATATATGTGTGCGTGTGTGTGTGTGTGTATTTGAGTGTGTGTGTGTTATATTGCAAATTTTTGCGGATATCAAGATAATGGCATGTGGCATCATGCCGGAACGTCGGAATCAGTGGCCAGAGGCCGACCTTGAATCCGTGTCGCGAAAAACCCAAGAAAACGTTTTTGATCATGTATATATATATATATATATATATATAATGTAATATTATTATGACTGTTCATAATATTAAATAATTGTACTACTTACCTGATTTGTGAGAATTTGAAAGTAGATAAAATACAAATGGAAGAACTGGAAGAATCGCTCAAATTAACGAATAATAGACCAGATGACATCAATTCAGAACTAATTAAATATGTAGATATATTCTTTAAATTAAGATTCTTGAATTTTCTTAATATGTGTTGGGAGAATCATAATATACCAGCAACATGGAGGCAAGGTATAGTAGAACCAATTTACAAGAAAGGAGAAAGAAACCAACCATCTAATTACAGAGGCATTACCCTCCTAAATAGTGGATATAAAATCTATGCTAGAATAATAGCAAAACGAATACAACGAATTACTGAAGTAACACTAGCAGAAGAACAAAACGGGTTCCGAAAAGGAAGATCTTGTACCGATGGAGTATTTGCCCTGAATCAGATAATAAACAAAAGACAAGAAAAAAACCTGGAAATGCATTTGTTATTTATAGACTTAGATAAAGTATTTGATCGAGTAAACAGGGAAATATTGTGGAATATCCTAAAAGAAAAAGGCCTCCCTATTCAGATTATAGAAACTGTTAAGAGCTTGTACTATGGAACAAATATTTGTATTGACCCTCAGTTGACAAAAAATAAGACTTTTTTCAAATAAACCAAGGAGTACGACAAGGGTGTTCACTCTCACCTATATTATTTAATATTTATATGGACGATATCCTAAAAGAATGGAAGAAGGTTTTAACTAATGAAGGATTATTAATTAATAATAAAGATAAAATAAATGCTTTATTATTCGCTGACGATGTTGTACTTTTAGCAGAAACTGAAAATGAGCTCCAAATGTTAGCATATAAATTTAAATTAATAGCCAATAGATATAATTGTAAAATATCAATAAATAAGTCAAAACTAATGGCATCTATTGGTAAATATGGAATTAGATAAAAAATTGTACTGGATAACAAAATAATAGAACAAGTATCACATTTCCAATATTTAGGATGTGATATAACTTATAGAGAAAATAAAGATATAGAAAATAAAGTAAATACATTTCAGGCTATTTGTGGAACCATAAAAAGAACCTTAGGTCGGAAAACAAGGAAAGATACGAAACTTAAATTATGTAAAACAATGGCTGTTCCTTTGTTGTTGTATGGAAGTGAAAATTGGATAATGAAATCAAGGGATAAAAGCAGGATACAGACTGCGGAAAAGCTGTTTTTACGTAATGTGAAAGGATGCACAAGAGCAGATAGAATAAGGAATGAAACTATACGAGAAGAATTAACTATATATATAAAATTGAAGATAAAATCAGCGAAAATAATAAGAAATGGATAGAACACTTAATGAGAATGAACAACGAAAGAATACCAAAAAGAACCTTCCTGTATAATCCCAGAGGAACAAGAGATGTTGGCCGACCACATACAAGATGGACTCCACTTTTAACTTCGCTGGAACAGGCTGCATAGCCTAAACCTTGTAGTAGAAGAAGAAGACCTTATTTGTTAACAGCAATGTATTGTCCGTCCAACGGATCTGTGTCCCCGTAAGATATGCGAACTAAAGCCTACTTCATTTTCTTCCTCGGCAATCATTTCCCTCCCTGCATTACCATCTCTCTTTTCTATCTCTCTCTCTTGCACCTGCACTCCAGTGTTGTCAACTCAACTCCAACCTTGCATTATTCAATATTCAAGAGCCATGGCACAGGGGGAAGTTTAACAACATCCCTATTTGGTAATTTACCGTCTCTACCGTTTGACGTTGTGGGAGGGGAGTGCGGTGTAATGGTGTGAGTATAGACATGTACTTTTCCAAGAACGATTTCAGCGCTATAGGGGCACAGATCCGTTTTTCCAAGTATAATTGTAATGTTGTCTACTGTTTTTGTTTGTTTTATACAGTGTTACTATAAATTATCTTGAATACTATCATTAGGAGTCATTTAGAAACATGATATTGGTATCAATGGAAAGAGAAACTGAAATATTTTATATTATATCGATGCACCTGTCGCATATTTATTAATTTCATTGTTAGGAGACGATATAACAGAAAAAATGGTTGCAAACGAAGACAGGAATCCATTTTGTGTGCTGGATTTTCATGTATCCCGGTCTGTTGTCACTGTGCAAGACTATTTTAGAAGCAACTTTGGCGTTGATCCACTCAGGGATTTCAGTAACCGTATGTAGTACGCTGACATCAAAACGAGGGGATGCATCTGTAAGCGGAAGTAAACCGGTCAGCCATCTGTAAGTGAGGCAAATGTGGAGCATGTGGGAGAGAGTTTCACACGAAATCCACAGAAATCCACCGTAAAATCAGTAGGAAATAAAAATATTGAAAATATGTATGTCCGTATCCTTTTCATCGAGGTGAGTCACAGGTAATTCGTACCTAGATATGATATAGTTATGGCTTCTTCTACAACTGGAACAGGACAATGAAGATCTCATTTTTCAGTAGGATGGGGTACCACCCCATTACCACTTAGATGTCAGAAACGATCTGAATACACGACTTCAAGGAGATGGATTGGACGTGATGGCCATGAAGATTTTGAATATTTGCAATGGCCTCCACATTCCCCCGACCTCACTTTTTGTGATCTTTTTCTTTGGGATTTTATAAAACAAAAAGTGTATCAGACACCAGGACTACCTACCATTGAGGATCTTCGTGTCCCCATCACAAAGGCCATTGCAATGGCGGACGGTCCAATGCTACAATGTGTATGGCAGGAAACTGACTATAGATTTGATGTGTATCATGTGGCACAAGGAGCTCACATTGAGCACATGTGACTTACATGCTTCTCTTTCTGTTTCATATTTCATGTTTACGAGCGAAAAAAATAGGAGTTTCCGTTTCTGTTGATACCAATTTCATCTTTTTCATGTTTTTTCTTCAACTTTGAACCGTGTTGAAGGTACATTTGCGTGTGTTCAAGTTACTCTCTGTGTTGTCCTGCGATATCACTCTTTTCCACCGATGTTTATTTGTATATCTGTGCCGTATTTCCTGAATTCGCCCTTCCCTCTCCACTTCCTTTTGTTACGTGCGCCGGCGCAATGCTTGCGCCGGACGTAGTATTAGCCGCGACACGAAACGACCGGGGACACTCAATAAGCAGCGTCTGGCCGACCGGCAGTCTTCCCTTCTGTGTTCGAGTTACGATGCGGCGTATATCACCGGTTTATGGTTTCCTCCGGCTTCCTGAAATGAGGAATTAGCATGGAGACGCCATTGGAGGAACCAAGCTTTATTTAGGAGAAAATGCTGTATGGATTGAATGTTGTTGGCATAAACTGTTTATTATTATTATTATAATATCGTTTTGTTAAAAATTCAACAGGACTGCAAAGCAAGAAGGTTATATCATTGTTAATTATGATTTCACTTTATATTTGTAAAGAAGAAGTTAATTATTTATTTATATTATTTATATCATTATTGACTCACATATACTTTATTTAAATATATATATATATATATATATATTTATATTCATTTTACATGCTGGTTTGTTATTTATGTTGTAGATCAGCTGAACCTCAGTCTAGCAATAGCTTAGTACAATATTAAAGTGTCCCCATCAAGACTCATGATTATAGAACATTTATTAACTTAGACTAGATCATTTATCTTGATTGATTATTTGTGTCTAGTAGTTACGAAAGTTTAAGTAATGAAACAGCTCCGTGAATATTTTGGGCCCAGCCACGGAGATACTCTGCTTAGAAACTTATATGGTTTATTCTATTTATCTTTTAGTTCTCTCTTGTTACGTGATATATCATGTTAAGTTACACTGATTGACTTTTATTTACGCTATATTCTCTATTTCTATCATACTTGCCTTGTTGTAAGAGAGCTTGTTCGATACCCCGAGCTACATAGATCCCCTCTCGACCCGTGCAACGTTTGCTGGTTTAAGAATAGCATATATGATTTACCTAATGGATAAAACAGATATTTGAATTTGTCTTTCCATTGATGCCAATATAATGTTTCTGAATGTCTCCTAACGATAGTTATCCAAGTTTGTATTCGGAAAGATCATTTATAGTAACACTGTATTATTCCTAGACATTTATATGTTGCTTCTGGCTCCCTGTGAGAGCCATTTGTTAGTAATTATGTTTTGTACTACTTTTCTTTCTACTCTTGTAAAGTCGTATAATATATATGCGTTCGAATATTAGGGTTTTGTCGTCCTCTTCTATAGCTGGTAAGTAGGATTGTTTGAAGTTTTATAAAAAAAATATTTGCATGGACACAACCTCAACAGTAGCTAAATTGCTTTGAAATCGCTAAAATCTATAAATACGGGTCATGAAAACATAATTAAGCGCGGTTTTGCTTGTGCATAGCAGTACATTAGTTTGTCGCCTCCACAAGTTTCTAAAGCACTTACCTCATGAGAGCTAAGTGGTTTGAGCGTCATCTGAACAAACATCCTTTCAGGTAAGATGCCGGAACTCTATGCTCTAAATACAAGATCGAATTTCCTTACCACCCTCATGTGCAATTAGCAGAGTTTCTAATAAATCTATAGAAATATTTATTTTATTTCATACAACATGTCAATACTAATAAATTTCATTGTTAAAACCGTTGAGGTGGAGAGTCATAAAATAAAATAAGTTAAAATATACCTTCTTAGGCAAGATCCGTCATCCTCAACTTATAAAATATGAAATCTTTATGCCTGTAAGACCTTTCAGAACATCCGTTCCATCTTCAGCAGGTCACTTTTCGCTAGAACATCCAGTATGATGGTTGATGCTGCTGGTCCTAATGTGGCTTTGTCGTGACAAATGAATTACATATAATTAAAATAAAGCATATACATTGACAATATGCATTTCAAATATATAAATTAATTATTAAATACATTTTAATTTATATAATTAATAGTTTAATATTACGAGGAATTAAAAAATCGATGACAGCGAGTATCGAACCCCCGACAGCAGATTACCTGACAGTGTGCTTGACACTGTGCTACACCGCCAACTCCAAATTTACTGAAAAATGAACCATCTACTTCCACTCAAAATTTTTGGAGGGGAGTTTACATTTTCCTATGGTCTACACAGTTGAAATATTTTGGAATCTTGAAAATGGCACCAAGCTCGTTTTACTCAGAGTTTAACCCTTTAATTGACAATGTATACCATAGGATACATACATTGGTTCGATTTATCTAGTATTATTGACTGCGATGGGCAGGACATGTGGCACGAATGAGGATGAAAGACGTGCATGGAAGCTTCTTGTAGGAAAACAGAGGGAAAACACCAAGTTGGTTGACCAAGAATGAGGTGGGAGAATAAGATTAAGTATGATTTGAGTGAAGTAGATTATACAGGGGATGATTGGAAAACATTGGGTCAGGATAGGGATACAAGGAGAGCTTATGTCCGCGCGGCCATGAATCTACGGGTTCGATAGTGCCAGTGAGTTAGATAATGCAACAGAAGAGAACGAACGAGTAGTAATAACCTACGTCGTACAATTACACAATAAACGTAATAATTACAGCCATGCGTATTTTGTTTTCAGTGCGGTCCGCCACATTTAAATAACTGGCACGAGAAATTAATGTTTTTGCCAATTAATGGGTTAAGCCAAATCAGCTATACCCCGACTCGGATCCTCCGCTTATATTCTCTACTCCAAAGCCTCCCGAAACCCTGCAGTGAGGTAACATTTTACAATTAATCACAGCTGACTTGATATTTTTGTGTAGGTAATGAGTCTAATGCATACAACGCCTGCTGAAACATGTGTCGATTAATAATATCGATTTCTCGATTAATCATGTCGTGACAAGCAGTATTTTTCTCAGATTGTGGTTTTGCGTGAGGGCACACGTGGCCTAACATCAACACGTGTGCCTGATACACGTGTAATCACTACAGACTACAGTTACACGTTCGATATTCACCGCACATCAGTGCGTTTGCTTCTAAAAGCGAACGAAAATCATACTTGTTAATACGGACTAAACATTAGTTAATAAAATAAATATATTATCAATATATAAATAAACAACAAACTAAATATATGGCCAAACTTAGGCATAATAAATGGGAACGAAAATGTTAACAACAAATGAGGCGACTAATTCACTCTGATACTATCGAAGTCATAGGTTCATGACCTCGCGGACATAAAATATCTACACATCCTTATACAGAGCTTATATTTTCCAATTATTCCTTCTGTAATCTACTTCCCTCAAATCATGGTTATTCTTCCACCTAATTCTTGATCTACCAACTGGGCGTTTTCCCTCTGGTTTTCTTACAAGAATCTTCCATGCACGTCTTTCATTCTCCATTCGTGCCACATGTCCTGCCCATTGCATTCTAGGAGACTTAACTGTTCTTATTATATCTGGCTTCCTATAAAGACCATGTAGTTCACTGTTATGTAAGTCTTCTCCATTCACCTGTCCGTTTCTCTCTTTGGTCCAAAAATGTTCCTAAGAACTTTATTTTCAAATACTCATAATCTCCTTTCGTCCCTCAAAATAAGAGCCCACGTTGGAATTCAAATACTTAGGATCAATAATTGCAAATAGGAATGAGGTACAGAAATTAATGAAACATAGGCCGAACTCTGGAAACGCATGCTATTTTCCATTAGAGAAAATCTTGCCATCCCAAATTCTCTAAAAAATATTAAACCAAAATATATATGAAGAGGTTATTCTTCCAGTTGTATGAATGTGAAACATGATCTGTTAGTTTAAACCAAGTGAACATTATTTGAGAATAAAGTTCTTAGGAAAGTTTTTGGACCAAAGAGAGATGATCAGACAGGCGAATAGTAACGATTACATAATCTTTATGGGAAACCAGTTGTAATAAAAATAATTAAGTTACGTTGAACACGACATCCGGGGGAAAAAAAAGAGGGCATGAAAACTTCATGTAAGAAAACTAGAGGGAAAACACCTAATAGTTTGGCCAAGAATAACATTAGCAATGATTTGAGGGAGGTAATATAGGGAACGACTGATAAGCAATAGCTCAGAATAGGAATGTATGGAGAACTTACATCCGCGCGTCCATGGACCTTCGGGTACGATAGTGCCAGTGAGTTAGTTAATTAGTTACATCTTCATAGAGGCCTATTATCATCATCATCATCATCCAGGGATTAAGCCTGTTGGCTCGTTCCGGTTTCATGAAAGCTAGAATTGTTAAAATTGTTCGTACCATCTTCTGTGTTTGCGTATTATTACTGATAGTTATTATCAAACAAAAAATCAAATTATCAGAAATGAGATTTTTGAGAACAATAACTGTATGGAGCACTTTTAGACAGCAATTACTTTAGTTAGTAACCTGGCTTGAAACACTGGGGTTATCAAAGTAACTTCAGTAACAATAAAACTTTGGCAACATGGTATTATTTATTATGTATGGAAAACAACATTTTAGAAATAATGATTTCACATATCTCGGATATAGGTTAACATTTAATGTTATGGATATAACTAACTCACTAGCTCTATCGAACCCGTCGGTTCATGCCATGCGGACATAAGTTCGCTACACATCCCTATCCTGACCCAATATTTTCCAATCGTCCCCTGAATAATTTACTTCCCGTCAAATCACGGTTAATGTTATTCTTCCACCTCATTATTGGTCTATCAACCGGGCGTTTTCTCTCTGATTTTCCTACGGAAAGCTTCCATGCACCCATTTCATTCCCCATGCGTGCCACATGCCCTGCCCATCAATTATATCTGTCTTCCTATAAATATCATGCAGCTCACTGTTATGAAGTTTTCTCCATTAACCTGTCTGTTCATCCCTCTTTGGTCCGGATATAGGAAGAAAAATTGTAAAATACTCCAAATCTATGAGAATAATTAACAAATTAATGAAACCTTCCCTTGTACAAGATTACGCCTATATAAAACCTTGGTAGGACCTGTTTTGTGTTATGGCAGTGAAGCATGGACAATACAATACAATACAATGCAATATAATACAATATAATGCAATGCAATGTAATGCAATATAATATCCATCCATAGTAATTCTGCCGAAGGCAGGTCCTTCACTGCAATCATAGCATTTTCATGCTATGCTTGCAGCTTTACTAGGGAATTGAAATATAATATAATACAATATAATATATAATGTAATGAAATGCAATGTAATATAATATAATACAATATAATATAATATAATATAATATAAATATAATATAATATAATATAATATAATATAATATAATATAATATAATATAATATAATATAATATATATATAATAATATAATATAATATAATATAAATATAATATAATATAATATAATATAATTATAATATAATATAATATAATATAATATAATATAATATAATATAATATAATATAATAAGTTGACGTGTTTCATTTTTCCTTCACTAGGGTGCATTCTTACAATAATGTGACCCTATTTGGCAATAAATAATATGATCAAGTTGCAGTGAATAAACAAATGAAATATCACGAAACATAACCGCACATTTCTGATTCGATTTCAAATATCACCGTTTACATTAAATATATAAATATTTTAAAACACCGGTAACTATATTTAAATAATTATATTTGAGTAAACAGCTTAATTTTATTCGTTAAATTGTCCTAACAAATGTTACTCTTGTTTTCCAAATCCTCTAGATAAGTTAACTCGTCACTTTGTGACTTGTGGATTTATCGATGATTTGGAAATCACTCGTGACGTTAAATATGAAAAATGTTCAGCTAGCCGGACCTTGAAGTTAAGATCTACAGCTTTAGATTTAGCCGTTCTATCATTGAGATACTTAGGCACACCTCCCAGAATCTTTCTCTGTAGTTATATTTACCACTGCGTACAGAAGATTGTCTGAAAACAATTTCTAATCAACAGAATTGTTCCATTGCTGGTGAAAAGCTAAAGGCAAAGAAATAAGTTTTTTTTGTTCATTCAAATATTCAATATTTAACAAGTCACTCACCAATAAAAAAAGAAAGAAACCTGTTAATGTAAACATTACAACAGTACATAAAAAAAAGGACGAGTAAACTTAGTTACTTTTTTCTTCAGTAAACTTCTCAATAGAAGTGAATTAATGATTGAAAATAAAATGTGTCAGGATAAAGTGATGTGATAACATTTTGAATAGTTGAGTAGCCCAGTGAACAAACAGGTCAATACTGCAATCTGAACTGTCCTAGAGCCGACACTCGCTTTTACTCGGATGGTTGATGAAATATTTTCACCAGTTTTAAATTCACGGGGTCACTGCATTGCATGAAAGGTACGATCACCGTTCATGAGGCTGTAAAACACTTGTTCTTTAAGCATACAAATACCACACATTTCTCAGCTTTATCTTATACAGGGTGAAACCTAGTTTACTGATTAATATCTGGAAGTTGTGGACGGATTATATTAGTAAGACCAGTTGTTATCTATTTTTATAAGATTCGAACTTTAAAAAAAACTACAAAAAACTTTCCTTATTCGAAATGAAGGTATCGAGATTTTCTGTAAAGGAAAATAGCATGCGTTTTCAGAGCTGAGCCTATGTTTAAATTCTTTCTGCTCCTCATATGTTCCTCATACTATTTGTACCACTAAATGGATAATTAGAACAAACAATGAAATTAATTAATTGAACATATAACCATGGTCACATCTCGCAACTGCAATTCCCTACCTCAGGAAATCAGGGACTGATCACGTTCGAATCATTAAAAAAAGTTTGATCTTCTTTAACTTTCGCTTGATCATTAGCTTCACATGTTTTGTACTTGTATTAACTTGTTTTCCCATTTAATTATTAAATCACTATTATTATTATTATTATTATTATTATTATTATTATTATTATTATTATTATTATTGACTTCCCAACTCCTTTCAAAAAACGTAAAAATGAAAATATGTAAAACTATTATTCTACCAGTTTTATTATATGGATGCGAAACATGGACTCTTACTTTAAAGGAGAAAAGGAGATTATGAATATTTGAGAATAAAGTTTTTACGAAAAATTTTGGACCAAAGACAGATGAACAGACAGGTGAATGGAGAAGACTACATAACAGTGAACTACATGGTCTTTATAGGTAGCCAAATATAATAAGAACAGTTAAGTCTCGTAGACTGCGATGGGCAGGACATGTGGCACGAATGGTGAATGAAAGACGTGCATGGAAGCTTCTTGTAGGAAAACCAGAGGGAAAACGACCAATAATGAGGTGGGAGAATAACATTAACTATGATTTGAGAAAAGTGGATAATATAGAGAATGATTTGAAAACATTAGCTCAGGATAGGGATGTATGGAGAGCTTATGTCAGCACGGTCATGAACCTGTTCGATAGTGGCAATGAGTTAGTTAGTTAATTATTACTATTATCACGTAGAAGTATGGTGGTGATAGATCTGGAAGAATTGGAATGGGAAGATAGAGAAGAATGGTGAAAGAAGATAAAAACCAAAAGCTTTGGACATAGGAAGATGTTTTATTACATTGTAAAACTATTCATAAATAAATAATCATCATCATCATTGAAATTAGAGAAATTATGAAAGTTGAAAGAAATGTACTACAGACAAATCAAGAGAGACGACAAAAATTGATAGGACATCTCAAGAGGATGACGTTTGATAGAATCTCTAAGAAGTTCTTGGAGAGGAAAAGAAGTAAGGGAAGACCTAAAGAAGATTGGATGGATGGTGTTAGAAGAAGAATGACTTGCAGATGAGGAAGTTCTGGGCCGATAAAAATGGAGAAGGCGAATTTCTGGAGGGCGATGGAAAACCATTGTATTATAGATCTTCTTCTTCTTCACGGTTTAGGCTTATTTACCAGCCTGTTCCGGCTCCAAATTGCTCCTTTTCCATCTTTTCCTTGGTCTTCCCAAGATTCTTCTTCCTCGTGGTGAATAGTTGTATGCTGCTTTTGGTATTCTATTCTCAGCCATCCTTGCCAAGTGTTCTTTCCAGTTTGTACTGTATTTCTCTATTGTTGAGTTTAATTCCTCTACGTTTAGGTGTTGTCTTATTTCTGTGCTATTTTTTTGTCTGTTCGTTGATATCCTGCTATTGGTCTGAGGAATCTCATTTCAGCAGCTTGTATCCTGGCAGATTGTTTTGTTGTCACTCTCCATGTTTCGGATCCATAAGTAATAATAGACACTGCCATTGTCTTGTATAATTTCATTATAGAGTCTTTCCTGGCTTTATTTTTCAAAGTTGCATTATAGATAATTTCCGAAATAAAAAATATATTACTATTATTGTCCTTGGAATGGCATAGGGTTTGCTTTTACTTATTTCGATTTAAATAAATACACTAATGTTATGTAACATTTTTCTTTTCACTTTATTTTCTTCTCACAATTATCACTAAATCTTCAATCACAATTTTATCTTATAACTATTCTTCTTTTAAAGTTTATCAGATAATCACTTGTCACACAATTACAGACACAGTACTTCCTCACAGTTTCACTTACAATTTAACCTCTCGCTATCCAACACAAGACTATCGCAAAACTGACTGACTGGCCGGCCTTCTCCTCCGCTCTTTTATATAAGAGGGAGGAAAGCTCTAGTAATAGATTCGAGCAACTTCGAAGCCCAGAAACCTCTGGATTCCGGTCTTTCTCCAAGGGGAAGGGAGAGGCCGGTAGAAACGTCTGGCAGCACATTCCAGACAATTTAGCGGCTCTGCGGGTCACCTAACTCGCCATGGGCGACTCGCCCGCACAATTAAAACGCCACTTACACGACATGTAACATTATTATTATTATTATTATTATTATTATTATGTTTGTCGTATAGAAGATGTATACACATGACATTTACACTGCAATTGTTAATATTTTTAAATCATTATAATTATATCATAGATATCCGTCCACAACCTTCTTCTTCTTCTTCTTTTTCTTCTTCTATGGGCGCTACAGTTTAAATATGTGAATGTCTTGGGCTTCTGAATAATTTATTTCCATAATTTCCAATCGTTACTAACACTCAACCAGTTTTTAATTTTGATATTTGCAGGTCCTTTACTTTTTTATCCTCGTATCTATTCTTCGGGCATTCCTGTGAACTTTATAGCAATTGACTTCAATTTATGTAACTTATTTACCCTCCAGTCCCTTGTCAGACATTTGTTAATTTCCCCTGTTTTATTTCTGTGTTTTCATGTAATTCAGTAATAATAATAATAATAATAATAATAATAATAATAATAATAATAATAATAAAGTCTTGTAGACTGCGATGGGCAGGACATGTGGCACGAATGGGGGCATGAAAGAGGTGCATGGAAGCTGCTTGTAGGAAAACCAGAGGGAAAACGCCCAGTTAGTAGACCAAGAATGAGGTGGGAGAATAACATTAATTATGATTTGTGAGTAGTATATTACACAGGGGATGATTGGAAAACATTAGCTCAGGATAGGGATGTATGGAGAGCTTATATCCGCGCGGCCATGAACCTCCGGGTTCCATAGTGCCAGTGATTTAGTTAATAATAATAATCATCATCATCGTCATCATAATAACAATAATAATAATGTTATTCTCCCACCTCATTGTTGCCTTGCCTACTGAGAGCTTTCCCTTTGGTTTCAAACAAGGAACTTCCATGCTCCTCTTTCATTCCCCATTCGTGTCACATGTCCTGTCTATCGCAGTCTACGAGACTTAACTCTTCTTATTATATCTGGTTTCCTATAAAGATCATGTAGCTCACTGTTATGCAGTCTTCTCTATTCGCATGTCTGTTCTTCTTCCTTTGATCAAAACAAATCCTAAGAACTTTATTCTCAAATTCTCGTAATATTTTCTTCTATATTCAAGTAAGAGTCAGTGCTTCATATCCATAGACTCTAATGTAACTGGGAGAATAACAGTTTTATATATTTTTGAGGAGTATAAAATATGTGATTTGTTTTTTAATACAAAGAATTCTGGAAACGGAACGAGGATTTGAGACACAAATAACCTAAAAACGCTATAATAACAAATGCATTGTTGGATAGATACATACTAATTTATGGGTACAACAGGATAGGTAACTTACGGCAATATTCTAAAGTCAAAAATAATATATAAAATAAATAAGGGTTTCAGATTTAGAAAATAGGCTATAACGAACGAGTGGATCCGTTATGAAGACCATTTCATCCCTATACTGAATAAATGATTGTCCACCTTAATGAATAACACATGAGTGTATGTGAGGCCAGAAGCTGTCTGGTAGAACAGCAGAAGGCTGATAGGCTAAGGGCTTGCTTCTAACTTGTCGCGCCATACAGTTTTCATAGGCTACTGCATCTAGTGATTGGCTAGTCACCGCTTACTTGATGAAACCTAACTGCAAATGGAAGAAGCGTGTACTTTATGCCAACCTCTTGAGGCAAACACAAGTTCGCTCTCTGTGTGTTTGACACCTTTTTCCCGTGTAACCAGAGACCTCATACGCTTCTGCAGGGCGAATGCACCAAGGAGAATCATTCTTTTTAAATTCAAGAGCAACTCAATTTTCCTATTTCATTTCATTTTCTATGACTTCAAAATCTGAATTTATTATTTTCATTGTTTATGACCACCGCTGTGGTCTCGAGGTAGCGTGTTGCCTTGTCACACAGCGGGCCCGGGTTCGATACCCGGTCGGGGCAGTTTTTCTGGGTGAGGTTTTTATCGGGGTTTTTCTTCAACTATAAGACAAATGTCAGGAAAACTTTAAGGCCCAAACGGTCCCCGAAATCATATGGCCATCATCTTTATCATCATCATCATCCTTATCATTATCATCATCATCATCATCATCATCATCATCATCATCATCATCATCCTTCACCGGTGTGGAAAGCAACGGGAAGCTACCACACCTACACAATTCCCTAGTGAAGCTGCAAGCATAGCATGAAAATGCTATGGTTGCAGTGAAGGACCTGCCTTCGGGCAGAATTATTATGGATGGATAGTTGTTTAAACGTTTAAGTATACGCGTGAGTAGCGCGCGCGGCTGCTCCCACTCGGATTCAAAGTTCGAATCCTGGCGCTTCCAGAGGGATGTTGGTGATAGGCCATGTAGGCAACTTTGGATATTTCTCATAGCTCTCACGTTTCCTGAATTGAAACCTACCAACGTTTTCTATTCCCCTTCCCTCCTCTTCACTTCGCATTCAGTCATGTGATATCACCATTCATCATGCTATAAAATAGTTTTGTTGGCAATCCACAGGTGGTGAAAATATGTGGTTGCGGTGATGCAGTAGGGGTCAGCAATGTGTTTCCACATGGTTCTGAATCTGAACAATAAAAAGGGGCAGAAGGGCGCAAATGTAGGATTGTAGTCCACGAAAAAAAGGTCGGTATGGGTCAGGGGCAATGGTGGCGTTTCATATAGATTCAATGTTTTACTGAACCCCAAGAAATGTATTTATGTGTGTATATGTGTGTGCCCCATACGTCTCGCGTGGGAACATGGGAGTTTCTAAACCGAGCTAATTTTGTTACGATTATTTACCTATATATGCCAAAGAGTGACTTGTAGTTAGCACATCGCTCCAATCAGACATATAATAGGTAAATAAGGTATTAGCTGGATGGATAAAAGACGGTTAGTTAAATTTTGCACAGATGCTATTTTATTCAGGAGGTTCTTTTACGAGACTGAGAGCCTTCAGACTCGGGACCCACGTCTTAATGTCCCTTCCGGAGGACTTGTCCCTTAGATTTTCCATTCTAAAAATCTATCGATCCCGGCCGGGTTTGAACCACCGACCCTTGGAACTAGAGACAAAGAACATAACCAGCAGACCACCGCGGTCTACAAGAAAAAAATGTATTTAGACTTAATTAAATTGGAGAATATTTGTAATGACTATTTAACTCATGCCCCAAATGGGAGTCAGTAACCAATCACGTTTCAATGATTTTTGATTTACAACCAATTTTCATTTTGTACTTCATATACTAAATACCAATTAATATTTAATATTTGCGGTTTTCTTGTTTTAGTTAGTTTCTATTTAGGTAAGTAACATTTCAACCATAGATTTAAGTAATGCACCTGCAGCCCCTTTTCGGTCTTTGACAGTGCCATTGTCCCCATCTCAACACACCCCTTCCACCTCAGACCTTTTAAAATAACGTTTCTCTTTGAACAGCAATACGCTCAAAATAACACACTGTAATGCACAGTCACTCCTGTCCCACTTCTCAAAATTCCAAACTATATTTTCACACTAAACCTGCATGCGATTTTAACTTCTGAAACATGGCTGAAAAATACCCGTCCTTCTTCTCTTGTAAACATGCAAAATTACACATTGATAAAGAATGACAGAACAGGGATAAATAGAGGTAGTGTGGCGATCTACAGCCAAAAATTGTATCTCATTCGCCTAGTGAATACTCGTCTCGACCCGAATACCTATTTATAGAAATTAGAGCGAAAATGCAGAAATGTTTATTAGGAGTAGTTTATAAGCCCCCAAATGTCGGTCACCTGCATGACATTGAAACAGTTCTCCAAATTCTGATACCATCTTATGAACATGTAATTGTAGTAGGAGACTTCAACACTAACCTATTAGCCACAAATTCGTACAACACTATTAAACTACAGACAATATTCCAGTCTTGCAATATGACAATACTGCCTTCAGAACCAACCCATCATACTAGCTACTCTGACACACTACTACACTTAATTATAACAAATAATCCTCAAAAAGTTATAACTAATGGACAGATAGGAGCTCCAGGCATCTCTGCACATGACTTAATATACATTGAATATTCACTCCTTTGCTCTAAACGTAGACCTAGACTTGTAACATACAGAGACTTGAAACATATAAATTATGCACAATTAATTGATGACGCTGCAAAACTACCTTGGAACAACATATGGACACTTAGGACTGTAGACGAGAAAGTTGAACATTTTAATGACATGATTTTACAATTGTACGACAAACACGCACCTATCAAGACTAGACGTATAAACAGACCACCTGCACCCTGGATGTCTGATAATATCCGCTTGCTTATGACTGAGAGAGACGCACCATACAGGAAATACAGGAGGAATAAAGAACTGACAGACTTACAGACACATAAACATCTGAGGAATAAAGTCAACCAGACTGTCAGGAATGCAAAACTAAAATATGCCCATACTATTATTACACAATCTATGTCCAACTCATCTGACATGTGGTAAAATTTAAAACCAATAGGCCTCTGTCAAAATAAACTACAGGTAGAAACATCTGACCTACCACTAGATGAGTTGAATGACTATTTTACCCGCCTCCCTACTGACAGCATACAACACAAACAACAGACAATAGATGAACTAGTGTCATATTCCCAATCCAACCGAGACAAATTCTTTTTTCCTATATCTCACCTGATGACGCCAAAAGAGCAGTATTACTTATTAAATCTAAAACACAAGGAATAGACAATATAACAATAACTCTCCTGCAAAAAATAATTAACATTATTCTTCCAACAATAACCCACATTTTTAATGCCTCTATAATGACCTGGACCTATCCCAGACTCTGGAAAATGGCTCTAGTTCGTCCTATACCGAAATCAAACACTCCCACAACACTCGAAGATTATAGACCAATTAGTATTCTTCCCTGTTTTATCTAAAGCACTGGAACACATAATACACTCGCAGTTAACAGACTACCTCACCACACACGACTTACTTGATGAGCATCAGTCTGGTTTTAGAACAGGACATCATACAAGTACTGCACTACTTGACATTGCAGAGGACATAAAAGACTCAATGGACAAAAGAAAACTCACCGCAATAGTCCTACTCGACTATAGCAAAGCCTTTGACACATTAGATATAGACTTAATGCTAGCGAGACTAAAGACACTACATCTGTCGGAAAACTGCCTTGATTGGTTTAGATCTTACCTCACTAATCGTCAGCAATCAGTTTCTGTTAACAATTGCATTTCTTCCTGGCGCTTGGTGAGGAAAGGGGTACCCAAAGGCGGCGTCCTCGCTCCTCTTCTCTTCTCAATTTATAATAATGACGTGACCAAGAAACTACAAAACTGCAAGCATCATCTTTACGCCGACGACTTACAGATTTACATACACTTTAGGCCTGATGAAATTAATGAATATATTGACAAAGTAAACACTGACCTCAGGCATATATCTTTATGGTCCAGCCAATATGGGCTGAAACTAAATGTAAACAAAACGCAAGCAACAATTATCGGACATCCAATACTATTACACTCCATAAACAATGGCAATATGGCGACTGTCATATTAGATAATGAAGAAATTCCTTATACCGACGTCGTTAAAACTTGGGACTTTACTTAGATTCTAATTTAAATTGGCATGTGCAAGTAAAACAAACATCTAAAAGGATCTTTTCCATAATGCATTCCCTAAAGCGTCTTAAATATTTTCTTCCTACAGCTCTTAAAATAATTTTAATCCAAACCTTAGTGATGCCGCATTTTGACTACTGTGACGTTCTACTAACTGACATAAGTGACGGATTGTCGCACAAACTACAGCGTGTCCATAATATGTGTATCAGATTCATATTTAATGTTCGAAAATACGATCACATTTCTCCATTATTCCACGAATTGTCATCTAAAAGAGAGAAGAAAATCGCACTGTCTAATTCTCTTATTTAAGATCCTACATACCTCGATCCCCAATTATTTATCATCCCGTTTCCAGTATCTATCCTCAAACCATAACTTAAACATAAGAACACAACATAGTCTCTTGCTTAATATACCGCAACATAGGACATCACATCACTCCATGGCATATACCATCTTCACTTCTCGCAACTGGAATTCCCTACCACAAGAAATAAAGGGCTGCCGGACATTGGTATTTTTTAATAGAAATCTAAATTTATATTTGCTCTAACCTCGTCTTCATTATTATCCAGTGTAAGGTATATATATTAATTGGTTTTTCTCGTATAATTTATCATATTTATATTATTATTATTATTATTATTATTATTATTATTATTATCATCGTATCATTATTGTTATTATCCTGTAAAATGTTGTTTGTACATGACATTTACATTGTTACATTTTATGTATCTGTAACTGTTTATAATTAGTATAGTGTATATCTATATTTGTCAAATATGTATTTGTATTTGTGCTGGTGGAGTGGAAGAGAATGTCTTATGGCTTTATCTCTGCCAGAATAAATAAAACATTATTATTATTATTATTATTATTATTACTATTTATTATTATTATTATTATTATTATTATTATTATTATTATTATTATTATTATTATTATTATCACAGTCGTGTTTCTCCTAGAATGTAACAACTAAAGTTTATCATAATAAAGAAAGCACATCCTTTTTAACATTCTGAATAGGTCATAGCATTATTTTGCAATGACTGACTCTCTAAGAAATACGGCTACCGGATTGTATATATAGTGCATGCATGTCAACACATAACGCATGCGGGAGTTAATATAAAAATATTTGTAGCAATTGATTATACCACCAAAAAAAGAAACCACTGTTTGCACTTTCTTAAATTATTTTTTCCCAGGTAAAAACATTCCAGAAAAATATAATTGTCATATTTACATCATAGGACATCAGAAATGAATTAATATACAGTTTGATGTGTATCATTTTTTCTCTACTAGAGTGCATTCTTACAATATTGCGTTCCTTTGGCAATAAATAATATAATCTGGTTGCAGGGATAAAAAAGAAGCAAATGAAGCGTACCAATCGTTTCTCATATTTCAAACATAGCCGTTTACATTAAATATATAAATATTTTGAAATAACTATATTTAAATAATGTTTTGCGAGTAAACAGCTTAATTTTATTCGTTAAATGGTCCTAACAAATGCCACTCTTATTTTCCAAATTCTTTAGATAAATTCACTCCTCACGAATTTGAAAATCACTCGTGGCACTACTTATGACAAACAGCGTATCTGTAGTGTATTTAGGAAGTCTTTTAAATAGTCAGTTTGTTTGACTAAGCTATTTATTTCTGACGGGAAAATCTCTAGCAGGCTTGCTTTAGAGGTACATATTATATGTATGAACCTTGTGAAAATAATTTGTCGGCTTCAAAGAGTCGCGACAGGTGAGAGGAAAACAGCTAATTTTCGAGTTTTTGTCGCTCCCCAGCGATACGCGAAATTTGGCGGAAACTAACGAGTCAATCAGAACATTCCATTTTCTGAGTTTTGTTATGACAAGAGTAATGTATTTATTAATCCAGTGATATTTATTTATCGTGGTTTTTAAATTGCTTATGATACCTATTTTCATTATTTATAGACACTTTTTACCATCTTAGATCACATATAGTGTCTGTTTGCGTATTATTTATTTTTTAATTATACTGTTAAATAAAGGATATGATGATATGAGTCCTTGTAATAAAATTCCAACCTAGCATTTGCCTTGACGATTGAGGAAAATCAAGAATATGTTGTCAGGTTGATTGGCACTAGAGTTTGAAGCCATACCTCCCGAAAATAGATCTCAATCGCTACTGCTTGAGATAACTCTCTCCATATTTGCATCGTATTAAAATGGATGGTGTGAGGAGAAGTATGGGAGCTAGAGATTTGAGGGAAAAATATGATTTAGACAGGAACCTCTGGTGACAAATCACTATGGGTTGAAAGAGAAACACTGTATTGTGGAATGTTACAAATTAAAAAAGTTAAAATTAGGCATAATTTTAAGATTAGTGAATCCGCAGTTTGTTAGGGCAGGAGCTGCCACTGCCCATGGGAGAAAGCCCTGGTATGTCAGGCACCGAAGACGATCAACAACTTACATACACCGTAGAATTTTATTACACTCATCCGTAATTTACTGGGATAGTGCAATAGAACTTTCTGATCGTGGTGCTCAGGACAGTCTGCCCGTCCAGGCTGAATAATGAACTAAAAACTATGGTATGTGTCAACCGCCACAAGGGTTTTACAGGGACACGACCTGTCAGAGGAGGATTTTAAACTCCCGATCTAATACATTTTTTTGACCACACAAGAACATGGAGAGCCTATCTGGACGAGAATCAGCTCAATGAGTGGCGCCATTCACACACACATCCATACTGTACTGAACAAGCGAATGTGATATGGATGATCATGATGGCCAGATGGTGTTTGGAGACTATAGGACATTAAAATTTCCTGACATATGTTTTATAGACCAGGCAAAACCTCGAAAAAATCACCTACGAAACTTGTCCCGATCGGGGATCGAATACATGCCTTCTGCGTACTAGACACGGAGATTACCTGAGAACACAACGTTCGGCAAGCTAAAATTAGTCTAAAATAGTATTGCAAGGTGATCAATGTTTATTTTTTATTGGAGATGTTCCTTTTAACGGAATTTTGCTCTTTTAACAGAATTGTCTCTTTTGAATGTAGTTGTCACTTTCAATGGATTTGCCCCTTTTTAACTGAATTGTCGCCTTTTAACGGAATTTCCTCCTTTTAACATAATTGTCTCTTTTATCAGAATTGCCTCCTTTTAACGGAATTGTCTCCTATTAACGGAATTGCCTCCTTTTAACGAAATTGCTTCCATTTAACGGAATTGCCTCCATTCAACGGATTTGTTTCCTTTTAACGTAATTGTCTCTTTTAATAGAATTGCCACCTTTTAACGGAATTGTCTCCTATTAACGGAATACCCTCCTTTTAACGGAATTGTCTCCTTCCAACGGAATTGTGTCCTTTTAATGGAATTTCCTCCTTTGAACGGAATTGCCTCTTATTTTCGGAATTGCTATCTTTTAACGGAATTGCCTCCTTTTAACGGACTTGCCTATATGTAACGAAATTGCCTCCGTTCAACGGAATTGTCTGCTTTTAACGGAATTGCCTCCTTTTAACGGAATTGCTCCTTTTAACGGAATTGCTCCTTTTAACGGATTTGTCTCATTTTAACGGAATTGTCTCCTTTTAATGGAATTTCCTCCTTTTAACAGGATAACCCCATTTTTAATGTAATTTCCCCTTTTTAACGGCATTTTCCCTTTTTACGGAATTCTTCCGTTTTAAGGGAATTGCCCCTTTTTATTATACGTATCAAACTTTAGAAGACTGATGAAGATACTGTAACGTGTTCATAGACTTAATATTTGATCATATAGCGAGTTAAAAAATGCAGTTTGTACGGAATGGGTCAAATTGGATCAGGACAGGAAGGAGGTATTAAGAGTACTGTTGTACGAATTGTACAATGACCTACTTTATATATGTTGTTTGTTATTTGCCGAAAATTAGAAGGAAATATATCTACAGTTGTTTAATTAGTTATTTAATCAGACTGTCCTGAGCACCGCGAACTGAATTGCACTGTCCCAGTATTATCCAGATGACCGGAATGTAAGTCTATGCTGCGATGTTATGTAAGTTGTAGGTCATCTTCTTGCTCCGACGCATCTCGTTTTACTCCTATGACCCATACTACCATTTTTAATTTAGGGCATGGTTGCGAAGTGGGACTACAACCCTCCCATTTGCACCTTCCATGTTTTTTATTATCCAGGCTCGGAGTCATGAGGCAGCATGCTGCTGTACCGTCCACCAGAACCCCCACAACCACGTATATTCAACACCTGTGATTTGCCAACCAAACAGCCTTTTTCCTAACATGAGATGAAGTGTGATATGGAAAGAATAAATGAGAAATGAAATGACATGAAGGGAAGTGAAGGGAAATGGAGAATGTTGGCTGAATGAAATTCGAGAAACGGGAGAACCCCCAATAAAAACTCGAAAAATCCCGGTATGCCCCACCACCAATACTCCTCTCGTACAGCCATGTGGCAGCCAAATAGCGCTCAGCATGTGTCCACTGAGATGGCTAATAAATGTATTCATTTTTACATCCTTTTTGTCGGTCCTAAGCTTGTATTTATATATCCCCTTGACCAAACTAATTTAGTTGCGCTTATTTCTCTACAGAGGTCAGCGAATGACATGGGGTCACCACATAGCTTCGATGAGACATATAGTAGGCAGATAGGCTTGCAGTTGTTTACGAGCCCGATAACGTTAGGCTCGGGACCCAAGGCTTAAAATCCCTCCCAGAGATCTTGTCTCTTGAAGTTTTCCACTCATAAAATCCATGAACCCCGGCCGTGTTTGAACCCGCGATCTTCGGGACCAGAGGCAAGGTATGTAACCACTAGAGCCAAAAGCCCTATATTACTAAGGGCCTAGTTAACTGTATTCATAGTCGAGTCCTTGGGGGGAGGAAGTTTTGTGTACATAGAAACAACAAACGTTGTTGGCGAAGTAGCCATTTAAAAATTATAAATTGCAGTTAAGTCTAGAAAAAATGGAACAAGAGATAGAAGTGGAAGTGTTTCCTAATACTACGTTCGAAATCCTGGAAGCTATAAAGAATGCTACATTAAATTTGCTGCCTGAGAAGTCAAGAAAGCTGTATGAATCTGTCTATAAGAGATTCAAAGAATGATATGTAAATAAAAACTGAATCAGATTACAGAAAATGGATTGCTGGCTTATTTTTATGATAAATCTAAACATGTCAATTCTTCTAGTCTTCGGTCGGAATATTCAATAAAATGAATAAACAAAGTGTGTTTAAAAAAGTATGGAATAATTTATTTTATAACGACGATTTTAATTCTATATAACAATAAATACATGTTTTGAATTAGAAAAGTGTCAACCAATCACCTACTTTCCCAACAAAAGTAGACGAAAGTTAATTTGTTTAAGACGAAATTAATTATGAATATTTCAGCTAATTCCGATGGAATGAAGCCATAGTGGTTGTTTCGTGAAAACGATTTCTAAAATTATAACAGTTATCACAGATCTTCACCGATCCTATCTACAAGACAATAAAAAATACCTTTATCAACTTATATATATGACTTGAAAAGAAAAATAAATGTCTGATCTAGGATTTGAACCCGAGACTTCTAAATTTATACGTTCGCGCCCCCAACTTCATCAATCGGGCATTCCAGCAATAAATATTTATTTTTCATCCTGATATTATAATTCTCCCCTCCATGGTATCTTTACCTTATCGTGGTGGAGTGGCTTGCGTGTTTAACTGATCCCGAGAGCTATGCCGGCGGTAGGATTGCTGCCGATAGGGTTACCCATGCCGGACTGGTCGAAGATGTTAAGCCAGACGAAAAAAGTACCTTGGTCGAAAGAGTGACGATCTTTCGCCGTAAAAATACAACCGTCAAGAAATGCGGACATAGGTTCAACTGGTGTAAAATTTTCCTGAGATGAAATAGTCCCCCATTCGGTTCTCCGGGCGGGGACTACTTCAGGGAACCCATGACAAAGGCTAAACCATAGGGACATGTTCCTAGGAACATGGAATGTTAGGACTTTATACAATAGCGGGGCACTAGAGATATTAACGCGGGAATTAGATGTCACCCTTGGATAAAGTCACTTTATGGGAAGTTACGTGGCCAGGAGAAGGTAGTCAGGAATCAGGAAGCTTTGCTTTATACCACGGGGGTGCAGAAAGACCTGCATCTGGAACGGTTTTCTTTAGTCAGAAGGAGGATCCTATCCGCTACCCGAGATATTAAGTTTGTCAGTGATAGAATATCATACATAATTCTTAATGTAAACGACATGATTTTGTAATCGTAAATGTACATGCCCCCACAGAAGATAAAGATGACAAGATCAAGGATGAGTTCTACGAAGAATTAGAATGCATATTTCATAACCTTTCACGATATCATATGAAAATTCTCGTAAGAGATTTTAATGTAAAAGTGGGGCGGGAACATAGATTGAAATCAACAATTGGCAAATTCAGTCTTCATGAAGATAGTAACGACAATGCGGTTAGATTAGTCACCTTTGCCACATCAAAGAATCTCATTGTTAAGAGCACAATATTCCAGCATAAGGATATTCATAAATACACCTGGACGTCCCCAGATGGAGAAACTCGGAACCAGATAAATAACGTATTAGTGGACAAACGCTGGCACAGTAGCATCATCGATGTTAGATCAATTAGTTGGACAGACTGCAATTCAGATCATCATCTGGTCATGGTGAAAATCAGACTACGGCTATCACTTATGAGAGGAACAAATGCTAAAGATGATTCTGAAAATTTTGATTTAAAGTAAATGAAAAAAGGGTGAAATGCGGCAAAAATAACAAATCAAAATTGCTAATAGATTTGAAGTACTGGAATCTTCAGGCGACAATGTGGCAAACGAAGAGGAAACCGATATAAATAAAGAATGGGAGGCTATAAGAGATACTATTAAATTGTCAGCATCAGAAAGCAGTGGTCACTTAAAAAAGAGGCAAAACAAAGAACGGTTTGATGAGGAATATGCCGACATTGTACAGAAAAGAAAGCTAGCAAAAATTAAATGGTTACACGAGCCAAATGAGGTAAATTTGGAGCAATTGGGTAGTGTCAGACGGGAAACCACGAGGTTACTAAAGAGTAAAAGGAGGGAATATTTGAGAGAGACGATTAACGATCTTGAAATGAATGCCAAAAATAGGAACATTAGAGAAATATATCAGGGAATTAGGGTAGAGAAGAATGGGTTTCAGGATGGAACAAACATAATTAGGAATGGAAATGGGGATACGATTGCAGATTCCAGGAGTATATTAAATAGATGGAAAAGTTACTTTAATCAATTATTAAATGTACTTACAGAACAGGATATTGAAGAGGATAATTTACAGACAGCAGAAATGCTAATCGTAGAACCAAGAGCATTAAAGGTTGAAATGGTTATGGAAAATTGAAGCTGTATAAGGCATCAGGTTCAGACGAGATCCGAGCAGAATTGATAAAATCAGGTGGAGAAAAATTGATGGAGAAGATACGCCAGTTGCTTAATATGATTTGGGATAAAGAAGCTCTTCCAGATGAATGGAAAAAATCGATTATCACACCAATTTATAAGAGAGGAGATAAAACTGATTGTAACAACTACAAGGACATCTCATTACTTTCAACTTATTTTCCGCGTTTTGTCCAGAAATTTACCCAAGTTTATCCAATTTTCTGGATTTACCAATAACTCCTAGCATGCCAATCTTTCCCGATTTGAATTTAGAAATCTTTCCGGTAATAACTGACGTCTCCAATATTCTAAATCATCACTTTTTCCTAATATATGTATCTCATCTTCAAAGTTCCCGCACATTGGACATATTCGCATATCGCGATCGTCGCTAATTTTTAGAAATTTCCATGCCCCTAGCATAAACCAAGCAAGCCCTGATCTCTCTTTAAATCCTAGGTTGAATATATACGATTCTTTTCCCCAAACGTGTTTTAGGTCTCTTTGTAAACACAGTGAGCGTTTTCCTGCACATTCGGCCAAAATATCTTGTTGGTTAATATTTAAGTAACTCCTCCTTATTTTTCTCCACACGTTCTTGCGATTTTCAGTCCCTTTTTCCCATATCCAGCCCATCCCAATCTTTTGGAGTTTTCTCCTAACCTCGTCTGCCCAAAATTTAACATCTATGTTTCTAATTTGGTGGTCGTAACAAATAAGAACAACACTCATTCATGAATAAATATATGTTATCAAAATGGAATACCATTAATTCTTAATTAGTGTATAATGCTATTGTCTTATTATGTAATTGTAATATTACTGTGTTTTCTTTATGTAATTGTAATGTTATTTTTTGTTTTTTCTTTATACTATTACCAATTATTACTTTATTGTAACGAACTGTCAACAGCACGTACGGCTTACTGCCCGTGCGACCCATCTTTGTAAATAATATTGTAAATATCTTACTTTTTGTCCAATAAAGTCCTACTACTTCTACCAATTGCAACTTCGTTCAAACGTCTAACAAATATATTAGTAAGTAGACATACTCCTTATATTGATGACATTTTAGGAGATCATCAATGTGGATTTGAAAGAAACCGGTCTAAAACAGATCAGATTTTTAGTACAAGAAAATTTTAGAAAATAAATGGGAATATAATGGTACTGTACATCAACTACACGTAGACTTAAAAAAGACATAGATGCAATTAAGAGGGAGAAGTGCTAGAGTTTGGAATTCCTAAAAAGTTAGTTAGACTTATAGGAATGTGTCTACATGACACAAAGTGTAGGGTGCGTGTATGCAAACAGTATTTTGATACTTTTGAAATCCAGAATAGGTTGAAGGAAGGAGATGCGCTATCTCCTCTATTATTTAATTTTGTACTAGAGCATGCCATCAAATCATTCGAGGATGAAGAAGCCTACAACTAAATCATATTAATAAGCTGTTAGTTTATGCTGATGATGTAGTACTATTGGGCATAGCGAGGAGATACTAAAGACCAACATGCACACACTATTGAGTAACACTAAGTAATTGCGACTCGAAGTAAATATCAATACAACTAAATATATGGTCACACGTAGAAATACATTATATAATGGAAATGGACAGCTAAAAATATGTAAAACTACTATTCTATACCAGTTATATTATATGGATGCGAAACATGGACTCTTACTTTAAGGGAGGAAAGGGGATTACAAGCATTTGAGAATAACGTTCATAGGAAAATTTTTAGACCAAAGAGAGATAAATAGACAGGTGAATGGAGAAGACCACAAAACAATGAACTGCATGGTCTTTGTAAGAAGCCAGGTATAATAACAGTTTAATCTCGTAGACTGCAATGGGCAGGACATGTGGCACGAAAAGGGAATGGAAGGCGTGAATGGAAGCTTCTTGTAGGAACACCAGAGAGAAAACGCCCAGTTGGTAGATCAAAAATGAGGTGGGAGAATAACATTTACTATGATCTGAGGGAGGTCGATTATACTGGGAATGATTGGAAAACATTAGCGCAGGACAGAGATGTATGAAAAGATTATGTCCGCGCGGTCATGAACCTACGTGTTCGATAGTGCCAGTGGGTTAGTTATTTAGTTATATTATAATTTTCTATTCACGACAGGTCGAACTGCCATCTAGTGGCTACTATAGCAAGTAAGCATTTTTAAATAATTGTTTTTACTTTATAGTAATACGACTTGTGTTTTTAGATGTTCTATTTTTTCTACATTTACTAATGAAGGACAATACATTTCTGAGCCGGGATTTGAACCCGAGACCTCTAATTCTGTACGTTAGCACGCTCACAACTGCGTCACTCGGGCATTCCGCCAGCACAAACATATATATATATATATATATATATATAAAGTAAAGTCGGGATCGTTAACCAACAAAATCACCTGAAATCAAAATTTGGAAGTCGCTCTAGTAGTTGCAGTTTTATGTTTCAGAACGAAACTCAGTATATGCTTTTAAAATAAACCGAGGAAGGTATTAGGTATTTTCCAAAATAACCGAAATAAGACCATCATTAGAGGTGACAGTTTACCTGAAACTCGAAACTAAAAATTGACTCTAGCAACCGTCATGTTTGGGTTTTCGCAATAAATACCGTACAATTTAATTAAACCTTAAAAAATTATGAATGCATCCTATAAGATTAGATGTTAAATATAAAATTACTACACAAAGAGTATAACCACAACAGAATCAGCATCTTGAAGATTCAGATATTGTAAAAGAAACAAAGAACATAGGCCTATACCCGCAGAGATAAACCCGTTGTACAACCTGTACAACAACATCATTACCAGTTAAAATGCAGAAGATGAAACATTGATTTTGAAAGGCCTCCATATTGGAAGTACTTAATAATTTAGTTGAGGACGACTGACTTACCAAATACCAATTTTATATTTAACATCTTAATAAATAACCTCAATGGTGCTTTAATATGAATTTTAAAAGTGTTGATCTCTAAGATAGTGACCAACATTAGTTTAGTTTCTTAATTTTTTTAATATAGTAATGGAAAAATTAATCGTAGATAATATTTAAATTGTTGTCAAATTATGCAATATAATTATGTACTAACGTAGGTTATGCATTGATTTTTCTGAAATCCGACACTTAAATAAGTTGGTATCAATCAATTGAGTTTCTCCAATTAAAAAAAAATATATATTCTGTAAACCAGCAGAATACGACAATAGATTCAATGTGGTGAGGAATTCGCCTAGTTTACGCAGTTCCTGCACGACGGACTTTTTTATATTTCAAATACTTTATTGTGTTATATGTACTAAAAGTTAAGATTGCAACATAATATAATGAGAAGTTAAGACTTCTGAATGTCTTTTATTTTGGTTTCACATACAAACAGTTGAATAGTATAATGAGAAGTTAGACTTCTGACAGTCTTTTATTTTGGTTTCACATAAAAACAGTTGAATAGTATAATGAGAAGTTAGACTTCTGACTGTCTTTTATTTTGGTTTCATATACAAACAATTGAATAGTATAATGAGAAGTTAGATTTCTGACTATCTTTTATTTTGGTTTCACATACAAACAGTTGAATAGTATATACTAACTGCATTGCAATCTTAACTTTTATTGTATAAGAATCCTAGCCCCAGTTATAAGTAGAGCTAGGATTCTTATGTAATAAAAGATAAAATTGCAATGCAGTTGGTATATATTATTCAACTGTTTTTATGTGAAACCAAAACAAAAGACAGTCATAAGTCAAACTTCTCGTTATACTATTCAACTGTTTGTATGTGAAACCAAAACAAAAGACAGTCATAAGTCAAACTTCTCGTTATACTATTCAACTGTTTGTATGTGAAACCAAAACAAAAGACAGTCATAAGTCAAACTTCTCGTTATACTATTCAACTGTTTGTATGTGAAACCAAAACAAAAGACAGTCATAAGTCAAACCTCTCGTTATACTATTCAACTGTTTGTATGTGAAACCAAAACAAAAGACAGTCATAAGTCAAACTTCTCGTTATACTATTCAACTGTTTGTATGTGAAACCAAAACAAAAGACAGTCATAAGTCAAACCTCTCGTTATACTATTCAACTGTTTGTATGTGAAACCAAAACAAAAGACAGTCATAAATCTAACTTCTCATTATACTATGTTGCAATCTTAACTTTTAGTACATAAAAATCCCAGCTCTAGTTATAAGTTATTCATATGATTATTATGGTTGCTAGGATATTTAGATGTAATATTACTGGTAATGAATTACTCTAATACAATGTAAAGTTTTCATGCAGATAACAGTAGTTGTTTCCGAAAAAAATAGTAGGCCATACCTACAGAATGATTATGAATTTTAAATACCAACATTTGAATACAATTTAAGCAAAGCACAAACTAGTCATGAAACTTTCACAAATAAAGTTTAATTGTAACTAACTAACTCACTATCGAACATGGGCGCGGACATAAGGCCTCCATACAATCTATCCTGAACTAATGTTTTCCAATCATCCCTTATTGTTTTACAATCATCCCTTCTATGATCTACTTCCATCAAATAATGTTTAATGTTATTTTACCACCTCATTCTTGGCTTACTTAATGTAAAGACTAATTCTACCTTAATTTATCAAGAAAACGTGTTCTTAATATTTGTATAAATGACCGACTTCTTTGAAGAAAGATAAAAGTTTGGAAATCCAAAAATGTAACATTGGGATTCTTTTAATGGGACATTTTAGTTTAATTATTCAATTTAATTCAGCAATTGGAAGCAACAAAACTAGATCGCATATCGTAACATATTTATTTACGGACATGTGTTCATTGGAACACGTTTTGCTTGCGTTAATGCTTTCTTCTCCTCCCTGCATTTTAGATCAACACTTACCGAAACACACTGTATTCAATATTATGGATCACTCCGTACCACACGTGACTATAAAAATGACAGTACCTGTTCATTATTTCTGATGGCGGAAAAGTTCTAGACTCAGTAGTTTCAGAAAGTAGACTTTCGTAAAATTCACGGGGTGGAAGAAGTTTTGACCCAGAAAGCAGTGTAAATAATTAGAGGAAACTAATTCCAACAGTTAGCAGTTGGTTGCAGGTCAGCTACAATCGAGTGCTTTACACATGAGAACATCAATTATTACACGATGCTCTTGTCTTCACCGCAATCTCTCTCTTATTTCATGTTCGAGCTGGTGTGTTATATTCTAGGTCCAGTTGTTAAACACCACGTCTTCTCAGTCAAAGTTAACCAAACTCCTATGGCATATACCATATGTAAGTATATTATTATCCCATTCATCCCTCACCGGGACATGGGCGCTCCCTAGGGTGAGTTTCTAAATCAAGGTAATTTAGTTACGCTTATTTGTCTACAGATGTTAACGACTT
Source organism: Diploptera punctata (assembly GCA_030220185.1). Lineage (NCBI taxonomy): Eukaryota > Metazoa > Arthropoda > Insecta > Blattodea > Blaberidae > Diploptera > Diploptera punctata. Next base: position 275,411 of record JASPKZ010007403.1, on the reverse strand, counting down.
ACATTTTGGTTAGCACATCGCCTCAATGGGACATCTAGTAAGGTAAATAGGGTATAACATGGATGGTTTTAGGTCGGTTAAATTTTGCACAAAGGTATTTTTATTCGGGCTTGCCTTTCTTTTACGAGCCTGAAAATCTTCACACTCTGGATCCTCGGCTTAAAGTTTCTCCCGGTAAACTTGTCACTTGGATTTTTCCATTCTAAAAATCCATCGACCTTGGCAGGATTTGAATTCCTCTCGGGACTAGAGCAAGAAACATAACCGCTAGACCACCGCGGCTGACCTGCTTTTAAGTTAGCTTATAATAAAAACTTAATCATAGTTTCAAAACTGTGCATTCAAAATGTTTGCGAATTCCGAAAGAATGATTTGTAAAAATGTTTTAAAATATTTTCAAGAGAACAATCTACATGTATAACAAATGGTTGCCTGCGCTTCATATGTAATAAATGAATTGCTTTCTACATCAAGTCTAATTATTAAAATATAGATTTACTACTTTAGAAGTTAAATGTCTCCTTTATTACCTTTACTTTGTGGTGGGGAGACTTCCCCGAACCTATCTAGTAGACACCGAAAATGATCATGACCAATATTTATATAGTACACTCACATAAGCATGGACGCACAAGCACACGCACACAAGCAACACACACACACACACACACACACACACACACACACACAGAGGCACACAGACATACATCCATTGAACCAAACACGGGCACACACACACACACAAGTACAACAGAGCTGCCTACAATAACATTTGGAACCTAGTAATTCTAAAGTGACAGACTAGTGTAATGGATTTATAGAAATACGCATACAAGTAACACAAACCCACACATACAGACACACACACATACACACAAATACAAACAAACACACAGACACATACTGATACAAACACACACACACACACACACACACACACACATAGATACATGCATGCAGATACACACGTACATGCACAAAAACACGCAAATACACAAATGTACACAGACAGACATACAGAAATAGAGACACACATTCATACAGACACACGCACACACACACATTCAAAGGCGTAAGTACAGAGGCACACAATCACACCCAGACGCAACACAGAGACACATAAACAGACACACACACACACACACACACACACATATATATATATATGACCATTAATCCTCTAGGGACAACAATTTTTCTTTAATCGAAACCAAAATTGACATTTCAATTCATTAAAAAAAAAGGTCGAGTTCGATATCTACTAAAATCGGTCCATTAAAGGTAGGAGTTCACCTGACAAGAGACTTGAAAAGTCGCTTAGGCCAAATGGTCGCAATTTTTTAGGTTTCACAACGAAGATAGTATATAGGCCTAGTACTAAAATAGAAAGGAGGAAGATATTCTCCATAAATCTGTGAAATCCGACTATTATTTTATTTAGTGGGGGTTAACTTGAAATCAGAAGTTGATTTTTTTGTCTCCTAGTATACTTACTTACTTACTCACGGGCACTATCGAACCCGTAGGTTCATGGCCGCGCGGACATAAGCTCTCCATACATCTCTATCCTGAGCTAATGCTTTCCAATCATTCCCTGTATAATCTACTTCCCTCAAATCATAGTTAATGTTATTCTCCCACCTCATTCTTTGTCTACCAACTGGGCGTTTTCCCTCTGGCTTTCCTACAAGAAGCTTCCATGCAAGTCTTTCATTCCCCATACGTGCAACATGTCCTGCCCATCGCAGTCTACGAGACTTAACTGTTCTTATTATATCTGGCTTCCTGTAAAGACCATGTAGTTCATTGTTATGTAGTCTTCTCCATTCACCTGTCTGTTCATCTCTCTTTGGTCCAAAAATTTTCCTAAGTACTTTATTCTCAAATACTTGTAATCTCCTTTCCTCCCTTAAAGTAAGAGTCCATGTTTCGCACCCATATAATATAACTGGTAGAATAATAGTTTTATATATTTTCAGTATATTCCTAGTATACATGCAATCCAATTAACCCTTAAATTGACAATGTATGATACAAAATACATTAGTGTAATTTATCTAGTATTTTAATTTAATAATGGAAAAGCGATTCGGTATATATTTTTAAATTGGTATTAAATAAGACAATAATATATAAGAAAGGTAACGCATGATTTATTTTCACTGTAATCCGAGACTTTTAAATAAGCTGACATCTGAAATTGAGTTTCTCCAATTTAAAAAACCAGTTAAATGGAAACATTAACTTGACTTGCTTAGTAATTCGAATAGTTTACGCTGATTCCTGCGTGACGGACGTCAGTTTATTTTAGAAGCTTCTTGCTTGTAAAAAATCTTCTTCTTGTTCCTTTCCAGGATTAGGTCAATGCGACCTGTTTCGGTCTCAAGTTCATCGTTTCCTTCGCTTTCCCAAAGATTTTTTTTCCATGCGGTTTGTAAGTGATCATTTTGGGTAATCTTGTATTGTCCATTCTGTCTAATGTTCTTTCCATCGGTATTTGTGCTCTTCTAGTTTATCGAATATTCAAAATATATCCAGTTCATTTCTTATTGACTCAGTAAAAAAAAACATTAAAGACACTTTTTGCACGAGAACAGCCGTTGTAGATTTATTCCGTCGAATTCGCTAACATTTACAAGCCCCAACCTCTCCTAATTAGTGTTCAGCAAGCCTTTACTAGAACAAATGTATTATCCCTATTGGTTGAATCGGTCACTTTTGAACATGCTGTATTTAATATTATGGTTCAGACTCTAGTTGGCCTATACAAACAAGTAAATGTCGTGGCTCTACATACGACTGTATCTGCACAGTATTACTGATAATGGGAATGATCTAGACAAAGAAAGAGTTTCAGAAAGTTGATTTATATAAAATTCAAAGGATGGAAGACGGTTTGACCCAGAAAGTAGTATAAATAATTAGCGGGAACCAATTCCAGTAGTTAGCAGGTCTGCTACAGTCTAAAGCTTTACACATGAGAATATCAATTATTAAGCTATGCTCTTGTCTTCACCGCAAGAAGAACACAGGAATGACCTCCATCATCCTGTACTTCACCTTTAATATCATTTGCACGGAAAATAAAGTTCTTATATGGCATATTAAAACCAGAACGAAACATTTATAAACAATCTGAAATTATATGTAATTAATGTTGGGAAGTAAACATTATGAGGTATAATCATTAAAATTCATCGGAGAACATATTGTTTAAACAACTCACCTCATAGCATTCATGCTTCCATGATATCGCGATTTCAAACATAATCATGTTCATCGTCAGCCATAACTCCGACTGATGAAATTTTTCGGCCGTCAAGACTTAATGAATATACTACTCTACAAAAATTGCAAAGAAAAGAAAAAATACAAGAAAATTACTTACCATCCTGAAATGCATAGGAAATTTCAAAAAATGTTTGACAAATACAACATTTCTTTGGCACCAATAAATAAATTTAGTCTGGGTACTTCTAAGCACCAATAAAAAAGTCAGTGTTCCAGACAGTAAGAAATCTGGAATTTATCAAATAAATTGTGAAGATTGTAATAAAGTTTATATAGGAAAAACAAAAAGGAATTTGGAAATTCGGACAAAAGAACATTTCAGAAATATTAAAAATGTGAAATTGAAAAATCTGCAATTGCTGCACATAGTTTATTAGAACATCATAAAATTGGAAGAGAAGCTAAACTTTTAAAACAAGTAGAGAAACCTTTGGAATTGACAGTTTGGGAAAAAATATACATTCAGAAAAACAAAAATAGATCAATGAATTTTGATATCCCTAACGAAATTACATTGATTTCGAAGTTCATAAATTCAACCATAGATAGCAGCACTGAAGATGGCGACAATAGAATAGTTGACGGCCGAAGAATTTCATCAGTCGGAGTTATGGCTGACGATGAACATGACTATGTTTGAAATCGCGATATCATGGAAGCATGAATCCTATGAGGTGAGTTGTTTAAACAATATGTTCTCCGATGAATTTTAATCTGAAATTAATTAATTAATTTATTTATCATCATTATCATGAAGAGTTAAGGTTTAGACTTTTTACTAGTCTGTTCGTGTTTCCTACACATGAGTCTGCAGTCTCCGTCTTCTCAGTGGTCATCTAATGTCTTCGTTTATCCCTCGGTTTGTACTCGTTGTGTAAAGCCTGCCAAGGGATTCTGTCCAAGGTCATTCTTCTTATATGCTGTAGCCAATTTTGTTGGTATTATTTAATTTCCTGCACTATATTTATTGCATTACATTTTTGTTTGATTGATTCACTTCTTATACGATCCATACGTGTTATGTTTCTGAGAAATTTCATTTGTCCTGCTTCCAATCTTTGTGTATCCCTCATTCTCAGTATCCATATTTCACTGTCAAATTTTGAGGCTGCTTTTGCTGATATTGTGAATTCGTAATTTTGTAAAATATAATTTATTTTCTGATGCATCTATCCATCCTATGTATATATCCGTCTATTCTATCTGTTTGTCTGTGCTAATTATTAATATAACTATCCATATACATATATACTTTTTTATTCAATGCCCCAGGTTGTCATTTAGGCATATCTGATGTTCTCTTCTGAAATGGCGTACTTTTAATCCACTTCTCAGGTTGGGGCGCGTGGAAGGCGGATATGAGCGTTGATGATAATGATGCGCCAAGAGAGGCCTTGAACTAAACGTAATCTATTTAGGCGAATATGATATTGATGGTGTTCGGGGACCGTTTGGGCGTTAAACTTTCCTGACATTTATCTTACAGGTGAGATAAAAACCTCGAAAAGACCTCACACAGGAAACGTGTCCCGACCGGTGATTGAACCAGGACCCGTTGCGTGACAAGGCAGCACGCTACCTCGATACCACAGCGATGAACATCCGTCTAAATGCACTCTTTCAGATCTATAATTATGTTTTGTGTCTGTAGGCTATATCTAGCAATTTATCTATTCAAATATATTTTATAGCTACCTACCTATACATCCGTGTCTGCCTGCCCGTCTTATTTTTTATCGAACGCGATGTTTATGGCTTCGCGGACAAAAGTTCTCCATGAATCCCAATCTTGAAATAATGTTTCTTTCAACCAAACGTCTCAAACACATTGTTAATGCTATTTCTTTTTTCTTCCTCTTACTTTTCTCATTGTTAATGCTATTCTTCCGCTTAATTTTCTGCCTGTTAGGCGCTATCCCTCCGTTTTCATACATGAAGTTACAACCACACCTCTTGTATGCTCCATTCGTGACGTATGTGCTATTCATCGCAGCATATGAGACTTAACTGTTCTTGTTACATCTAGTTTGTTATATGGATTAAGATGCTCACTGTTAGGCCTGACTGTTCATTTATCTTTGGTACAAAAATCTTCCTAAGAACTTTATTCTAAAATACTCTCATTCTTTTTTCTTCCCTTAAAGTAAAGATTAATGTTTAGCATCCATAAAACAGGATGAGTAACATATATATCCCAGTGTGGTGTCGGGTGCTAGAATTGCACCATGGGACCTTCCCCTGTTGTAAAAGGCGACTAATAGGAGCAGCAAACCGCTGTCCTTAAGGAAATATCATTTCATTTCATAACCTTCCTGTCTGTACCCCTGGTGATTCTGGGAGGAGACTGAGTAGCTCATAACCTCCAGTTACCTTTCCTAAATTATCCATCTTATACAAATACCTACTGCTGGTCAGTGATATAGGAGGTGCATCAATGCTGAGTAGATGTACTAATAAATACCTAGATATAAGATAGAAGGCATTACAACAGCCACTTGACCAGCAAACCTACACCCTTGGGGATTGGTTCGGGCGAAGCCTGGCTCCCTCAAACGAGGCCTTCTCAGCTAGGGTATGGAACCCCAACAGAAGACTCCCTGACCCTCCAGGTTGGAAGTTAGGCATGGGGCTGTCGACCCATCCTGTAAAACTGTCTTGTTTGGAACCCAAATATGAATCCTCGGAAGGATTCGATTCTGGAGGTGGATCATTGAGGAGGCGAAGGTCCTTATTGGACTGTAGTGCCATTTAAGAAGAAGAAGAAGAAGATGTATATATATATATATATATATAAATTCAGTTTAACGTTTTTTGAGAAAACGTGGGACGGCAGGAGTCCGTGCAATGGACAATAGCACGCATTTCCAGAATGCAGTCAGTGTTTAATTACTTTGTGCACCTCATTTCTATTTGTAATTATTGTTTAAGTATTTGAATTCAGCCACTTCTTCAGAATGTCCCTCATTTGCCTTTAACTGCACATCTCCATTATGTAATATCATTTTATATATTTAGTTTTTTGACATCTACTTCCCGCCACAATTCCATAGTGTTGCTGAATATAGTACAACCTAAAATACATTTATTTCTTTAGCTAATACCAATACAGCGAGACAAATATATTTATCATAAATAATGCCACGAGTGATATCCAATTTATCTAGAGGATTTGGAAATCAAGTGTGTCATTTGTTAGGACTAGTTAACGAAAGAATTAAGCTGTTTACTCAAGTCATATTTAAATATAATTACCGGTATTTTAAAATATTTATTCAATTAATGTAAACGGCGGTGTTTGAAAACAAACCAGAAATGTGAGGTTATGTATATTCACTGCAACTTGATCATGTTCTTTTTTTCCAAATAGGATCACAATATTCTAAGAATGCACCCTAGGGAGAGATGATGAAACATATCTATAATCAACATTATAGGTACGGTAATTAATTGATTTTTTAATAAACAACTCAGTAAAATCAAGGAATCTGTTCATTATTTGCTATAATTCAATGTATTTATTGGAGAAAAATAATGCTCTGAGCTGTTCAAATTATTAAAAACGAGGAGCTTTCTTTATCACAAAAGTAGAAGCTGATAAAGAGAAATCGTTAAAGAGCGAGGTGAAATGCGGCTGTCATTGGTTGTAAAATAAAATCAATTGAAACGTGAATACCATTTGGGACATGAGTTAAATAGTCGACAAAAATTTAAATTGGAAAATGCAAAAAAATCAAACTTACAGAACAGTCTTTCCAATAATTCATCATTAAATTGCATAAGAAATAGTTTACCATTCGCTCTAAGGAAAACTTCAGTAGAAACACTTACAATGCCCCATTTTGATTATCGTGATACTCGTTTTACGTATTTGAATATTATTTTCTCTTGAGGCCAAAAGAGGTCATCAAATGACCTAAATTCGTGAATGTACTATGGTGAATATGATGAATATTATTTTAATGGAAGTGGAAGTAGAACGTGTCGTCACAATTGAAAGGAACAGACTACAATGGTACGGATTTATACGTAGAATGGGAAGAGGAAGAACACCCAGGATAGAATGGAAAGTTAAGAGGAGAAGAGGAAGAGTAGGCCTACGACCTGCTACTACCTGGATACAGAATGAGCATAGGTCAATGCGAAGATTTGGTGTAGTGGAGGATGATGAACATAATAGAAACAAGTGGCATAATATCATAAACAATATAGAGTTCTGGAAAGTAATATCTAACTTTGTGTATTTTAGATGTCAGTATTAAAAAGAAGCTCTTCCAGATGAATGGAAGGAATCAATTATCGTACCAATTTATAAGAAAGGAGATAAAACTGATTGCAACAACTACAGGGGCATCTCATTACTTTCAACTTCGTACAAAATTCTTACATATATATTAGTAAGCAGACTTACTCCCTATATCGATGACATCCTAGGAGATCATCAATGTGCATTTAGAAGAAAGAGGTCTACAACAGATCAGATTTTTAGTATAAGACAGATTTTAGAAAAGAAATGGGAATATAATGGTACTGTACATCAACTATATGTAGACTTTCAAAAAAGCATATGATTCAATTAAAAGGGAGAAGTTATATAGTATCCTGCTGGAGTTCGGAATTCCTAAAAAGTTAATTAGACTTATACGAATGTGTCTAAATGGCACAAAGAGTAGGGTGCGTGTAGGCAAACAGTTTTCGGATACTTTTGAAATCCAGAATGGGGAGCATGCCATTAAATCTTTAGAGAATAAGGAAGGCTTACAACTCAATGGTATTAATAAGCTGTTAGTTTATGCTGATGATGTAGTATTATTGGCCGATAGCGAGGAGATACTGAAGGACAACATGCACACACTATTAAGTAACACTAAGAAATTAGGACTGGAAGTAAATATCAATAAAAGTAAATATATGGTCACACGTAGAAATTCATTATATAATGGAAATGGACAGCTAAGGACAAATGAGGGAAATTTTGAGGAGGTGGCTGAATTCAAGTACCTAGGAACAATAATCACAAATAGGAATGAGATGCACAAAGAAATTAAACATAGGCTCAATTCTGGAAATGCGTGCTATTATGCATTGCAGAGACTCTTGATGTCCCAACTCCTTTCAAAAGACGTTAAACTGAAAATATATAAAACTATTATTCTACCAGTTATATTATATGGGTGCGAAACATGGACTCTTACTTTAAGGGAGGAAAGGAGATTACAAGTATTTGAGAATAAAGTACTTAGGAAAAGTTTTGGACCAAAGAGAGATGAACAGACAGGTGAATGGAGAAGATTACTTAACAATGAACTACATGGTCTTTATAGGAAGCCAGATATAATAAGAACAGTTAAGTCTCGTAGACTGCGATGGGCAGGACATGTCGCACGTATGGGGAATGAAGGACTTGCATGGAAGCTTCTTGTAGGAAAGCCAGAGGGAAAACGCCCAGTTGGTAGACCAAGAATGACGTGGGATAATAACATTAACTATGATTTGAGGGAAGTAGATTATACAGAGTATGATTGGAAAGCATTAGCTCAGGATAGGGATGTATGGAGAGCTTATGTCCGCGCGGCCATGAACCTACGGGTTCGATAGTGCCAGTGAGTGAGTAAGTAAGTAAGTATTATAACCTATTTTATATATTAATATTGTTCGGCCCTGTATTGAGGAGAATTCTCATTAATAAAAAAATACTGTTTTTACCTAAAGTTTTCAACGTCTTCCTAATTCTTGCGTACGCTTTATTTTTTGTGATCGCAGATTTGTTCGTGTTGCTTCGTCCCTGGAGCAATATTTTCTTGGCTTCGTATACGAGCCATTTATTCCTTATCTCTTCTCTAATAAAATACTACACACGTCCTCACCTAAATGCTTACCACTCCGCTTGGTTTGTCTGCCCGATACACATAATTTACGCTCCCGATCCCATCAGCACATTTGTTCTTTATATCCCTCTTCATGACACTAAGTACTACTAACTATCTTTTTACAGTTTTACTCGCGAAAATATGGAATTATCTTCCGCTTTATGTAAGAGACTGTCAACTTATAACATATTTGAAAAACAAATTAACTTTAATTAACGAAAATAACTCACTAATGGTATTTTTTAGCAATCAATATTTTATTTCAATTTACAAAAATTGTAGTCTATTATGATTGATCAATATTAACATATTTTTATATATAATTGATTGATTAGTTCATTACATTTTTATTTTCTTTTGTATTTTTATGTATATTGAACAGTAGCTGTTATGTGGATATAAATCAATAACATATTTTAGCAGGTTTTACAGAATACATATACTGTGCTTACAAAATAGACCTAAAACACATTTGGGAAAAAGAACCATATAAATATAATCTAGGATTGTAAGAAAGATCAGGGCTCGTTTCGTTTAGGTTGGGGCATGGACATTTCTAAAATGTTCTGACTATTACGAAATGCTATTATGTCCAACGTGCGGGAGCTCTGAAGACGAAATTCATATTGACTATTAGGAAGTTGTAACGTTTTGGAATATTGGAAGCGTCAGTTGTTGCCGGAAATGTTTATAAATTCAAATCGTGATATAGTGCCATGCTACGAGTTAATGGTAAATCCAGAAAATTGGGTAAACGTGAGCAGATTTCTGAACAAGACGTTGAAAATAAGAATCAGCACTCATTCGTAAATAAGTAAATACATAAACACATTGTAATTATTACGACTGCTTAGCGTAATTGTTTAATTTTTAATGTAATTGTCATTTTAATGTTATATGTTATTTTTTACATTATTACTTCTTCTTCTTCTTCCTTCCAAGGTCTGTTACGATCCTATAGAAAATTTTCCCTCCTGCGTTTCATAGGACGGCCCAGAGATCTTCGTCCTCTTGGTATATAAAATTATAAAGAACTTTGGGAATCCGATTTGAACTCATTCTTTCAAGATGGTGTTTCCAATTTAGTTGGTACTGTTTAATATATTCCAAAATTGGCGAAGTCTTCAATTCTTTTAAGATATCGGTGTTCCTTTTCCGATCCCATCTGGTGTAACCCGCTGCTCTGCGCATGAATCTCATTTCACAAGCCGTTATTCTGCTTTCATGTTGTTTGTTTTTGTCTTTTTAGTGTCCATGCTTCACTACCATTATTACTATACATTAATTTATTGGTACAGACTGTCAAGAGCACATACGGCTTACTGCCCGTGTGATCAATTTATAGAGAACATTATATGCAGATGTCCCTTACCTTTAGGGTCAAAATTAAACAGATGGTAGATATTTCAAAACTGAGCATTTTGACACAAGGAACCAGGATTCGGAAAACTGTATTTTGGATGTCATTCGATCTTGAAGATAATTTTTGTACGATGGTTTAATTGTGACAATAATAACAAACACAGAGCTCACAGGAGGTGTTCAAAGTGGTGACCAACTGTCACAATACATATATTACGACTTATAACATTTTATCCAAAATTGCTGTTGCCTGTTACACAATGAAGGCGGCAGCTAGGACTCTAGCAAGTAGTTCCTCTGTGATTTCATACACCAACTTCTTTGTGTGCCTCCATATGAAAAGTCCAGAGGAGTGAGATCTGGCGATCGCGTTGGCCGTGGTACAGAACCTCCCCTTTCAATCTAGCGATTAGTAAAGATTTTTTCACGAGAGTGCGGATGTCATGATCATAGTAGGTAGGAGCCCATCGAGTTGGAACCACGTCCTCTCGTGAACAACAAATGTATGGTGTCCAAAAACTCGGGCAGCGCTTCTCACAAAAACACAAGGTAGCGTTGACCTTTCAAACGGCATGGCAGGATATACGGTTCTATGAGTTTATTCTGTACAATTCCAGCTCACATATTAATACCACTACATATTTGCTGAATAACAGACACGTGGATGCCATGTGGATTGTTATCACTCCAGATATGGCTATCGTAGAAGGTGAACCACGACGGGTGAAAAATGTCTCATCAGTGAACAATACAAAGTGCGAAGAGTTCGGTACTGTAGTATAGCGCTGAATAATAATTCAGTGACAGAGCTGAACTCTGGATTGAAAATGTTTGGTTCCAATGTTTGCACCCGTAGACTAGGGCGAGAGTTCAATGCACTTTCCACACAGACATTTTGAAAACATTAAGTTCAATATTACTTATCGATGTCTTGTCTGCCACACAATCCAAATCCATCTCCTCAAATTCTGGTGTTCGAACAGTTTTTTTGTTTTGTTCCTTCTGTGGCATGAATGAACCAGTCTCTCATATGCTATTTTACACGACAGTACATATCTTCCAATTCGAATAACGACTATTGAGAAACCTCTATCCGTACATTCGTTCAGTACTCCGGCCCTACTTTCCACTGCATCATGTCTGCCAGTTCCTATGACGTGCATTGCTCCGTCATTGACAGTCGGTCATTCATTCATCTATGCGTTCGTCCATCCATTCATTCATTCATCTCTCCATCCATTCATTCATCCATTAAACTATCCATCTATCTGTATATATATATATAGTCTACCTATGTAACTATATCTGTCTCTATTTGTCCATATTTGTCTATCTTTAAGTCTGTCTGCCTACCTTTCTGTTTGTATGCCAGCCTGACTGTCTGCCTACCTGTCTGTCTGCCTCTCCGTCGGCCTGCCTATCTATCTACCCTCCTGTTTACATATTTGTGTATATGTTGTGTCTCTATGTACTTGAACGTTGGTCTATTTGTTTATCTATTTATCTCTTTATCTAAATATCTATCAGTTCCGGTAAACTAGCGGATTGCATGAACACATGTAGTTCCGCCTATTTCAAACCTGTCCGAATTCGATGTATTTATAAGGAAACCAAAATGTTTAGAATTATTTCTTTTAAGGGAAGTAAAGCCATTTGTCCCGTTTCCTAGATTTATGACACGTTACAGAACCTCGGATTGAAATAAGAGGCCTCTAACATACATTTGTCGGCCCTTTCATGTAATGGAACAGTTCATTTGTGCTTTTTGTTATGAATAATTTGTACTTTTGTGTTGTTTTAAGTTGGTACATTGTATTGGATTGAGAAAACAATTTCACAGCTGGTTGAATTCTATGACATTGCAGTTATTGTGACTTTGATGTTCATCAAAGGGATGTAAAATTGAGTTTGCTATTGAACTATGTTATGTTGGTATTTCTCACTTGTCGCTTTGCCAGTGGTTAGTTGTTTGGATAACATTATAATATGCAATCCATGTAGCGTAGGATTAAATTTGAAGGAGTGGTCTGGGAACACTTTGCTATGGTATTACCTAAATGTAATGAGATGATGTCAAACGAACTCGGAGGTGTCGTCAACTCTGTTATTCATACCCCTTAAATCATCCTTGTCTACAGGATGTATTTAGCAATATTAGGATCAAAATTATAATAATAATAATAATAATAATAATAATAATAATAATAATAATAATAATAATAATATTATGATGATTGTGAAAATGAAAATAATAACTATGCTAATAACAATGATAATAATGAGAACAATAACTAAATCTCTGGCACTATCGAAACCTTTAGGTTTATTGCCTCTCCTGAGCTAATGTTTTCCAATTATTTCTGTACAATTCATCTCTCCCAAAATTTGGCTAATAAATTATAACAATAATGATTGAAATAATAATAATAATAATAATAACAATAATAATAATATTGATAAAACCTATAATAATAATAATAATAATAATAATAATATTGATAATACCTATAATAATAATAATAATAATAATAATGACGACGATGTTACCAATAATAATAATAATAATAATAATAATAATAATAATAATAATAATAATAATAATAATAATAATAATGACGACGACGTTACCAATAATAATAATAATACTAATAATAATAATAATAATAATAATAATAATAATAATATTAATAATAATAATAATATTGATGATACCTATAATAATAATTATTATTATTATTATTATTATTATTATTATTATTATTATACCAGTAATTGCACGGTTTAAAATTAAATGGTGTTTTATTGGATCAGAATATTAAGTTCAAGAACAAAAAACAAAACAAAAAAATAAATCACCGTATGTAATAAAAGAATAAGTGGAAGGCCGTGTAAAATAAATATGAATGATGTCGAGGATTACACCAAGAAAAAAAAAAGGATAAAGAATTAGTAAACTGAAGAAAATAGAAAGAAGAGAGGATACATAGGATGAGGTGGATTGAGGAATTGTCTACTCCGCATGGCAGTAGGAAAAAGTAGATGAAAAATAATTGGTAATTATTTGTTTGAAATTTTATTGGTTATGTAAAATATACGTTTTAGAAATTGTTCATGAATCCAGTATTCAATTAATTTAAAACATAGTCTGCCTGCCTGCTTGTCCCGCCACTCGTTATTTTGGAAGTCCTATGGGAGGTGTTAGTTATACGAAATAGAAGGAAAATAAAACCTGCTGGTTCAATACAGTTTTCACTATCCTCAGCCAATTTTATCACCCTTATATCATTGTTATCTACTTCTCTATGATCCATCTGAATAATATTCTTGAACTTAACCTAATGCCTTCCTTATGGTCTTTTCCCCGAGGGTTTCCTAATAACAAGTTTGAAGCCATTTTTACTGTCAACTATCAAACTAGATGACCTGCCCATCGCAAACCCCTGGACTTAATAAATTGAGACAACATTAGGACAACCATATTAAAAAACTACTTAGAAATGTACTAAAAACAAACTAACTCTGTGCGTTATAGATTAGATTTGTTGAATTAAGATGGGTTCGAGGTCTAAGACTCTGGCACAGAAACCTTATTTATGGTTCATATTTTTACCCATCTTTACTTTATGGAATGAACGAGTATTCTACGGTGATATGTAGTGTTTTTGATGTTCTTAGTTGGAACACATCAAGAATTCAAGGCTCATACCGCCATTTATTTGGGCTGGGCTAAAGATCATGAAGGGGTTACAACCCTCGCTTTGATCCTGTTCTATCCTAAATTGACACACAGTCTTGGACTCATGAGGAAGTACATGAGTCTGTCCCAATTCATCACCGCAACCGCACATTTTAAATACTTTTGGTTAGCTGAACCAGACTATTTTTTTTATTTAACATGAGAAGAGGTGAATGGCGAATTGAAGTGAATGAAATGACATGACGGGGGAAGAGGAGTGAAGAGATTTAGTAGCATCACATTTGGAAAACGGAAAGACACCGAGAAAAAAAATTCAAAAATCCCGGTGCGGTCCACCTCTTCGGAACCGTCAGAATTCGAACATTAGATCCTAGTCAGGGCAGTCGAGCGCGTTAGTCATGCATTCACCGAGACGGCTGCGTTATGGAATCATAGGTTCGATGATGAATTAATGTAGCCCCTCCCATGGTCCCTATCCTCAGCCAACTGAACCATTGAGATCTAACTAAATCCAACGTGCTTATAAAGTAAATGAAGCTTCCATAATCCAATGTCTTATGGTTAGGCACTAAGAGATAACATGACACAAACATCGCAAAATATTTAATATTATATAATTTGGGTGAAAGAAACTATACCACCAGGTATAATAATGATTTTTCTGATAAATGAAATATTGTTGTTATATGAATTATGTTTCTTATTATGTACTCGTATTAAATTAATTACAAAATTCGGCACTCATCATCATGATAGGCTGCTGGAACTTTTCTTCATCTTTCGCTATGCATACATCACAGCGCTTTATAAAAAACTTTATTAATACTCATCTGCTCCTTTTTCACTAATTTCGTCACAAATTTTATACTTGAGTTACAATTGGTATGACATATAATAATTTATTTATATATAGGCTAAACGAATGTACGTCTGTCTGTTTGTTCTTTATAGACTTCTAAACCGTTCAACCGATCTTGGTGAAAATTTGTATATACAGGTTTTGAGATACGACGAGTATTTAGCTGTTATCTATCATGTTCTAAAGTCATTAGGTGTAGGAGTTCACCTGAAACGAAAATTTAAAAATCGCTCTAGCGATCGCAATTTTCGATGCTTCACGACAAAACTCGGAATATCCTATTAAAATAAACCGGGGTATGTATTATTAAAAAAATCAGCGAAATCCGACCGTTAGAAGTGAGGGTTTGAAATTAAAAAAAATACTCTAGCAACCGTCATGTTTGGTTCGTCGCAGTGTATACTATATAATTCCCTCAATATTTAATTTATTAAAAAATTAATTAATTATATAATTAATATATAATAAATAACATAATTGTGTTAAAAATAGTGCAGGAAAATATATTCATTTTGAAGAAAAAACAATAGATTTATATTACTTGGCAGAGTTAAGGTCTTAAGGCCTTGTCTGCCATTCAACCAGGTTTTTTAAAAAAATTAAAAAATAATCTTACATCTAAATTACAATAAACATAAACGATTACATGCTATATATATATATATATTATATATATATATATATATACAACACAATTATTATTTATAATGTATTTTGATTTGCTCTAGATCTAACAAATTAAATGTAATATGTACAGGATATAAACCCTGTAAAAAAAGAAAAATTATTAATGACATAGTATACATTTAAATAAATAGAGACAAATTAATTATTACACAACATGTAACTGTATAAGCGTGACTTAAAAGTGCCAAGTTTGCGGCAACCCCTGATATCTTGAGGAAGGAAATTACAGGAGCGGGCAGAAGTTACAGTAAAGGAAATAGAATAAGAGGAAGTGCTAAGAAGAGGGATTGTTAGCAGACTGTTATCTTGTGACCTAGTGTCAATAATGTGGTAAGAAGATAACTTCTAAAATCTGGACGCCAGATAACTAGGAGTGTATGAATTCAGAAGCTTGAAGAATAGTGAAAGAGAGTGCAATTTACGTCTGTTAGTAAGACGGAGCCAAGAGAGGTTACTGAAGTGTTCGGAAATGTGGTCATGACGGTAGATATTGATAATGAATCCAACGCAAGCATTATGAACACGCTGCAGTCTCTGCGACAAGTCATAGTTTAGATCATTATATATAACGTCACAATTATCGAAGTGTGGCAACACAAGATGCTGCACAAGGATTTGTTTTAATGAAACTGGAAGAGAATTCTTTAAACGTTTAAGATAATGTAAGATGGAGAAAGTCTTTTTTCGTAAGTGTTTCACTTGTGTTTGCCAGGTTAAATTTCCGTCTAGATGTGGTCCAAGATCAATTACTGAAGAAGAATAATGGATAATTATATTATTAAATCATCATCATCATCATCATCATCCGGTATCATGGCAGCTGCCGCCGTCTTCCGGATACCAAACGCCATTCCTCTCTATCCATCCATTGATCTTCCTCCATTCCTCTGATATTCATAGCTGCTTGTACCCCTTCTATCCATGTTTTCTTCGGTCTTCCTCTCTTCCTCCTTTCCATTCCATTCCATTCCATAACAATTTTTGGAAATCTTTGCTCTGGCATTCGTTTGACATGACCATACCACTGCAATCTCCAAACAATATTATTAAATAATATATTAAATAATATTAAATATTATAATATTAAATAATACATTTTATAGTAATGTTTGGAAATGTAGATATGTCAAAGGTTGTAAGAAGTCTGTGTTGTCACATTAGAATTACTTGTGACTTATTAGGATTTAGACTTAGACCGATACTTGAAGACCAGTTAAAGATGGATATGAGATCGTCATTCGTTTTCGTCAAGCTGTTATAGAGAGAATGAGGAGGCGAATGTAGGTAAATTTGGAGATCATCAGCATTCAGGTGATAACGACAGTGCTTTAGTACAGTTGGTAAGTCATTTATCTAGATTGAGGAAAGAAGAGGTCCGAGAACACTGCCCTGGGGAACTCCCGCCTGCACGTTGCCCCAAGACGCATATCTAGAGTTTAGTAAAACGTATTGCTGACGCCCATGCAGTTATGAGTCGAACCGGGATACAGCGCAGTCAGACAAGTTATACTTGAGCTTTATCATAAGTAAGTCTTGGTCTACTGTGTCAAAATCTTTGCTGAAATCAAGTAAGGTTAAAGGAGTCAATTCACGTGTGTCCATGGCTTCACGGATATCTTCTGTAATTTTAACAAAACTGTGGTTGTGCTATGACCAGATCTAAAGCCGGATTGATAATGATCAAGGAGGTAATTTGCTTGGAGATATTCAGTCATTTGCTTATGTACAATATGTTCCAGGACTTTAGATAATGTCGGAAGGATACTAATCGGTCGGAAGTAATTGCAGTTAGTAGGTGTTCTTATTTAGACTGTTTTCATACAGTAGGGAAGATATAATTTATAAGGGAAGCATTAAAAATATGGGTCACTGTGGGTTGTGTAATGCCAATGATTTTATTTCATGTGTAGGCGTAGCAATGCACACCGGGTATTAGCTAGTATATATTAAAAATACAAATTCTGTTGTAATTATGCATATAATTTTAATTCGGTGGAGCGTCGTGACTTAGAGTAGCTAGTTTCCAGCGATCGCTCAATTATCTAACCGCCCACTGGCGGAAGAACAAATGAAAAGCCACCATGAAATTATTTGTATGCAAAACTTCAGTTAAAATACTTCATTAAGCCTTTCGGATTGAATTTCATAATCAGCTGTTGATGAGGTAACTTTTCAACAGCTGAAGATGGAACATGTTCCGAAAAGCCTATAACGAAGATTTTTTAACACGTGTTTTATGTATTATAGAACAGGCTTGTTGATAAGTGCTCAGTAAGACACTGCTACTCACTTGTCAGTTGTGTTATTTTATTGGGAATTTACCTGTATGCGGGTAGGAGGGGGGATCGTCTTTTCATGCCTAGAGAGCACTATAAACAACCCTGTTCTAGAGCAAATAAGATCAAGTTCAATTTATAATTTTAACTTATTTAATTAACTAACTGACTAACTCACTGGCACTATCGAACCTGATGGTTCATACATCCCTTTCCTGAGATAATGTTTTCCAACCCTCCCCTGTATAATCTACTTCCAAATCATGATTGTTATTCTCCCACCCCATTTTTATGCCCAACCAAATTGACTGATTTTCATACAAGGAGTTTCCATGGCTATCTTTCATTCCTCATTCGTGCCACATGTCCTACTCGTCGCAGTCTACGAGACTTAACTATTCTTATTAGGCTGCATCTGTTTTCCTATAAAAACATTTTAATTTGTTATACAGTAACTTGAACAGTTGTTGAAAATCGCTTTTAAAAGTATTGCTTCATTTTAGTGACCAATATTGCATGTATATACCAGACGGGTTCCTCGTGGAGACATGGGTGCTCCCTTAGCAGGAGTTTTAGTTACGCTTATTTCTCTGCAGATGTCATTGAGTGACATTAGACTTCTAGAAGGCAAGTGAGATATTACTTGGATGGGAAAGACCGGTTAAATTTTGCTCAGAGGGACTAATGTTGGCCTCAGTTTCTTTTACGAGATCGAAAATCTTCCAACTCCGAACCTACAGTTAAAGTCCCTTGGATTTTTCCATCACACGAATCCAGGGACCCCGGCTGAGTTTGAACCCACGACCCCTTGGACTAGAGGCAAGGAAAATAATCTCTAGACCACCTAGGTGGACAATCTTCGAATAATTTTAACCTTTTCCTTCAATATTATGTTGCCCCGTATAGTGTGACGTTATGTATCTGATTCACTGGGAGTTTTGTTCCAAACGAGCATGTAGAACATTATTCTGAAAAAGTGAAACGAGTTCATGAAATTGTAAGGGTCGCAAGTTCAAACCCAACCTGACCCCATAGTAAACAAACAACCATTACAAAAATTCAGGAATTGGGAGAAATCGAACTGCTACCACACTCAGCATACATGTAGCCCTGATCTTGCGCCTTCAGATAACCATCTGTTTCGATCCATAGACCATTTTGTGTGTGAAAATTCGAAAACATTGAAAACATTGAAACTCTGGTAGTGCGTCTCAATGAGTTATTTGCATAAAAACCAGAGACTGGTACCTTCGTGGAATAATAAACCTAGCTGAAAGATAGTGCAACACCATGGAATCTGATAGTATCTACTTTGAAGAGTAGCTTAATTTCTTGTCAGAAAATATTCCAAATAGAATTTGTTTAAAAAAAAGACATTACTTATGAGACAGAATCTACAAGATGTCATGTTTGACACCCATAGAGTAGCTCTTAGCAATTAAGTTAATTTATTTATGTTTAAAATAAGTTTATGAGCGATGACATTAAAGTTAATATCACAATACAAAATGTTAATCACTTTGTTTGTTTGCATGTGGAGAACTAATTAATTGATTGTCTGAGCTGTCATCTTAATGACAGACATAAATCATTTTAAAGTGAGTGCAACTTAAGTTAATTATACAGTTAGAAGAAAAATATTAAACACAGCACTTACTGAAGTGGTGACAGCGAGCGATTAAATTTACTTTTAATTACAGTGCATTAATCACGATATTAGCCTGCTTCCTCACTAGCTGGCCTATATTCGAAACTTGGGAACTTGGGAATCTTACTTAAAACATTTTCAATCACGAAACTAGGATGGATGGTACTGTAACATTTTTACACGCTTAATTGTTCACAGTATTCCAGCATTAAATCAGACATTTCTCCGCTGTTGAGAAGGCATGTGTAGGGGACAGTGGTACAAATCCGCCACCCTGGACAATTCCGCCACCACTTTTTCCCGCCTCGTTATTTATGGTGGATGCACGTGAATAGTGCTAGGGTCTAAATGTAAACCACCATTGCACTTATTTTGTTCACATCTTGGTACGACGTCAAAAATGAACGGAAAGTGGAAGAAACATATTGATAGAGCATTATTTAAAGGGAGGGGACAACTTAACAGTGTACTCGGTATTCTGGGTCGAGTGCCTGATATTCCAGTCAGCACATTAGAAAAAATGTATGGAGCGATGGTGAGGTCAGTGATGCACTATGGTAGTGAGATTTGGGGTTTTCAAAGAACGGAAATACTAAATAAGGTATACACGCATTTTCTAAAATATATTACAGGACTTAGTAAGGCGTTTATAACTGTGTAATTTTATATGAATTTGGGTCATTCCAGGACGACATAAACTGCAAAATTTGTGTACTTAAATACTGGTTGCGGGTAATCCAAGGTGAACAACAATGCTCAGAGCAATTTGTAACGACCACGAAATTAGAAACATAGATGTGACATTCTGGGCAGACCAGGTTAGGAGAGAACTCCAAAAGATTGGGATGGGTTGGGTATTGGAAAAGGGACTGAAAATCGCAAGAATGTTTCGAGAAAAATAAGGAGGAGTTACTTAGATAACCAACAAGATATTTTGGCCGATTGTAGTCTACGGGAAAACGCTCACTGTTTTTACAAAGAGACCAAAAACATGTTAGGGGAAAATAATCTTATCTACTCAACCTAGGATTTAAAGAGAGATCCGGACTTGCGACGATCACGAAATGCGAATATGTCCAATGTGCGGGAGCTCTGAAGACGAGATACATATATTAGGAAAATGTAACTATTTAGAATATTGGAGACATCAGTTATTACCGGAAAGATTTCTAAATTCAAATCGTGAAAGACTGGCATGCTACGAGTTAATGATAAATCCAGACAGTTGGATAAACTTGGGTAAATTTCTGGATAAAACACGGGAAGTAAGAACAACACACATTCATGAATAAATACATGTTATCAAAATGCAATATCATTAATTCTTAATAATTCTACATAATTAATGTATAATATTATTGTATTATTATGTAATTGTAATATTATTGTGTATTCCTTATGTAATTGTAATATTATTGTTTTCTTTTTGTTTTTTCTTTACACTAGTACCAAATATTACTTTATTGTAACGGACTGTCAGTAGCACGTACGGCTTACTGCCCGTGCGACCCATATTTGTAAATAATATTGTATATATCTTTCTCTTAGTCTAATAAAGTCCTATTACTACTACTATTTTGTTCAGTTTGTGGGTGCGTGATTTGTGAAGACGAATTTTTCCAGATTTTCTTGTTATTTTCACCATGTGTTAAAATCATGGTAAGTATACGAACTTAACTATTTATTAATTGAATTAAAATGTGATTTAATAGAGTATTCTATGAGCAATATAAATAATAAATGTCCTTGAATATTTGTCCATTCGTTGATTCGACATAACGACTAACCATCATGTTTGTCCACGTGTTGTAATTCCGCCATTATGATGCGGGGCAATAATGTTTTCTTACAAATGTCTACAAAATTAACAATTTGTGGTTAACAGATGGTTCGATCAGAGAGAAGAACTACACAAAAGGCGAAATGGACCGATGAAGGCCTTAAGAAAGCAATTCAAACTGTACAAAATGGATGATCCAAAAAAAAAAAAATAAATAAATAAAAAAAAAAGGGAAAGAAAAAACTGCCATGAAATTCTGTATACCAATATCAATTTCACAATTTGACATGATACGGTGAAGTCAGAGGATATGTCTAAGCCATTACAAGGTCGGAAGCCAGTTTTCTCAGCAGAGCAACAAAAACAAATAATCAATCATGTGATTCATCTGGCAAATATTTTTTTATGGAATTACAACAATCGAACTGAGGCGGTTGGTTTTTGATTTGGCAGACAAAAATTTTATAAAATACGATTTTAATAGACAGAGCCAAATGGCCGAGGTAGAATAGCTAAGAGGGTTTCTCTGCAGCACAAAATTAGTTTAAGAAAACTTAAGGCCACTAGCCTGAGTAGGACGATAGCTTTTAATAAAGAAGGAGTTAATTTGTTTTACAAAAATTTAGAAATTGTCATTACGAAGTATCAGTTTTCTCCCAGTTGAATCTAAAAAATGAAAAAAAAAAACAAGAATTTCTACAGTCCAGAAGGCAGGAAAGGTTCTTGCACCAATTGGGAAAGAGGAAATAAACATATCTTTTGTGTGCACCACGAATCCATTAGAAAGGTATGTACACTAACGTTCATATTTCTAAACGAAATGGTGTTATTTTATCGAAGTGGGTCCATTCTGAATGCAGTGGAAAAGGCAGCCCTGAGAACTATGTTTGTGATTTCTGTTCATAAAACAACACCATAAAGATTAAATTAAATAACAGATTTTCTGAAGAAGGAATTATAAATCGTGGTGTGAGACAAGGCTGCCCTCTATCCCCAACACTCTTTGCAATTTATATCAATTAAGTAATATGTTGCTGGAACAAAACATATAAATTTGGAATAAGAATATCAGAAAATAGAAAATTAAACACCCTATTGTTTGCAGATGACCAAATAATAATAGCAAATTCCGAAGATAATCTACAGAAAGGTCTGTATGAACTTAACAAAATTACAGAAGAATATGGATTAAAGGTATCTACAGAAAAAACAAAAATTATGGCATTTCAAGGTGTAGATCCTGTCAGAAGTAAAATTGTACTGGACAATAAAATTTTGGAGCAGGTGAATAATTTTACATATCTAGGATGCAATATCTCATATGCAGAAGAAAAGGATGTAAATGCAAAAATATCTAAATTTTTAAGAATTTTAGGGTTAATAAATTCTATCTTCAAGCCACAGTTAGTCCAAAAGCATTCAAGACTGAAAGTGTATAAAACACTGGCTCTTCCAACTCTTTTGTATGGTAGCGAAGTATGGACGTAGAAACAGAAGGATATACAGAGACTTAGATCTGCTGAAATGAGATATCTTCGGAGGACTGCAGGATACACACTACTAGATCACAAGAAAAATGAAGACATCTTAGAAGAATTACACATGGAATCTTTAGAAAACAAAATTTCTGATTATAAGTCAAGATGGATACAACATGTTCATCGAATGGAAGATCACAGAATACCCAAACTAATGTTAAGATATCAACCTGCAGGAAGAAGAAGACCAGGACGTCCACTCAAAAGACTTCTGGATGGTGTTTCTCATGAGGCCGAAACAGGTCAACAAATGGCCTAAGTTCGTGAATGTACTATGATGATGATGAAAATGTTCCTTACATGTCTTACATTACTCATAGGCTGTAATACTAGTGTAATTTATAAAAATAGTTGTTAGGAAATATAAAATACATTGTTATATTCAATAAATAGTATACAGTAATTTTTCCGTATATGTGTCATAAAAAACCATATTAATTTAGTTTTAACTTCTGGCGACATTACCTCAAGGCCATGAAGGGAATTACCCCACTATGTGGGGCAATTTTGACACTTTGCATACAATAATTGTTTTAACTTACGTTGTGATCCTAACAAATTACATAACCTAATCTTGAATTTAGTTTTATGTACGTAAAATATTATTAATGTGTTCAAATACCAATATACAAGTTTCATATAACATTCCATCCATAGTAATTCTGTCCGAAGGCAGGTCCTTCACTGCAATCATAGCATTTTCATGCTATGCTTGCAGCTTTACTAGGGAATTGTGTAGGTGTGGTAGCTTCCCGTTGCTTTCCACACCGGTGAAGGATGATGATGATATTATAATGATAAGGATGATGATGATGAAGATGATGGCCATATGATTTCGGAGACCGTTTGGGCCTTAAAGTTTTCCTGACATTTGTCTTACAGGTGAAGAAAAACCCCGATTAAAAACCTCACCCAGAAAAACTGCCTCGACCGGGGATCGAACCCGGGCCCGCTGCGTGACAAGGCAGCACGCTACCTCGAGGCCACAGCGGTGGATATATAACATTAAAGCACAAAAAATAATTTTCTCTTAAGGTGGCGCCATTACCCACTCTCCCTCAACTACTGTTGATAATGATTCATCTGTCGGATGGGGAGTAGAGCCTGATTATTTTTAATGAGGGAACCTATGATGTCGGGAAATTCATGGATTCAGCGTCATAGCGCGATAAAATATCATCGGACTTTTTTTTTTTTTTTGGTATTCTGATACTTGGTTATGCAACCCATTAAACAGTAGCATAAGGTAGTTTCATGAACTAGTCCTTTGCCGTGGCGCTGGCGTAGTCAGTAAAGTCCCATCTTCCACTCCGTCTGGGCAGTGTCTTATATATGACATAATAAGAAAAATAAATGCCTGGACGAGATTTGAACCCGGATCTCTGGGCTGGTACCCCTGCACGCTGTCTATTACACCACCGGGCAAATCCAATATAAGCATTTATCTTTCTTATATATATATAAGTTTTGTTAGAGTAAAACAAACCTACACCTCATTAATTTTCACAAGAAAATACATTAGTTAGCTACCAGATGGTAGTGAAGACCGAGTTCTCGCTACATCTAGTAATAATAGAGAATATATATTATATATATATATATATATATATATATATATATCATCCTTTCAAGTATTAGGCCCAGTGGCCCGTTACGGTCTCCCGCCATCTCCGAAAAGGTCGACCCACAGATAATATATATATATATATATATATATAAGAAAGATAAATGTTTGTATTGGATTTGCCCGATGGTGTAATGGATAGCACGCTGGGGTACCAGCCAGAGGTCCGGTTTAGAAATCCCGTCCGAGCATTTATTTTTCTAATCATGTCATATTAAGCTTGCATTGCTCCATGTCAAAACATTTGATTACAACATTATTTATATATATATATATATATCTTTTTTCTTTTGTTTTTTTTTTGGGGATTCTTTACAACATGTCACGTGAAACATTTTTCTAACTTCCAGTCATACACCATAAGCATGCGCCAACAAACGCGAAGCGGTTACAGTATGGAATCACGGGATACAGCCAACATATACATGATATTCTTATTCTTCTTCACTTCCTGGTTTAGGCAAGAGTTGCCTGTTCCGTCTTCACTAATAGATCTAAGACCATCTCTTCCGGGGACGTCCGACATCTCTTCTTCCTCTTGGAAAATAATGGAAGATATTAAAGAACCTAAAAGCTAACTAACGAAATTTAAGTACTATAACCTGTGAAAGATCAACTAAGAGCTAACCTAACGCAGTTTAAGCATTCTAACCTGTGAGAGAGTGCAATACCCAAAAATAAATAGCAAGTTCTGAAATTCTGAAGTACATGTGTGCAGTTAATTAGTACATACTCTATGTTGGCTGTCCTGTAACACGAGTTGTTTTTGTTTACAATATTCGTTAAAATTAATATGGCTGCCATGTCTTCATGTTACATATGTAGTTAAATATCATAGAAAAACATTTTGAAATAATCGTTAGAAAAAATGTAAAATTGTAAATGATGGGAAACAATTTGAAAAATGGAACCCTAAGAATAATATTTGAAAGGAGTTTATGAAGGAATTAAAAAGAAGTCGCGTCACATGTTGTAAAGAATAACTTTTCTTTTGTTAACAAATGTAAAAAATTAACAAGAAAAAAAACATTGTAAATGTAGAAAATATAAATATCCTTTATGCAGGAAATGCATATACTAATTCGAATTTATAATAATTGTTTTGTTGGTTTCCGGAATACATCTTTCTTTCGTTAACCCTTAAATTCGAGACATTTAATTTCTAATCCAGCTTATTTAAATGTGTCTGATAGCACCGAAAACAAAACAAGCTCAAACGTATCCGATTGCATACTGCTGTATAGTTTGACACAAATTGAAATCATATGCGGGACAATCCATATCAAATCGGACAGCAAAAAAATCTTGCAATTTTTTTTTTTAATTTTATGTATCCCTAAATATAGTGAATACATTTATAAACGTATTAATACAGAAATTTAATTTTTATCATTTATAGGTTCGTAGTTATGATGATATAAAATTATCGTAAATATGATAAACTAAAACGTTTACTAACTGATATTTCTGAAACAGTAAACAACAAAAATTTGTTTCAAACATATTTATATAGTTGATATCATGTAGTTTAAGGGTGTTATTTTTATAATTAGGATATTTTTATTTTCGGTGTCAATTTTCTGTTTTATGGCGGTTTACTGCAGTACATATCAAAAAATGAAAACGGAAAAAATACAGGACACTACTCACGTAATAAGGATTAATTTCCAGCAATTACCTTTTTGGAGAGTTGAATAGTTCAGACAATATAAATGTTTTTTGTTCTATTTTCGTAAAAAAAACTCGCGGGTCCACGGCGCAGCAGATTCATTTCACGATCAAGGTCGCGCGCGTACTTTATTGAAAGAGCTTCATCGGTGACTTTTTCAACTGCCATTAAATCGAATACGGTAGATTATTATATGTTCTGCTTAATGGAACAGTACCGTAAATTTATAAAAGTGGTGATATTTTAATTCTTACGCAGTAGATATTTATTTATCAAATTTTATTGCTGAAGTGAGAAGTAAAGAGCTCTGTTACTTACGTTTACTGTGAATTATTAAACAAATTATTTATAACTAACTCACTCACTGGCTCTGTGGAACCTGTAGGTTCATTGCAGCGCGGACATAAGCTCTCCATACATCCCATCTCGAGCTAACGTTTTCCAATTATCCCCTGTATAATCTACTTCCCTCAAATCACGTATAATGTTATTCTCCCACCTCATTCTTAGTCTTCCAACTGGGCGTTTTCCCTCCGGTTTTCCTACCAGAAATTTCCAAGCACCTCTTTCATCCCCCATACGTGCCACATTTCCTGCCCACCGCAGCCTACGAGACTTAACTGTTATTATTATATCTGGCTTCCTATACAGATCATGTAGCTCACTATTATGTAGTTTTCTCCATCCACCTGTCTGTTCATCTCTTTTTGATTCCAAAAAAAAATCCTAAGAACTTTATTCTCAAATACTCGTAATCTTCTGTCCTTTCTTAAAACAAATTATTTATTTTGTTACAAATTTTTCATTACAGTTTAAATGTAATATTATATAACTATTTCGTCATTAATTGAATAAACTGGTATACATTTTTATTATGTTATAATTACTAATTACAGTCTTAAAATAACTTTTTATTCAGTGTATTGTATTGTACCCTGATAACGTTGACGAAATAGTATTGTTATAAGATATCACTTCCAAATAAACCGAATGTTTTAATACTCGTACACTTCCTACTAAACGATAATAATGCAATGTCAGCAAGTCTTCCTTAAACATCTGTTTTTACATCAACAATTCTCAAGTTCAGATTACATACTAGACAACTAGACAGTTGATTTACATCAGTGTGTTTGTTTAATGCATCTCGTCATTTTTAGTGTCACAGTGAAATTAAAAATAATATCTTATTGTTTTTAACTAACAAGTTTGCAGATCTACAAAGACTGAATGGTGAGTTAGAAGTTAAATATAATTTTAATTATGCATATATTAGTATACAATAGTTATTAACAGTAGGCTATTATGTGTTAATATATAATTTTACAATTTCTTAAATGTTTCTGGAATGAGAGAATAATCTTAGAGATATACATTTTGTGTTATAAAAGGAGAATAATGGGAAGTTTAGACATTAAATTAAATACTATAATTTAGCTTATATAATAAAAGCTAATATTATCGGCATTTTAATATCATCTTAGATATGTCTTGAGTAGGGGATGCAAGGTCAAGTGATACCAAGCCAATAAAATGCTGCATATTTCATCATCATCATGAACAAATTCGTTTTAGGCCATGTGGCCTGTACGGTAAACCTAGCGAAGATGGTCTTCATCTTTCCACCGGCTGTATATTTATACCTCTTAAATATTACTTGTAACAGCATGAAAATTGTTATAAATTATTATCGATAGCTTAACATTACTTACAATATTCAACATCAGACATTGGTGTAGGGTACAAGTACAAAATATTACAACACATTACAAAACTACTCTCTAGAAAATATTATTAATAGGCCTACCAGTTTGAATGCGTAGGTGCTTAGTAATTTAAATTAAACTATACATTAGCCAAACTCAGCACAAAATTAACCGCCTACTGAACATATCAGTAAAGATTGTTATATTTAATGACGTTCATTATGTAGCAATTTATTTCAAGCGCGAGGTTCTCCTACGTACCATAAATTTACGACACGGGACTCACGGATTTCCTTCCTTCTGAAGGAAGCTACATTCAGAATTGTTACGCCTTTAAAATGCCATTGATTCCTATCGAGTTTGAACCCGCGAACCTCGGAATCGGAGGCGTGCAGAGTAACCACTTGTCCACGATGATGATGATGTAATAATTGTAATAATGATAGTAAAAATAATGTAATGATGATAATAACAATACAAATATTTGTAAGTGCGCAAATTTGTTAGAATTTTGTACGAAGTTGAAAGTAATGAGATGCCCCTGTAGATTGCAACAACTACAGGGGCATCTCATTACTTTCAACTTCGTACAAAATTCTAACAAATATATTAGTAAGCAGACTTACTCCCTATATTGATGACATTCTAGGAGATCATCAATGTGCATTTAGAAGAAACAGGTCTACAACAGATCAGATTTTCAGTATAAGACAGATTTTAGAAAAGAAATGGGAATATAATGGTACTGTACATCAACTATATGTAGACTTCAAAAAAGCATATGATTCAATTAAGAGGGAGAAGTTATATAGTATCCTGCTGGAGTTCGGAATTCCTAAAAAGTTAGTTAGACTTATACGAATGTGTCTAAATGGCTCAAAGAGTAGGGTGCGTGTAGGCAAACAGTTTTCAGACACTTTTGAAATCCAGAATGGGTTGAAGCAAGGATATGCACTATCTCCTCTACTATTTAATTTTGTACTAGAGCATGCAATTAAATCTTTAGAGAATGAGGAAGGCTTGCAACTCAATGGTATTAATAAGCTGTTAATTTATGCTGATGATGTAGTACTACTGGCCGATAGCGAGGAGATACTAAAGGCCAACACGCACACACTATTGAGTAACACTAAGAAATTAGGACTGGAGGTAGATATCAGTAAAACTAAATATATGGTCACACGTAGAAATTCAATATATAATGGAAATGGACAGCTAATGACAAATGAGGGAAATTTTGAGGAAGTGGCTGAATTCAAATACCTAGGAACAATAATCACAAATAGGAATGAGATGCACAAAGAAATTAAACATAAGCTCAATTCTGGAAATGCATGCTATTATGCATTGCAGAGACTTTTGATGTCCCAACTCCTTTCAAAAAACGTTAAGCTGAAAATATATAAACTATTATTCTACAAGTTATATTATATAGGTGCGAAACATGGACTCTTACTTTAAGGGAGGAAAGGAGATTACGAGTATTTGAGAATAAAGTTCTTAGGAAAATTTTTGGACCAAAGAGAGATGAACTGACAGGTGAATGGAGAAGACTACATAACAATGAACTACATGGTCTTTATAGGAAGCCAGATATAATAAGAACAGTTAAGTCTCATAGACTGTGATGGGCAGGACATGTTGCGCGTATGGGGAATGAAAGACGTGCATGGAAGCTTCTTGTAGGAAAGACATAGGGAAAACGCCCAGTTGGTAGGCCAAGAATGAGGTGGGAGAACAACATTAACTATGATTTGAGGGAAGCAGATTGTACAGAGAATGATTGGAAAGCTTTGGCTCAGGATAGGGATGTATGGAGAGCTTATGTCCGCGCGGCCATGAACCTTCGGGTTTGATAGTGCCAGTGAGTAAGTAGTAGTAGTAGTAGTAGGACTTTATTAGACAAAAAGTAAGATATTTACAATATTATTTACAAATATGGGTCGCACGGGCAGTAAGCCGTACGTGCTGTTGATAGTCCGTTACAATAAAGTAATAATTGGTACTAGTGTAAAGAAAATAAACAAAAGCAGCAATAACATTACAATTACATAAAGAAAACACAATAAAAATATTACCATTAAATAATAACACAATAGCATTATACACTAAAAACATTAACATTACAATTACATAAAGAAAACACAATAATATTACAATTAAGTAATAACACAATAGCAATAACATTACAATTACATAAAGAAAACACAATAATAATATTACAATTAAATAATAACACAATAGCATTATACACTAAAAACATTAACATTACAATTACATAAAGAAAACACAATAATATTACAATTAAGTAATAACACAATAGCATTATACACTAAAAAAAAACATTAACATTACAATTACATAAAGAAAACACATTAATATTACAATTAAATAATAACACAACAGCATTATACACTAATTAATTTATATATAATTGTTAATAATTAATGGTATTGCATTTTGATAACATATATTTATTCATGAATGAGTGTTGTCCTTATTTTTCGCGTTTTGTCCAGAAATTTACCGAGGTTTATCCAATTTTCTGGATTTACCAATAACTCGTAGCATGCCAATCTTTCCCGATTTGAATTTAGAAATCTTTCCGGTAATAACTGACGTCTCCAATATTCTAAATCATTACATTTTCCTAATATATGTATCTCATCTTCAAAGTTCCCGCACATTGGACATATTCGCATATCGTGATCGTCGCTAATTTTTAGAAATTTCCATGCCCCTAGCCTAAACCAAGCAAGCCCTGATCTCTCCTTAAATCCTAGGTTGAGTATATACGATTCTTTTCCCCAGACGTGTTTTAGGTCTCTTTGTAAACACAGTGAGCGTTTTCCTGTACATTCGGCGAAGGTATATTGTTGGTTTACATCTAAGTACCTCCTCCTTTATTTTTCTCCACACGTTCTTGCGATTTTCAGTCCCTTTTTCCCATATCCAGCCCATCCCAATCTTTTGGAGTTCTCTCCTAACCTCGTCTGCCCAAAATTTAACATCTATGTTTTTAATTTGGTGGTCGTAACAAATTGCTCTAAGCATTGTTTGTTCACCTTGGATTACTCGCAACCAGTATTTGAGTACACGAATTTTACAGTTAATGTCGTCCTGGAATGACCCGAATTCATATAAAATTCCACAGTTAGAAACGGCCTTACTAAGTCCTGTAATATACTTTAGAAAATGCGTATATACCTTATTTAGTATTTCCGTTCTTTGGAAACCCCAAATCTCACTACTATAGTGCATTACTGGCCTGACCATAGCTCCATACATTTTTTCTAATGTGCTGACTGGAATATCAGGCACTCGACCCAGAATACCGAGTACACTGTTAAGTTGTCCCCTCCCTTTAAATAATGCTATATCAATGTGTTTTTTCCACTTTCCGTTCATTTTCAACGTCGTACCAAGATATTCGAAATGTTTCACGTTTTGAAGAACTTGATCTCTGTATTTCCATTCCTCTGTTCTACCATAAACCGTCCCATTTTTAAAGGTCATTGTTTTTGTCTTACTAGCATTTACAGTCAATCCCCAATTCCTACAGTATATTTCCAGTAGGTCAAGACCTCTTTGCAATCCCTTGATTGTCTTGGAACAGATAATTAAATCATCTGCATACAACAGGACTGGGATTCTAACATTTCCTATCTCCGGAGCCTCAATTTCTCCTTCTAGCATTACGTCTACAATATCATCAACGAATAGATTAAATAGCATTGGTGATAAAATGCAACCTTGTCTCACTCCCCGATTGGCTTCGCTGCTCTCTGTAATGTGCCCTTGGTCTACTTTTATACAAAATTTAACATATTTATAAATTGACATTAAAGCATGTATCATTTTACGAGACAATCCTTTCCGATTTAATTTTTCCCAAAGTGCGCTTCGGTCCACAGTATCAAATGCCATCTTAAAATCAATGAATGCACAAAATAATTTACCCCCCTTCATTTTCAGATTGTCATCAATTAATGTTCTCAGAACAAATAGGTTGTCCACCGTGGAGTACCCTTCTCTAAAACCTGCCTGATATTTTGAGAGCCTATTGTTCTCTTTAGCCCATTGTCTGATTCGTTCGTAAAGTACTTTACAATATATTTTTCCGAACACTGACAAGAGACAAATTCCCCTATAACTTTCTGGTATCTGTGCCCCACCTTTCCCTTTGTATAGCGGTTGGATGACACCTGTCGCCCAGGCTTCCGGATAATCTCCTCCATTAAAAAGTTTGTTGAACGCAGTTTTCAAAACGTCTAATAATTTATTGGATGATATCATATTTTTCAAGAATTCCCCTGGTATTCCATCAATTCCAGGTGCTTTACCATTCTTTAAACATTTAATGGAAGAAACCACTTCATTTTTCGAAATATCCTGATCCAGTAATTGAATATGAATTGGGTCAGGGATCTCAACTATATTTCCTTGATTATATCTTAACCTCTCATTTCCCAGCACCCTATCAAAGTAACTTCTCCATTCCCCGGGCGTTATTCTTGTCCGATTTATGGACTTTACTTTGAGTTCCCTTATCGCTTTCCATATGTCCGCAATGTTCCCACTTTCAGTCGCGACTCTCATTTCTTCGGATTTCTTATTTTGCCATGCTAGTTTTGTTTCTGCCAATAAGTCTTTATATTCCTTTCTCTCTTGCGCATAATTTTTTCTGCTTTCATCTGTGCTTTCTTTTCTAAACTTTAAAAGACTACTTTCGACAAATTTCTTCTTCTTTCTACATGCATTATTGTACCACCCTTTGTCCTTCTGGTTCATTGCGTATTTAACCTTGAATTTTTCCCCTGCTTTTTGAAAACATTCTGTCAAAGTTTTAATAATTTCCTCCCCGCTAAGATCATTTAATTGCAGATCCTGTATTAGCGTTTCCAAACTCCTGTTAAATTCTTCTCTCAGATCCTCGATCCACCTGAAACGGATAATTGGCCGCAATATTGTTGCCACCTCATCATTAACTGTCTCACTAATACCTTTCATATTTAAAATAAGTTTGTTTGGGAAGTGGTGTGATTCGATTCTGGAAACTATACAGAAATTACTTAGGACTGGAATCATGTCTTGTGTGCATATTGAATAATCGATTACGCTACTTCCATTTTTATTAATAAATGTCAGTTCTCCATTTTTATCTTCCCCATATTTACCATTCAGAATTTCAAGTTCAAATGCATCGCAAAAAGCTAACAATTGGTTTCCTTCTGAATTTAAAATCTTATCTTTGCTTCTCCTACCCTCACCTCGTGTTTCATTATCATCCGATTTTATAGTGATATTTTCCTCCCCAATCCTACAGTTAAAGTCCCCTAAAATTATTATTCCCGCTTCCGGAAACCTATCTTTTATTTCTGCCAACGAGTCAGACAATTCAACGAAAAAATTTGGATTGGCATACCTGGAATTTAGTGGTTGGCGATAAATAGACAACAGACACATTTCTGCTCTTTCTGTATGGTAATATATACAAATTGCCTCTTTTAAAGTAATATTTACCTTTTTAATATATGGGTCTAAGTTAGCTTTATATAAAATGGCAACACCGCCTGGATATCTACCTCTCTTTCCTCTCTTTTGATTACCCTTAAAATAACCTTTCATATTACATAGATTTACGCATTCATTAGCTTTTAACCATGTTTCTCCTAGAGCTAATATATCAAAAGTCTCAATAAACTCTACACATCTGTCCATTGAAAGTTTTTGCTTTAACCCTTCGATATTCCATGAACCGACTGTCAACAAACCCTATTGTGTTCCCTTGTCATTAGTCTTACCTGTATTTTTCGAACTTCCCCCTCTCAATAGTTCCTTTTCTGCGGGTAGATTCTGAAGTCTTAGTGATTTTCTTGTTGGAGTTCTTGTGTCCGCCGGTCGTTCACTTCTTAGAGGTGGGGTATGCTGTTTGCGTTCGGCCGTTTTTTGCTGTATGTTTATTGGATTTCTGGGAGTTATTAAGGTAGTGGTCCCTCTCTCTTTCTCTCGTGTAGAATTTTCTCCCTCCTCTGCTGTAAGGAGACCACCTGCTGTTGAAGCGTCCCCTGTATGTTTTTGGGGACTCGCTGTCAATGACCTCTTCAAATTCATTTTCAGAGTTGTCCATATTTTGTAGTTTTTCCCTGCTCCAGATTCGTCCATTTATAATCAATTTATTAAATTGTATGATTGCATGGCAGCCCTGCCTCCTCGCCTCGAGCATGTGTCGCTTAAGAAAGTCTCTTTCGCGGCGCACCTTCTCACTAAAGTCTTCGGCAATATTGATACCGGTCCCTTTAAGATATTTACTGTCTCTAAGGATCCAACATTTTATTTTGTAGTGTGATAATTTGCATACAATCGGTCTCTTTCCACTATTCCAACGACCTACTCTGTGCGCTCTTTCAATATCACTGTCCACCAAATCAATTCCGATTTGCGCCACTACTCTTTTAACTACATGTTCAGTTTCTTCCCAGCTTTCTCTGTCTTCTTCATGCACACCATATATCACAATATTATTACGGCGACTCTGGTTTTCGAGATAGTCTAATTTAGATTCCAGCCATTTCAATCTGTCCTCCATCCGATGCATGTTCGTCTCAATATCACGAATTTTTTCACCCACGTTGCACTTTTCAAACCCCTCCATAATGCTTTGTCCCCTGCACACTTCAACCACTCTAACAAAAACACGTCCGCTCTTCTCGACGGCTAGCAAACAACTCCTCGTGAGTAAGTAAGTAAGTAAGTGCGCAAAGGACTATTACCAAGTAGCTCCGTCATTGTTTGTACGAGCGAGCGATGTCTACTCACGCGAAAGGTATTGCGGGTAGTCTACACATAGGGGATTTTACGAAAAATAATTATTTTTGGTAGTTTCCTTTCAAGACTCCACTTTAATACTAATTACAAAAATTAACTGGTGTTCAGGTAATAATGTGGCATTTTTTGATTTTATACAATTTTTGGTGAGGAAGGTCAATTGCATATTAATTGCATTTACGCCCTTCAGAAAAACGTAAATATCAAGGTACTAATTTTCAAGCGATAGAGCATAAAATCATCTATAATGTGACTATCTTTTCAAGTTGAGGGAATAGCCATACTTCGAGAAATGTATTTTATAAAAGAGACTATTTAAAACAATATGATAAATTGACAGCTCTATTACTCTTTAATTACACCAAGTGAAGACTTGAAATTCGGTTTAGATATTCAGTATATCATAAAGTTTCACTGTAAAAAAAATGGTAAACTTTTAAAGATGTGAGTTCAATTTTCACAATTTTTTTGCCGATTTCGTATGGAATGTCCCATGCACTAAATGATTTTTCCATTATTTTATTAATATTATTTCATAAATTAAAGCAATATATCTTATAGAGTACATTGACCAATTCAAGGGTTAATTAAATTATGTGGTATACATGTACATTCCGATGAAGCAAACCTCGCGCCTACTAGAACAGGATTTTAATCTCGTATTTCAAGTAAAACCCACTTATAATGGTCGGATTTCACTGGTTTTTGAAGAATAACTTTCTAATGTTATTTTAAAAGCACTAAATTAGCTTAAAAATCTGAAATTGAGACAGGTAGATCAATTGAATCGTGATGACGTGAAAATTGACTGCTGTGGCGTAATTTAGAAGACTCTGTGCCGTTTATGCGTTCTGTGCTCTTGTTTACCCCTTCCTAGTTCCATCCCTCCTATCGCGCCATCGTGCGCGGATTATGTGCGCGATGCGTGATGTCCGCGACAAGAAGCCCTTAAACCACAGAGCACTCGAATAGACGGAAAAGTGAGTACAGTAACATCTAAAAAAATTCGGTCGTTTACGATAAACAACAATGAGCAAACTACAATGGTGGCGCTGTTTTGTAGTAACAGAATAGGTAACTAAATAAAACAAACGCAATGCACACGGTGTGTTCATTCGGGATTATGGGAAATTAGCCATTTTGTGAATTTACATTTTTAACTGCTATACTTTCGGTCTATGTAGACGATACTGTAAAAAATATATATTATCGAAAGTTAAAATCATTACTTAGATTTTATTTTACTCTAATTTGTAAGTAAATTCAAGCCTGTCTACGTTTTTAATGTGAATCTATTTTCAAAGATACTAGAAGTGACAAAATTCTAAGATTTGTTAGGTTAGGAAGAGTGATGTTCCGATGTACCGAATGCTTCTTTTTTTCCTCTCTCGTGACAAATAATATGGGAAATTATTCCAAAGCCGGGAAGAATTAAAATGTATACTTCTGGGTGACCAAAAAATCAAAACAAGTGTTGATATAGAATAGGATCCCCTCCTCCTGCAGGGTCAAAAAAAGATGTATTTAAATTTCGTTCTGTTAATAGTATTGTAATTGCTCCCGCTAGTACTGGTAATGATAAAATAAGCAGTAAGGCGGTAATCCCTACAGCTCAGACAAATAGAGGGATTCGCTCTGGCTTTATGCTAATAGGTTTTATATTAATAATAGTAGAAATAAAATTTACGGCTCCTAAAATAGAGGAAACACCTGCTTGGTGAAGAGAGAAGATTGCCAAATCTACTGATGCTCCAGCATGTGCTATTCTTCTTGCTAAAGGGGGGTAGACAGTTCAACCTGTCCCAGCTCCTCTTTCTACCATACTTCTTGCTAGAAGGAGAGTTAGAGAAGGTGGTAGAAGTCAAAATCTTATGTTATTTATTCGGGGAAATGCCATATCAGGTGCTCCCAATATCAATGGGACTAACCAATTTCCAAACCCTCCAATTAGAATTGGTATCACCATAAAGAAAATTATGATAAAGGCGTGGGCAGTAACAATAACATTATAAATTTGATCATCTCCAATGAGAGATCCTGGTTGATTTAATTCTGCCCGGATTAGTATACTTAGTGATGTTCCTACTATCCCCGCTCAGGCTCCGAAGATGAAATACAGGGTTCCGATATCCTTATGATTAGTTGAAAATAATCATCGTTTCAAGTAGTAGAATGGCTGAGATCAGGTGAAAGATTGTAAATCTTTTAAGGAGGTAGAACTCTTCTACTAAAGTTCTATATTCAAGGATGATAACAGAATGCAATTCTGTAGGAGTAGAAAACTACTAGAACTTAAGATTTAAAGAAGCTTCTCTATTTACAACTTTGAAGGTTATTAGTTTAATTTAACTTAAAATCTTCTAATAAACGTTTTAAAAATGTGATTTTATAATGGATTTCAGATGTACGACATGGATAAGATTCTTTAATAAATATTGTATAAATATGTATGTGAGGATAAGGGGGTAGGTCAATTGTACATATTTATTAAAAGAGCTGATAATGCACGTTTTTAAATTTTAATAAACGAAAATAAATTAACATGTTTTATTTATTTCCATTCTTCTCTTCTGTTAAAATTTAAACAAATCTTTAGGTCTGAGAGGCTGGGTACAAATAATTTAAGACTAATCAATATGCTATTTATCCCTATAAAAGCTCAATACCATAATTATTCACCAGATGGTGTTATATAATTATAATTCATAATTTTACCACCAGACGGTGCTGAATTTCATATTAGTACGAGTAAAAAATCGAACAAATTTTGATGTCGTTAGTTGTTCTACACTAGCGCCGCTTGAGGCGTGTACGCGAAACTTGCCCACTTTCTTCTCTGGTACTGTGTGCCTTCAACTATAACACTTGTAACAGTCGAAGATAAGTTTTCTTTCTGTCAACACGGCAGGGGATCGATTCCTTGCCTGGAACTGTTCTTTACTAAGAAAAGCTGTAAGAAGAATATGATACATAAGTTTGGAGTATGAGAACTTTGGTATGGATGAGTGATTTTGTATTATTGTTCAAAGTTCACGACTGTTCATATTTTCTCTGTTTATTATGTTCATATTCAATTTGTTTAAAGCAGCTAAATGATTTCGACCAATTCAATTATATTCGTTTTACTTAAGCTTATATGTCTTTCCTTTGTCAACTTGCTTAACTATTTTTCTATAGTCTTAAACCTAAGTTTAGTGTGAATATTGACTTCCTCTTCCTCTCATGAATGCCGTAAGTAATTTTGTTACCAAAATTGAATAAGATTAGCGTTCTACAATATTATGATTAATAGAACACTAGATGTGCCTTATTTTTGGAAAGATGAACTATGTCTATATTTGGGCCCGGCTATAGACTGTGTGTTCCACTAGTTTGTATTAGAAGTAGTGTTAGGTTCTATAAGTTACATTCGAGAAGGGAATTTTAAATCGACTGTATCGAGTATCCTCTGGGTAAATTATTTGCACCGGCGAGTAGCATAGCTGTGCACAGTTTTTAAAATTACATTTCAAGTGAACTATTCTAATTATGCGATTTTGCTAGTTAATGAACTCGACCTTACTGTTTTAATTAATCGGTATGCATTTTTTCTTATGAGAATATTCCTCATCATTGAGGTATTTCTCCAACCAATCTTAATAATTACAATGACCTTTTAAAAAAGTACATAAATGACTACGGCAATATAGATTCAGTTTATAATACACATTCATAAATTCCCTTTAATAAAAGTTCTCCATCGTTCTCTGCCCTCTGTGTCTTGATTTGTTACACAACATTTCTTCATAGAACGTTGAATGTTGTTCTTTCAGGTGGTTCTTGGTCTTCCATTCCTGCTCCTCCTTTTAATTTTCCATGTATGGACGGCCTTTGGTAGTCTTCTATCCTGAATTCTTCCTAAGTGTCCATACATCATTAGTTTTGTGTATTCAATCTTATCCATTATACTTCTTTCTCATTCATTCATTTTCTAATTTATGTATTTCTAATTCTTTCCAGTCCAGAAATTTGGCAGTTCTTCTCCAGAAATCAATTTCAACTGCAGTTCATCTGCTGACATGCTGTTGGTATATTTCAACTTTAATTTCGAAAAAAATAATTGCGGCCGCTAGAGCGTTAAAAGACGTTTATATACATACTGGGCATTGTCAACTTCGGTGTCTAATAGATAGGATCGATGAAGATCTGTACAAAATTTTCAAAGAATAGTTTCTCGAGAACAACCTCAATAGCTTTATTCCTTCCGAATTCGCTAAAAGAAAGAAACCTGTGAAAAATGAGAAAAAATCGAAATAACTAAAAAAAAAAATTAAAAAATAGCGACTTAACTTGCCCTATATCCCTCGAGAGTCCACGATTCGCATCCTAATTGTGTAGTTCCTGTTGTGGTCAAGTGCAATAAATTCATATATAAACATGTAGATGCACATGGATACCACACAAATCTCAAATTAATGGAAAGTTAGAGGAGAGGCCTATTCTATGACTTCCAGATCTTATATCTCTGCCCTGTGTTCTGTGGGGTAGATCTACTACTCTTACACTCAACTTAGATCTTGCTCTTATTCAGAGTTGGAGTCTCTCTCTCTCTCTCTCTCTCTCTCTCTCTATCTCTATCTCTATCTCTATCTCTATCTCTCCCTCCCTCTCTTCCTTTCTCGCTTAAGACTCTTCTTTCAATTTTTGCTGGCAAATCCTTAGTAAATTCAACTTATTTATGAATACAATTAGTAAAAATGGGGATTAAATATATCTATTAGGACACAAATGCATTAGGAGATAAATCAAAAGATCTGTTTTAGAAGACGGACATGGAAAAATAAATATATGTGACGAATATCTATATTTGGGGACAAAAATTAGTGCAGATGGAAGTGGTGATGCTAAAATCAATGACAAGATAAATAAGGAAAAGTCTGCAATATCAAAATTAAACAAAAAAAACATGTTTAATAAAAAAAGGAGTACAATGACATACGGTGCAGAAACATGAGAATTAAAATCTAGAACAATAAGTACATTACATTCTGCAGAAATTGATTTTTGGAGGCGTTCAGCTGTAATTTCTAGAAGAAATAAAATAAGAAACAGTGTAATTAAACAAAAGATGAATGTTCAAACTTCGGTAGTGGATTTAATAAAAAAAACAATTAAAATGGTATGGTCATGTAAAAAGAATGACAGAAGAGAGATTCCCAAGAAGAGTACTATTCTGGTTTCGGCCTTAGTTTATGTTGTAATGTAAACAAAGTCACAAAAGATATCCTTCCGCAGGGATCTGTGATTGGCGGAACCATGGTACTACTTTACGCGCCATCTGACTTGCTGTCAAATTCTGGTGGCATTATACTTTTCACCAAAACTTAAGAACCTTGCTTCATACCACTACCTCAAGTTGGCTATTAGCGATACTTCCAAACCTTTTGCTGTAAGCATTTCAACATCTTATTGCAGGACAATTGTTGCTTTCCTTCACATGTATTTAAAAGCAGGATAAGAAGGGTTGCCTTTTGTTCACTGGAATTTATGAGTGGGAAAGAGAAGGGGCAAGTCCAAGGTATTTCCTGGAAATTAAGTTCTAAAGTTTTGTCAAAAAATATAATTTACCAAAGTTACATGAATCTACAATCTACACGTATTTTAGAAATTATAAATATATTAATTAAAATAACAAACTTGATTAGGCTTAAACGTTTTCCAATTAATTTCTTAAGAGGAAAGCGGAGAAATGGTTATGTACTAATACACATCACGTATAATGTATTCAACACGAGCGGCCATCTTGGAATAACTGAATATTTCTCTTCATGTGCGCGAAATGGTGTTATATTTAAATTTATATAAATTTATACTTACTGTTCACCAAACACAAAAGAAGGATGCCCATTCGGATGAGCCTTTCATATTTATTATTACCGTCACTTTTTCATATGTTATATTGTGTTTTATTATTTTATTATTTTTGCGATAATTTTGTTCATACATAGTAGTTATCTAATATATAAAAATGAATGTTTGTTTGTTTGTTCGTACTTTATGCGCGACCATACCGTTGGTCCGATTG
Source organism: Diploptera punctata (assembly GCA_030220185.1). Lineage (NCBI taxonomy): Eukaryota > Metazoa > Arthropoda > Insecta > Blattodea > Blaberidae > Diploptera > Diploptera punctata. The sequence continues at coordinate 234,515 of JASPKZ010007403.1, read as the reverse complement.
TGATGGGTTTTTTCAAAATGTTCAGGAGATTCCCGGGATGAACATAGGCTATACGAGAATTCAGATACTCATCTCTTACACCCTTAAAACACCCTTTGTAGTGGAAAACGTGTAAAAGTCCTTTTTTTTTACCCTTAAATGGCTTACGCTGCCCAATCCATGACAGCTGTACAAAATTAATGTACACAGAATTTAATATCTCAAAACACTCTACAAAAAAAGTCCGCGACAACATATGTTTGTTTTACAGATACATACAATAGCCAATCTTGTCTTTCATTTACGCCAAGGAGATCGGGATAAGTACGAAGATTCCCGGGCAAGCATGTGCTGCCATACCATTCTTCCGATTGTCATGGGGCTTTTTGCAAAATATTCAGGATTTTCCTGGGAAGGTTTAGGTTATAAGAGTTTTAATGCTCAGGCCCTTCACCCTTAAAAATCAGCCTCTGTAGTGAATACACGTGAAAACATGTCGCTTTTAGTAAGCTTAAATGGCTTGCGCTGCCTAACCATAATAAATACACAACATTATTGTACACACAATTGAATATCTCAAACCACTCTACAAAAATGTCCGCTACAGCATGTGTTTATCTTTTAAGGATAACTCACAATAACCATTTTTGTGTTTCATTGATGCCAAGAAGATCGGAATGCGTAGATTCCCGGGCAAGTACAGCAGAGCACGACGGGTATTCTTTTATGGATAAATCAAAATAACGAATTTTATCTTTCAGCTCATTTATGCCTAGTACACCGGGATGCGTAGATTCTCGGGCATCGCCGGGTAATCAGAACGGGGTATCTAAAAATAATATAAATTTATATTAATTTTTATTTTACTTATTTAACTAAATGCGAAAACACATTATCATTTATTTAGGTGTAGCAGCGCACGCCGGGTATTATATAAAATGTAGATTTATCAGGGAACTAAGTTTTCATCTACGCCTCTGGACAACGATGTCATTAGGTTCATGTGACCAATGAAATCACACTTAACCATGTGGTTTACATTACAACATAAACTAAGACCGAAAGAACAATATTGGTGGAAGAAAAAGAAAACGGCCAACAATAACGTGAATTTATGGTGTTTAGAGCAGCAAGTGGAAAAATTGATTGGACGATGGCGTTCGGAATGACGGAGAGATGTGGAGGAGATTGACCCTCGATTAATTGGATGCATTGTGAAACATTGTGAAACCTGCTAATTAAAAACAATGAAATAAATTTAAAATTATCAAATAGTTAAAAAAGAACAAGTACGAATACATATAAACTGCGATTTATAACTCTATCCTGAGCTAATGTTTTCGAATCATCCCCTGTATAATCTACTTCACTCAAATCATGGTTAATGTTATTCTCCCACGTCATCTTTCGTCTACCAACTGGGAATTTTCCCTCTGCTTTTCCTAATATCCTTATCTCAGTCCCTATTAATGTCACATGTGCTGCCCATAGACTTAACTGTTCTTATTATATCTAGTTTCCCATATTGATCATTGCGGTATAGCAAAATTGGAGATCAATAAGGATATATGTATTGTCAATGATAAGAATCTCAATATGGTCTTTTTTTTCGATCTTCAATTATATTATATTATATAAGTACTCTTGATAAGTTGAATAGCCTGATATTGTATTTGATGTCTGCAAGGAGGGGGGGTGCTAGCGCGCGCGCATTTGTGTGGGGGTTTATGTATGTATATGTGTGTGTTTTTCTCTTTTTTTGAATTTCTTTTGTAGCAATTTTTTTTACTTTTATTATTTTAATTATTAATATACGGAATGAGACTTTTTTATGTCTATACAACATGGTCTTTTATGGATGAGTGTAGGTGAGTATTATTGTGTAGTGTAGTGTAGGCCTATATTATATAATTATATATTAATTGATTTGATATATTTTTTGTATAGGTGTGTACCCAAGTAGGTATTTATTTATATTATTTTTTTATTCATGGAAAAATAATGCACGTACGGCCAATCAGCCCCTTGTGCAAAGTAGATGCATATGTATTTCCTTTCTTTTGAAAAAAAGTCTATAAAATTCCATTCCATACCATGTAACTCATTGTTACGCAGTCTTCTCCATTCGCCTGTCTGTTCATCTCTCTTTGGTCCAAAAATATTCCTAAAAACTTTATTCTCTAATATTCGTTATCTTTTCTTTAATTAGCAAAAGAAAGTTACATTCCATAAACTATCAAAATCGGACCATAAAGTCAACTTGGTGAGGAATTCGCTTGGCGACGGACTCTTAACATCGTTAAGGACTGAAATGAGAGGATTAAATATATCAGTTTTGTTGCAGCCCTAGTATAAACGCTGTTGTCAGTAAAACAAGACCTATATACACGTAAGAACGCATAACAATCGATCCACGCTTTGGACGGCATCACATGAAAGGGGTGAACTTCACCCCTAAAACTGTGAAGGGCGACGCCCGAAAGCTGCTACACGCGGCAGTGAATTTGAGAAATCTCACCTTCGTTCTTAATTTATCAAGAGACTTTGCGTGACACAACGCCACGTCTCAAGAAATGTATTAAAATATTATTAGACAAGGCCAACGACCCATGTAGCTGTGATTTATCTGAGGAATGTATACAATATAGCCTAGAGATTAGATATCAAATCTAATTACACAATTTTACACACTGTTGAGGGATCTTGAATGAATGTGTTTATATAGGGAGCACATGGTTTTCGGTATCATACTCTTATCCGTACAACTCCACGCGGGGAAAGAGTGTTCCCTTTCGGAAGTTTTATTAGTTAACTCACTGGCACTATCAATACCGGGGGTTCATGGTTGCGCAGCAAAACATTTCCAAACAGCTCTACCCTAAATTAATATTTTCTAATCATTCCGTGTATAATTTATGTCTCTTAAATTATGGTTAGTATTTTTCTACGACCTAATTTTTGGCTACATTATGGGCTCTTTTCTTTTTGGCTTTCTTATAAGAAGCTTGTTTCCATGCCTTCCTTTCAATTCCCATTTGTGTCACATGTCCTGCCCATCGCACTCTACGAGACTTAATTGTTCTTATTACTTCAGTTTTCCATAAAGATCACGTAGCTCACTGTTATGAAGTTTTCTTCAGGTTTAAATACTCAATGCATTTACCCAGAAACCGGATTTAAATCACCGTAAATTAAATTTTCTATTTTCCGACTTTCAATACAAACAAAAGGTAACGATATTTGAGATCATAATAAGGGTGAAGGTCAAAACACATTTCTCTACTATTCATAAATGTTAACAAAAGATTGCCCTGCCAAAATATATAAAAGGCAGAGTGAAGCGAGTGTACCTCGTCTTCTGAATTGAAGGCCATTTAACAGCCTGCGAGTGTACTTCGTCTTCTGAGGCGAAAGGGTTCATTCACATGTGTGTTTCGTCTTTGGTCCAAATTGTCCTTTATTCTCAAATTACTGACACGAAAATGGGCGACTAGACACTGAAAGGGACTGTATATGGCTTTATTTTATGCTACATGTTATAGCTATCCAAATTCCTTACGATGTTCAGGTCCCGTAGCTGTTCACCAAGCCATTTGGTTACTTAGGTCAGTGTGGTCCAACACTTTTGTAATCACGGGCCAGATGTTTTCTTCTTCTATTTCTTTCTTAGACGGATCGAGAGCCACAGTATGTTCTGGAATTTAGATTATTTATTATTATTATTATTATTATTATTATTATTATTATTATTATTATTATTATTGTTGTTGTGGTTATTATCGCCGTAGCCGAATGGGTTAAGGCAAGAAGCCTTGGCGCAGAACTACGAGGCTTGCGCTGGTTGGAGTCCCCAGGGGGAAGAAATTTTCTCATGGAATTTCGGCCATTATGGGACCGGTGCCCACCCAGCATCGTGAGGCATTTGGGTAGCTACAATAAGTAGGTTGAGAAGACCAGTTATAACGGCTAGGGTCCCGACATGCTGACAACATGTCACCCCTACACTGTCCACATCTGTGATAAACACATGTGGATGTAAGGCCAGCAGCCGACTGGTAGGCCTGTGGCGCTCGGAGGAGTTATTATTATAGTTAAATACAATACTTTGATTTACAGCTTTTATATATGCTTTCAAAATGGACCTACCAATTTTTGTTTTTGTTTAGTGAGAGCACTGGCCAGTGTGTTAAAGCCTCCTGGTAGGTTCGGGGTTACTTACATTCACAATACTAACAGCCGCCCCTTATTGAGTGATGAAGTAAAGCATTTGACACCAGTGCTATGTCTCTACATATTTTGCCAACAGTAGATCGGTTAAATGTACACCTAGCGACAAAAATAATGAGCCTTGTTATGGCCCACTGCGCATACTCGAAAAGCCATAGCTGAGGTTCACGAGGTAACGCACTGTTAAATATTTTAAACACGCTGTATTTGGTTTTAATGGTCTTAAATCGTTAAACAACAGTGAAGGAGACATATTTCTAGATATTCGAGTGTTGAACAAATGCAATATTACCCAAATTGCGACATTTTAAATAAAGTTCAACTCTCGTTCATAGTACAAAAGTAAACACAACTAATAGCAGACGTTCGAGTAGCGTAGATGGTTAAACTACTTACAAGAAGATGAAATGTGAAAACCAGAGTTTAAATCCTCCGAAAATTTTTTTTTCATTTGTATTTTCGCAAAAATACATCCTATAACATTTAATTCCTGCCACATAATCTACGTTCACTTTACACTATCTTAACTAATATTTCTGCCTCTGTAACACTATTCAGCTACTGGTATAAATTTAATTGTGCGTGCTGTACCACGTTTTAATAATAATGGTATAAATTTAAGTAATAAAATATAATATAGCTTCATATATTTGTGTTTATTTATTTATTTATTTATTACGTATTAGTGAGGCAAAAGTTTCACCCTTCAATTAAAATATTTAGTATATATATATGTCAAGTCCAGCCTAATAATAGCTCATAGATGATGGACAATAATAAAAAAATAATTTTTATTATTATCCATCATCTATAATAATAATAATAATAATAAAATAATAATAATAATAATAATAATAATAATAAGAATAATAATAATAATAATAATAATAATAATAATAATAAAAAATAATAAAAATAATAATTATAATTATAATTATAATTATAATTATAATAATAATTATAATAATAATTATAATTATAATAATAATAATAATAATAATAAAAATAATACTTACTTACTCAATGGCACTATCGAACCCCTAGGTTCATGGCCGCGCGGACATAAGCTCTCCATATATCCCTATCCTGAGCTAATATTTTCCAATCATTCCCTGTATAATCTACTTCCCTCAAATCAGAGTTAATGTTATTCTCACACCTCATTCTTGGTCTACCAAGTGGGCGTTTTCCATCTGGCTTTCCTACAAGAAGCTTGCATTCAAGATTTTATTACCCATACGTGCAACATGTCCTGCCCATCGTAGTCTACGAGACTTAACTGTTCTTATTATATCTGGCTTCCAATAAAGACCTTGTAGTTCGTTGTTATGTAGTCTTCTCCATTCACCTGTTTGTTGCTCTATTTGGTCCAAAATTGTTCCTAAGAACTTTATTCTCAAATACCTGTAATCTCATCTCCTCCCTTAAAGTAAGAGTCCATGTTTCGCAGCCATATAATATTACTAGTAGAATAATAGTTTTATATATTTTCAGTTTAACGTTTTTTGAAAGGTGTTGGGACATCAAGAGTCTCTGTAATGCATAATAGCAAGCATTTCCAGAATTAAGCCTATGTTTAATTTCTTTGTGCATCTCACTCCTATTTTTGATTATTGTTCCTAGGTATTTTAATTCAGCCACTTCCTCAAAATTTACCTGATTTGTCATTAGCTGTCCATTTCCATTATATAATGTATTTCTACGTGTGACCATATATTTAGTTTTATTGATATTTGCTTCCAGTCCTAATTTCTTAGTGTTACACAATAGTGTTTGCGTGTTGTCCTTTAGTATCTCCTCGCTATCGGTCAATAGTACTACATCATCAGCATAAACTAACAGCTTATTAATACCATTGAGTTGTAAGCCATCCTCATTCTCGAAAGATTTAATGGAATGCTCTAGTACAAAATTAACCCATTCTGGATTTCAAAAGTGTCAGAAAACTCTTTGCCTACGCGCACACTACTCTTTGTACCATTTAGACACATTCGTATAAGTCTAACTAACTTTTTAGGAATTCCAAACTCCAGCAGGATACTATATAACTTCTCCCTCTTAATTGAATCATATTCTTTTTGAAGTCTACATCTAGTTGATGTACAGTACCATTATGTTCCCATTTCGTTCCTAAAATCTGTCTTATACTAAAAATCTGATCTGTTGTAGACCTGTTTCTTCTAAATCCACATTGATGATCTCCTAGAATGTCATCAATATAGGGAGTAAGTCTGCTGACTAATATTTTTTTTTCAAATTCACCAGTTTTGTTTTTCGACATTCCTGGTTTCTCCCCTCGCATGGCGTACTTGTAACCCACTTCTGAGGTTCGGGCGCCTGGAAGGCGGGGTTGCGTTGCCCCGATGATATGATTGGTGATGATGATAATGGTGCGCCAGGAGAGTCCCTAATCCTAAGCTTATCCTAAGATGAATATGAGTGATAATGATTGCGATGGTCATATGATTTCGGGGACCGTTTGGGCCTTAAAGTTTTCCTGACATTTGTCTTGCAGGTAAGGAAAAACCCCGATAAAAAACTCACCCAGAAAAACTGTCTCGACCGGGGATCGAACCCGGGCCCGCTGCGTGACAAGGCAGCACGCTACCCCGAGACCACAGCGGTGGACTGCTGACTAATATATTTGTTAGAAATTTGTATGAAGTTGAACGTGATGAGATGCCCCTGTAGTTGTTGCAATCAGTTTTATCGCCATTCTTATACATTGGTACGATAATTGTTTCTATCCATTCATGTGGAAAAACTTCTTTTTCCCAAATCATACTAAGCAACCAGCGTATTTTGTCCATCAATTTTTCTCCCCCTGATTTTATCAGTCCTGCTGGGATCTCATCTGAACCTGATGCTTTATACATCTTCAATTTTTCAATCGCCATTTCAACTTCTAATGCACTTGGTTCTGCGACTAGTATTTCTGCTGTCTGTATATTATCCTCCTCTATGTCCTGTTCTGTATGTACATTTAATAACTGATTAAAGTAACTTTTCCATACATATTTAATATACTCCTGGAATCTGCAATCATATCCCCATTTTCATTCCGAATTATGTTTGTTCTAGCCTGAAACCCTTTCTTCTCTATACTAATTCCTTGATATAATTCTCTAATGTTCCTATTTTTTGCGTTAATTTGAAGATCATTAATCTTCTCTCTCAAATATTCCCTCTTTTTACTCTTTAGTAACTTGGTGGTTTCCCGTCTAATACTACCCAATTGCTCTAAGTTTACCTCATTTGACTCGTGTAACCATTTCAGTTTGCTAGCTTCCTTTTCTTTGCAATGTTGGCACATTCCTCATCAAACCATTTCTTGTTTTACCTCTTTTTTAAACAAGCAATGCTTTCTGATGCCGATAATTTAATAGTATCTCTTATAGCCTCCCATTCTTTATTTATATCAGTTTCTTCTTCGTTTGCGACATTTTCATCTGAAGTTTCCGGTACTTCAAATCTATTAGCAATTTTGATTTGATATTTTAGCCGCATTTCATCATTTTTCAAGTTTTTTAATTCGAATTTTACAGAATCATCTTTAGTGTTTGTTCCTCTCATTAGCGATAGCCGTTGTCTGATTTTCACTTTGACCAGATGATGATCCGAATTGCAGTCTGTCCCTCTAACAGATCTAACATCGATGATGCTACTGTTCTAGCGTTTATCCACTAATACATGATCTATCTGGTTCCGAGTTTCTCCATCTGGAGACGTCCAGGTGTATTTATGAATATCCTTATGCTGAAATGTTGTGCTCTTAACAATGAGATTCTTGGATGTGGCGAAGGTGACTAATCTAACCCCGTTGTCGTTACTATCTTCATGAAGACTGAATTTGCCTATTGTTGGTTTGAATATATCTTCCCGTCCCACTTTTGCATTAAAATCTCCTAAGACGATTTTCATATGATATCGTGAAAAGCTATCAAATAAGCATTCTAATTCTTCATAGAAATCATCCTTGATCTTGTCATCTTTATCTTCTGTGGGGGCATGTTCATTTACAATTATAAAATTATGTCGTTTACCCTTTAGAATGATGTATGCTATCCTATCACTAATAAACCTAATATCTCGGATAGCGGATAGGATCCTCCTTCTGACTAAAAAACCCGTTCCAAATGCAGGTCTTTCTGCACCCCCGTAGTATAATTCAAAGCTTCCTGATTGCTGACTACCTTGTCCTGGTCTCCTAACTTCCTGTAAAGCGACTATATCCAAGGGCGATTTATCTAATTCCCGCTTTAATATCTGTAGTGCCCCGCTATTGTATAAAGTCCTAACATTCCATGTTCCTAGAAACATGTTTCTGTGTTTGAGCCTTTGGCATGGGTTCCCTGAAGTAGTCCCCGCCCGGAGAACCGAATGGGGGACTATTTGACCTCCGGAAAAAAAATAATGGGAAGTATCAAATGATGTGAAGAATGTAACTACCTGGGGATCAAAATTAACTCAAAATGTCCCCAAGAAAATGAGAAAAAATGTGGAATTCAAAAAGGCTGATCGGTAATAACATTGGTAAACGGAGTTTTGTGGGATAAGAACATAAGAATAGATACCAAATTAGAAATTTATAAATCCATAATTCGAATCGCGCTAACATTCGGTGCAGAAACTTGGCATCTGAATAAAACATTGAGTTAAAGCTTATGTCTACCGAAATGGATTCTTACAGACGCTCAACTAGACATTCTAAATTGGAAAAAAAATCAGAAATACAGTCATCACACAACAAATGAAAGTCCGAAATTCAATATTAGACTTTGTGAGATACAGACAACTAGAATGGTAAGGCATATACGTAGGATTCCAGAGAAACATTACCCAGACAAGCTCTGGAATGGATTCCACCTGAAAAAGGAAAGAGAGGTGGACCAGATTTAAATGGATGGATGATGTAAGAAGAGATATAAGGGAGCTAGGTCTGGAAGAATTGGAATGAGAAGATAGATAAATATTGGGAAAGAAGATAAAAATTTAAAAATTTTGGACAAAGGAAGATGTTTTATTACATTGTAAACCTGTTTACAAATAAGTAAATAATAATATTAATAATAAAAATATTAATACTTCCGGATAGTTAGTAAGTTTTTTCTTTAAGAATTAATATACAGAATAAAATAGAAAGCACTTTAACAATTAAAAAAAATAACCTCACCGGGAATCGAACCTGCGACCTCTTGTATAAGAAGCAAGATACTAAGTACTGAGCTACGCTTTCGTTGCCTTGTTGCGTTTAGAAAGAATACTCTTCATGGGAAGAAGGAAAACGTATTGTATCACTGCTGTGCAATTAGTTTACTCGTGTGAATCGCGCGTTAGAACTTGAAATATTCGAGATCAAGAGTCGGCCCATTCTTTTTGTCGCTAAGTGTACCTTATAATAATTTAGTTTATAAAATGAATCCCATGGGCTAGTAGTTACAACTACTGACTACATTTCATGAGGTACAGGGCTCGATTCCTGGTCAGACTAAAGGCATTTTTTCTTAAAGGGAATTATTCCTGTGTCCTCCCGTAGTCTGGATGTAGGTTAAATATAGGTTTAAGGGCTCTTCTGCCACTTTATTATCAATCATCACCTATCATATCATCGGGAAAACGTGACTTCCCCTTCCAGACACCTTAAATTAAGAAGTGGGTTACAATTCCGCCCAGAAGAGTATACCAGAAATGTCATAAAGAAAACCTGGAGGGTTGATAAAAAATAATCTGTATTTATTGTAATTTTTATATTTGTAATATTATTTTAGACTGTTATTTTTATTTTACAATGTTTCAAATTATTCCCTCTACGAAAAGAGCCGCTGGACAGCGAAATAGATTCGTGGACCGCAGACCACACTGATTTAGGTAATTTAAAGATGAGCGTGAAAACATCGACAAAATGTGACGAGAGATCACTTGTTCTAGTCTTGGAATACTTTGCCTACTGTTAATCTACAACACGGGAAGCACGAATTTACTTCTCTTTCGAAATGACTTTTAAGCACTGCCATCGATCTGACCGGGTTAGGAACCGTGAACCTCAGCACCATAGATGAGCAGTTAATCGCTAGTTCACAGGGACCTTAATTCACAGTAAATTATTGATCTCTCAGACAAAATTTCAGATGTAGTTGAGACATGATGGCGAACGAAAATATTCTAAAATATTGTTATTATTTAGCATATTGTTAACAGATAAAATGTTAGTGTACTTTTAACATCTGTTGAAGAAACACATACAAACGAAGTTATATAATCACAAAAAAAAGAGAAAGAAACCAGACACATAATACACGAACACATACAAAACAAACACATGCACAAGCTAAATAAAAAATTCGGACACTCGCCGTGCTGGTTCAGTTGGTAGCTTGCCTATTTCCTGAATAGGGAGCCTAGGTTTGATACCAGATGATGAATATTGTAATTGTTAAATTAACTAAATTAAGTTAATTAAAAAAAATTCAATTTCGGGGCGATGATGTGTAATGTTTATCGCATGATTGTGCTGCATTGAATTGCAAATCTCTCTGCAGTATATATTTTGAGAAGTCATGAAGTACTTTTGATAGCGAATCTCCATCAGGTGGGGACGTTAAGCATGACTACCTCATTGGTGATTTGAGACAGGAATAGTGAACGTGTCAGCACCGGGTTTCATCTTCTCCCTTCCCTTCTTCATCATCCCTCATACAGGTAACTTTAATTATGCAAAACTCATGAACTTACATTCTTCTATACATTCCTCTTTGACCCAATACAAGAATGCATCTATATAAAGTAGTCTGCTGAAGTGATGCGTACATTGAAAATAAAGCACATTATTACCCTCTATCAATCCAGCATGGAACACGAAGCACGTGAAGTGCAGTGGGTGGCATTAGAAAAACAATTTTAGATATCACACCCATACCCATACTAATTCTAAAAAACACAAACAAAACACGAAACACATACAAACTCACAAATTACACACACATACAAATACGCACATGCATGAAAAGACGGACGTACACAAAAACACTAACACATACAAAAGCATACATCATAAACTAAAATAATCCAGATGTATGTATAATCTCAGTACACAACATAAACACACGCACACATACAAACCACGCACAAACATATATGCATACAAAAACACTTAAACTAAAAAATCGAACACAATACAAACGTACAAACGTGTCGTACACATGTTGTTTTTATTGTCATGTGTTAGCTATTAATAGCAACCAATTCCATCGACATTGGCTCTTTGCAGTTGTCAAGCCATAATTTTTACGAAGCTTGGATACTGTAATACCAACCTTACTTATTTTTTATCTAAAGGTGAAAACCGGGGCTGTTGTCTTTTTTTATTATTTATTGCTTTCAGCAAGAGCAAGTGCAATTGTAGTTTGGTGTTCGCTACCAATTGCGAAGTGTGGAAAGCCATGACATTTCTAACTTGTTACAGCGTCTGTGTTCTGAGTCAACAGAATTCAATTGAAATCCCAGCAGGAGATCTATCTTCATTTTATCTGACCCGTTTCTCTTGTTAACTAATATAGTGTCTCAAGAGAAACTAGCTACAGCTTACAAGGTAAGACCTAAACAAAGTGCGCAGAAGAATCTTATGTATACAATGTAAAGGAATTACAGCACACTAATAACACATAAAATAAACATACACGTGCATCAATAAACACACACATGCACACGCATAAATAAACATGCACAAATATAATAACGCAAACGCATAAATAAGCACACAAACAATTGACATACACACCCAAAGCAAACTAAACCATGACAGAACGCATATATAACACATAAAACACAGGGAAAGAACACACACTCAATGCATACAACACATACACTAAACATAAACGTATATATACACTCAAAAGCAGAAACAAACACGCGTGCAGAAATAGACATAAACGCACAAATATATAGCCTACATGCAAACACAGACACATATTAAGAAATTCCCGTGCAATTAAGCATGAACACACACAGGGAACAGTTATGGTGTTCTTGTAGAAAAATACGTCCATGAATACAGCTCGGATATTTGCTCATGCATAATATTGTATGTTTTACTAACGCTGCTGTGCTGAACTTTTTATCAGCTGGTGTCGGCCTTTAAACAAACGGAGACTCTGTTATGCGGTGTTACAGGGGTAGCCAATCTCTCACATTTAACACTAAATTTCCATTAAATGTTTTTTTAACATTGATTTGTGAATTTAAAAACGTAAAACTGACGCGCTGGTACTATCTAACCGAGAAGGCTCATAACCGCCCGGATGTAAGTTCTCCTTACATCCCTAGACTAAACTAATGTTATGCAGTCATTACCTGTATAATTTACCTCCTCGAATCGTGGTTACTATCATTATTGCACCTTATTCACCCGGCTAATGGGCACTGTTCCCTTGACTTTGCTACAAGAAGTTTTAATACCTGTCTTTCATTTTCCAAATGTACCACATGTCCTGCCCATCGTATTCTGAGTTGCACCAGTCCGCCCTAAGTCAAGCAGGGAGTCTGTCTGCTACACACAGCCAGTTTCCATTGCCGGATTTTGGCTTGGATTTCTGTGCTTGCAGATAAAAACGGTATATATATTTTTGGTACATCACAATGCTTCTCAAGGAGAAATTTTAATGCAAGTTTCGGCATGAAATGGTTGACCTGTAATAACACTTATTTACGACGATATTCATTTAATCTCCGCCAACACATGACAGCAAACTCGTATCTTGTGGATAAGTCGTTAGGTTGTAATTTCTGTACCAACTGCATTTTGTAAACATGAAGGCGTAATCTCTTGTGTACACGCCCTAGCGTAGTGGTTAAGGCACTGCACTACAAGTCGGAAGGTCGAGGGTTCAAGTCCCGGTGGGGTCAGGATTTTTAAACTGACCAAACCCTTCTGTCGGCACTATGACCCTGGGGTCGACTCAGCCTCTAACCGAAATGAGTACCAGACGCTTGTTCTGGGGGTAAAGGCGGCCGTCACGCAGGGCTGACAACTCGGCTGACATCAAGTGCCGATTGTCTAGAAAAAGTGAGAGCCTTAACCTCCTACTACCCCAAGGACCTCCCGAGGCCACCAGTGGGATTACTTTACTTTACCTTTAATTTTTACATCACTAATAGTTGCCTTAGGGATACTGAGCTCCCTAGTGGATGCGCCGAACGGACTTGCATGGGCTTCGATGAAATTATTCTTGAATTCTATTGATGCCATTTTCCGATATTTTCTTACCATATGTTGTTTTCTTAACTAGTGCACTATATTGAAGGGTATACCACCACCTTCTTATTGTGTGCCTCTCGGGTAATTCCCATTCGTACTTTCGTCGAAATCATCTCTGTACTGTTTTAGGATACTTTAATTATCCGAGTCAATAACAGCATTCCATCTTTTGTTGGATAGCAATTGTCATTTTCACTAACACTTCAATTACAAGAAGCTATTCAATCAATGTAGTCACAGTAAAACAACAAGAAATCCAACAAACTGGAGAAAAACGTAAGTTTATTTTTGTCGCCACAAACGTGGTATTACGTAATTTCATTGTTGTCACCACAAAACTTTTTTTTTATTATTTTAACAGGTTTTAAATGTATCTTCCTATGCCTAAAGTTAAGTTTGAATTCTCTTCCTCCATTCATATCTATCCTTCCAGTCACCGACCTGCCCTCCATCACTCCTTCTATCCATGTCTTCTTAGGGCTCCCTCTTCTTTTCCTCCGATTTAGAATCCACTCCAAGCTCCTAACTACACCCTATCCGTTCTTAAAGTGATCCTCGTAAAACAAAACCATGTGACCGGCTCGCTTTTCATGTGTTATGGACACCGACGTGCGTTGTAGAAACAGTAAGTGCACGAAAACATAGTTCGCTTCATTGAATTAAAAATATGTCCTCTCAATATAATAGTTACTCTTTGTTAATGAAAATAGTAATATTCAGAACTTATAAAATATTCTGAACTATACCTAATCTATAATAACAACTTGAAATAGTGTATTACATATGGGCGATGTATTTGAGTCATGCTTCAATCGATTCTAATGAAACAAAATGGCTGAAAGTATCGAGTCTTTTGTTGCTGTGTCGTCATCTCCCTGTAAAAAGTGACGCGAATGGCTGGAGGATATTGCTTCTACAACGTGTCAGTGTCCATACCCGATGAAAAGCGAGCAGGTCACATGGTTTTGTTTTGACGAGGATCATTTTAAGAGCGGACAGAGTATAGCAATATATCTTCATTCATTCTCTTCACATATCCAAACTTTATAATAGACCACAAAACTTTAAAAATTTAGGATAAACTGAACTTCTAATTATTAAGAGATAAGGAATTCAGACTCACCTCATATTTTTTATTTTTCTTGGAGACTAGTTTCTCCACACTTATGTGACATTGTCATTCATCATTAAGTAAAGAACACAATGGCCAGATATCAATTTGCTAAAATGCACAAAACAAGAGTTTTTGAATCATATTAATAATAAGCCGTATGGTTAGGGTCTAGATCTTGCTGAAAAATATTTTTGACATTCCCATTTTAGTTGCACTTCGTTTTGGATTTTATGCAGAATCCCAAGATGAACCCATCGGTCCATATTGCAGTCAACACATTTAATGTTCCCAACTCCATATGCTGACATGCAGCTCTAAACCATTATGAAATTGTCTCCACGCTTAATGGCTGAGGAAGTCTCTTCATTTTTGTCGGCTTCATTTTCGAGGTATTGAAAATGTCAGACAAGTGTAAAGAAACCAGTCTGTTAGAAAATAAAAAAAATATGAGGTTGGTCTAAAATCCCTAACTAATAATAATTAAAAGAAACCTAATAGTGTTAAAGTGATCCCACAACAGGTCTCAGGAGGCCCTTAGGGTAGTAGGAGGTTAAGGCTCCCACTTTTTCTAGACAATCGGCACTTGATGTCAGCCGGGTTGTCAGCCCTGCGTGATGGCCGCCTTTATCCCCAGAACAAGCGTCTGGTACTCATTTCCGTTAGAGGCTGAGTCGACCCAAGGACCATAGTGCCGCTAGAGAGTTTGGGTCAGTTTAAAAAACCTGACCCCTCGGGGCTCGAACGCTCGACCTTCCGGCTTAGCAGTGCCTTAACCACTACGCTACGGCGTTACTACCTTCAAATATTAAACTTAACTTCATTGTTGTCACAAAAAACAAAATAATGTAATTTCATTGTTGTCGCCATATATATAGTTTAGTTTATCTACATTTGGCAACAAACGACAATAAGATAACCTTATTATTATTATCATCTTTATTTATAACAATGTATTAAAAATTAATATAAAATTATGGAATATTCACCTGAAAGGTCCGTCCCCTCAACTTAATTAATCATTTAACTGAAGCGCTTTCGGGACTTGTCCCATCATCGTCCCATTTGAATCTTGCCGATGATGGGACAAGCCCCGAAAGCGCTTCAGTTAAATGATTAATTAAGTTGAGGAGACGGACCTTTCAGGTGAATATTCCATAATTTTATATTACTTTCGAATAATACCTCAACGGAACACATCATGAATCTTATAAAAACAATGTATTACTAGTGTTGTTCCTAGACACGGTGTATATCAGTGTACATTGGAAACAAAAGTTCATATAATTATAGTAATAACAACAAATATGGATAGTACTGGTTTGTACAGGTCCACTATTATGTGAAAAGTCATAACGTAGGGTCAGTGACAGTTTTGTTTGTTCACAGAGCATTTATAGTGTTTAGTAACTCTAATAAAACTATTAAACACATAAAAAAATGTTTTTTAAATTAATGTTATTAATTTAAAGAAAAACGTGTAACACATTTATGTAACATTCTTGTTTCTACACAAATATGCAAACAAATTAAAATACAAAAATAAATGACAATTTATAGATACTCTCAATATTTCAGTACGAGGTTACATGGTCTTTTGCCATCATCGCTGCTTTACATCTATTGTTCATTTAACAAGGTTTTGACAAGTTTCTCCCTTAATTTCACTCCATTCCCTTAGAGCTGTACTGTTCAATTTTAATATCGTCGAAACTTTCTTCTTATAGACTAGTCATTTAAGAATGAACTACAGGTGCTCAGTGGGGTTTAAATCCTGAAATTGAGCTGGCGTTTGAAGCTGTTTAGGTAAATTCCAGATGACCAATCTGCTATTAATAATAGCTAAGCTGTATGCTTTGGGTCTCGATCTTGCTGACATGTTTTGAATTTCCATTTTAGTTGCACTTTGTTTTGGATTTTACTACATAATCCCAAGGTAAATTCATCGGTCCATATTGCAGTCAATAAAAGTAATGGTCCCAACTCTATATGCTGACATGCAGCCCTAAATCATTATGAAACCGTCTCCAGGTTTAATGGTTCAGAAAATGTTTTCTTTTGTCGGCTTTATTTTATTTTCTCCAAATCCTAAGCTTACCATCAGAATCAAACTGTTTGTTAAGCCTCTTCAGACTATAACACCCGATTCCAAAACTCTTGGTATTTGTTTTGATGTATTTAAGCCAATTGATATCTGGCCTATGTGTTCTTTATTTAATGGTGAATGACATTTTTCACGCCATTTGACCATGAGCATGTTTTTAGAAGACTCGAAATTCGAGATTTGTTTACCTGTGACTTCTGCCATTGCACTGACTTCAGGTGCTTTTAACTTTGGGTTTAATTTTGCATGAGGAACTAGAAACTTCTATTGCTTTGCATTTATTTATTCTTTTTTTTCTTTGCTCGTCTTGCCAAATTTTTTATAGTTCCACGATATTTAAATGTATAAACTATGTAATTAACAAATGAATGTGGGTTATTATTATAAACTGTTGGTTTTCTTAGGACTTAAAGGACCTTCGGGAGTTGGAATTTTGGTAGCATGAGGTTCTAGCCGAGCGTTAGTATGTGGATGTATTAGTTATAAAGGCATACGTGTTTTCGAACATAAATTGATTCTTAATTTATCTATTTTTATTTCTAGAGAATAATGATTAAAATAACCCTAAGTATTCTAACCTTAAATAACTAATCTAAACTTATATTAAGAAAACCTACATTTGAAATTTCTTACGTTTTGAGAGAGGGAGATGTGGGTTATATAAATCTACCCTAATCTACAATTTTAATAATTATCTAATAATCCTACACTCTTAGAAATATAGTATTAAACTATTTGAAATACTTGAATTCTCTTTCTAATTGTACTAGCAGATTTATTAAGAAAAATGGTATGTAGACTTACCCATCAGCTACTCTTGCTTCCACAGACAAACAGAATCCCATGTTTTCAAGGTTTATATACTAAACGTCTGACCTACAGCTACCCTAACTTAACCGTACTAACAATCCATTAATCTAAATGCAGAAATTTTACAGTTAGTCTTGAAAACTTTGTTCTGCCATAATCAAAACTCTGTACTAAAATATAACATGTCTAAGTGCTTTATTTCAACAACTGTTTTTATTTGGAATAATTAAAATATTCTATAAAATAATTAAATATCTATGTAAAATACTCAATGTATTCGTAACATTTATTAACGTCCCTACTTATATCTAACAAATTAACTAACTCACCGACACTGAATCCGTAACCGAGCGGATATAAGCTCTCCATGCATCCCTATCCTAAACTAGTCTTTTCTAATCTTCCCCTGTATAATTTGCTTCCTCTAAATCATAGTTAATATTATTCTTCCACCTCATTCTTAGCCTTACCAATTGACCGTTAACCCTCTGGTTTTCCTGAAAGAAACTTCCCTGACTTTCTTGTATTCCCCATTCGTGCCACATGTTGTGCCCATCGCAGTCTACAATGCTTAACTATTCTTATTATATGTGAATTACATATAGCTCACTGTTAGATAGTCTTCTCCATTCGCCTCACTGTTCATTTCTTTTTGGTCCAAAAATTGCTAACAACTTTATTCTCAAATACTCTTAATCTTTTCTCCTCCCTTAAAGTAAGAGTCCATGTTTTGCTCCCATGTAATAGATTGGGGGATTAGGAGTTTTGTATATTTTCAGTTGAATGTTTTTTGAGAAAAGTAGGGACGACAATAGTCCCTATAATGTACAATAACATGCATTTAGAGAATTTAGCCTAGGCCTATGTTTAATTTATTTGTGCACTTCATTCCTGATTGCAATATTGTTACTAAGTATTGAATACAGCCATTTCTTCAAAATTTCCCACATTTGTCATTAAAAGCCCATTTCAATTATGTATTGTATTCTTATGTGTGATCAAATATTTAGTTTTGTTGATGTTTTCTTCCAACCCCAATCTCTTAATGTTACTCAACAGAGTGTGCAAGTTGGCCCTTAATATCTCCTCACAATTGTATAATAATACTACATCATCAGCATAAATTAACAGCTTATTAACACCATTGAGTTGTAGGCCTTCTTCATCCTCTAAAGATTTCTTGGTATGCTCCAGTACAAAATTGAATGATAGAGAAAACATTGCATCTCCTTCCTTAACCCATTGATGTCATTATTATATTTACAGTTTGAATTACATTAATGAAACATAATGTAACCACCTTCCTCCTGATGTCTTCTATGTTTATTAATTATTATTGTGTTTTATTTCGGTTTAATGTTGACCAGAATTTTAATCTCGCGTGTAGATGTATATTTTCTTACTATTTTGAAGACTTTTGATAACTTCGGTAAAAAATTATATTACAATTCATCAGAACTACTGTATTGTGGAATCACGTGCAAAAAAATGCAGAGAGAACGACATGAAACACAGCAGAGATTATTGTAATTATTCCGAAGGGATGAAGCCATTGAGGTTGATCTTGTGAAAATATTTTTGGAAAATACGGACTTTAACCGATCCTATCTAGTAGACACCGAAAATAAGCAAGACCAATACGACCAATTTATATGTGTGTGTGTTAACACTCTAGTGGCTGCAGTTTTTGTTTTATTAGAACCAAACGTGGCATATAGCAATCGATTATAAAAATTGAGCTGGGTCGAGTTCGTTAACCAGCAAAATCGAAACATTATACATATGTAGGAGTTTATCTGAAACAAAAAAATTAAACAAAATCAGTCTCTCGGTCGCAATTTTCGATGTTTTGCAAGGAAACTCGGTAAATGATATTATAATAAATTCTAAAGTGAGCGATATCCGACCAATAGAAGTGGAGTTTTACCTGAAAATCGAAATTAAACTTTCATTCTAACAACTTTCATGTTTCCTTCGTCATTATGTACATCATACAGTTCATTTAACCCTTAAATTAGTTTTGTATCCTATAAGATAATGTTATTCACTTCATTTAATATTTCAATAAAGTAATGGAAAATGAATCAGTAAATATCACTGTCGTGTCAAACAATTCATAAGCATTATGTAAATCTATGTTAGTTTTACTTTATGCATGATTTGTTTTCACTGCTGTCCTAAACGTTTGAATAAGCTGGTATCATAAACTGAATTTCTCCAATTTAACAAAATGAATATACATTCCGAAATTCAATAAAATCGGACTATAAGTTCGAATTTTTAAAAACCTGTTTCAAATTTTAATAGACAAAATTGTCAGTTTAGTACATTACTTGTAAGCAGATTGCTACGTAGTTTTATAAAAAGGCCTGTGGTACTGAAACTCTAATTCAGCATTTTCGTTGTTGATTATAAATTATTATTTTTATTTTTATATATTTTTTATGGACAATAAAAATGAAAAACACGATGTTACATTTGCAGAAGTACCTCCAGTCCAGTGGAAGTATCAAGTTTTCAGTCCAGTGAACGCAGTCCGTCCATACAAAATGCACTTGTTACTATAACACACTCGTACAAGGCGAAGAAAAAACACAACATCACGAGATTCTCTATATAGGGTGTAAATGTTGTAGGCTGACATGTTCATACAGAGTTTATCTCGGAAAGTATAACACAAACGGCCAAAAACGTTTTTTGTTCCATTGCACATTTTATTTTTAATTTAAAATGGGAAATGTTTTAAGAATGATGGTATCACTTCTGTACTTCCAATGAATTGAAAGTCTCCGCGCGGGGTTGGTGTTCTAGTGCGAAATGAGGAATGTTGAGTTTACATTAAGGTGGATTCCTCGAATACCACTGGCTATTGATAACATGATGATTGTTGTACTGTTGTACTACACATAACAAATTATATTATTTGGTACAAATTCCTGCTATCGAATAAGATTTATTGTATTAATTTGACTATTTAACTCATGCCCCAAATGGGAGTCAATGACCAATCACGTTTGAATGATTTCTGTTTTACAACCAATCAGAGTCGTGTTTCACCAAATATTTATCAGTGTTATAATTACCATATTAAAGAAAGCTCCTCCTTACAATATTGCGTTCCTTTGGCAATAAATAGTATGATCTGGTTGCAGTGATAAACAAAAGAAGCAGTAGAAGCGTACCTATCGTTTCTCATTTGTTTTCAAAACATCGCCGTTTACATTAAATATATAAATATTTTAAATAACTATAGTTAAATAATGATTTGTGAGTAAAACAGCTTAATTTTATTCGTTAAATAGTCCTAACAAATGCCACTCTTGATTTCCAAATTCTCTAGATAAATTCACTCCTCACTTTGTGAGTCGTGAATTTATCGATAATTTGGAAATCACTCGTGGCATTACTTATGAATATTACATTCATAACGTCACACTAGTTTTAAAATTTATAATAGTTTTTTTATTATTGTTTATTATTTGATTTAGCAGATTTCTCTACATCTTCCTGCATCCAGTTAATCTATTGTCATTCTCCTGTACATCTATCTGTCATTCCAATCTCCATCGTCCAATCATTTTTTTTCATGCTGTTCAAAACACCAAATGTTCACGTTATTTTAGTTTAATGTGTTATATTAGTATTTAATTATGTTTACAGCGCATCGCTAAACTATGTCTTCGAAGTGTACAATACAAACTTGATTCGCGTGTTGTTCGACTCAGCCCCATTCCTACTTGAGACTTTCTTTCTTTGGAGTACAATAGTTGGGGTGACGTTATACCAGTTACAACTTATTTTAATCAGTACTAGTTCCAGTAAATTTTGAACTTTCCTTTATTTGTTATACAATTATCTTTTTTTACAATCGCATATAATTTTCTCATCTGTAAGTCCTTGATATTTTATAGTATAATAAAGTTCCTTTCTTCAAACCGCAGTTTCACTGAACTGCTGAACTACAACTGACTTCACACACTAACTTCCAACTCAGTACTGACTGCTTCTACCACTCTCGCCGTATATGAGCTAACGAAGGCGCAACAGAAAGTTAGACATAGGCAGAGCAGCGAATAGTCGAGAAGGCGAACCTTCGAGAGAGCAATTCCTAGACACATATGGAAGGCTGGTCATCGACACGTCGGCACCCACAAATCTCTTATCCCTTATAAAGCGAGACTAGGAGGAACGGAAGTCTCGCTGCACTCCACGAACATATAAAATGCTTTGCCTCCTGTAACGGACCAACAATGCAGGACATTTCTCGAAACATGCTTCTATAATAAGTGAGAGTTTCATTCCAACCCTGCTACATGCTCCCAACTTATATTTGCTTGCGCAGAGTGAAATGGAGGACAGATGAATTGCTATTTTGTTATTTGAAGGTTCGCTGTGTCACTTATCTCAGTAAACAATTCTGTGGAGTTCACGGCGAGTGGTTTTATCACTACGTCCTTAGGGACAGTATACACACAATTACTGCAATTGTCTTAATATAATATTGGATTGAAAAAAAAACCTTTCCAAAAATTTCAAACTGCAACAATTTTTATGGGAATATCTGGGTAATTAAAAACAAAAGTGTTATATTTTCTTGATTATTTATTTGTGCTCTAATCTCAAAAAAAAAAATGTTTACAGTACCGAGTTTCGAACTATTCCATTCTTGAACTGTTTTGATCTCCCAAAGTTGTCCTTTTCTGTACGCTGTACACCTTTTTTTTGCGCGATAGTGTGTTATGTCGTACTTACAGCAATGGTGAGCATGATTGAAAGTTCAATTTCCTACATTTCGGGGTTGCCAACCTAAATAACTATACTGTAATAAAATAACTATACTGTAATATTACATATTACAAACAACACGTGTGTGGAAGATAAAACCACTGCCCTCAATGTGTACTAAATACAATGTATAGGCCTATACAGAAATATATCCAAAACGTAGTGTTAATATACATTATACCAAACAAATGACTGCATTTTAGAAGAACTAAACCTTATTTGAAAAAATATAAAACAAGAAATACGTACTTGCCGCCATTTTACAACTAATTGGTCTCACGGTGTCCTGTTATTTTATCCCTAATTGATCTCACGGTCTCCTGTTATTTTATCACTAATTGATCTCACGATCTCCTGTTGTTTCAACTAAATAACATTGCCCACACTGTTAACGTTAGTCAATTGTTTATGATGAACTCAAATATTTCCAACAAAGATGTAATTATTTTACTATTATTTATTATTTTGAAGACACCATCACGCAAAAAAATAATGTACAACGCACGTTTGTAAAGTTTTTTTTACAGAATCTCGGAATTTGGAAACGTCACTTTCGCTCAGTTTTTAAACATTTCCTTGCTTCTGTAAAACTCACTTCCCAACATCGCATCATAATTTACTATTTTTTACAATCAGTGACGCTTTGTTTGTAGTTACTTGGCAACAAAACCTATAATTTCCATTATTATTAAACTTAAAATACGCTATCAAAACATAAAATAAAGGTTCAACTAAGTTTAAAATACACTTTAATGATGATTGATAGTTATTCTAATCGTTACATTTTGTAATAATTATTGGAGCCAAGTTTTCTCTATTATCAGATGGATTATTTTTCACAACGTTGCCTGTAAATGAGCTTTCTCCCCATAGTATTAAATTCACATGTGATAATTGCAGATTGTAAGAACAATGTTTTGTTGATTTGTCGTGTCTTTTATTCCCCTCAAAGTCCACATTGCTCTTTCTCTAAACATATCGTTTCCGCAATAAATATATTTAATTAAATATACTAAATATACTAAAGTATTCTGAAATTAGACAAAATATTGTAGATAACACGTTACGAAATTAGGTTTAGTAATTCGCTGCTCTTACAACACTCCCTTCGGTCGTGTTCTAATTTGAGCCTCTCGTTACTAAACTTCTGCATTTGTAACTAGTCTCCTAAATAACTATTATAAACACTATTTAAAGAAAACAGATTTTAATAAAATAACGTAACTGAATATTTGTTATAATGAAGGCGGGACTTTTCCAGAGACAGCTCTAGTACAAAATTATTTGATGGCTCCTTTATGTTATCGCGATGTGTCGAATAAATTTGGTTTTATCGCTTTTGTCACTCAGGGGTGTTAATATAATGTTCTAAACTTGTTTCCGTGAACGGAGCATGTTATGGGCCGACTAAATATATGGTTATTTTATTGCTTGTGTCCCACCATCAACGCAACCTACACGATATAACTAGACTATGGGTAATCCAAACTGTCGTGCTTGGGGGCAATTACATCAATAACCCGTTTTGATACTCTTCAAATTCCCTTTGTAGCGTAACAAACGATGTCTGGAACAATTTTAAAGAAGCTTATTTTTGCACCTGGTGAGAATTTTGAAGCTCTAGCGCCGTAGTCCGAGTTTTTTCTCACCGCGGGTGCAAACGGGAACAAAAAAAAAACAGAAACAGCGCTTTCTAAAATCGTTTGCCATAAGGTGCCTCGGTTTACTAATCCCGATCTAAGTTTCCGTTGTGTTATTGTAAACAAACTTTCATGCATTTTATTTACTGTCCTAAGTCTCCTACTATTGTGGGAAAAAGTGGTGGTTAAGGCTACTTTCCAAGCTCCATGTGAACTGGATTGGTGTATACAACTGTCCAACAATAGAGATACTGCTGCTTACGCAAATGTGTCGGTTATTGTTACGGGAAATAAAACTGATTACAGGAATAGATAGGATTAATAACTTGGAAATGCTCCTTTTCTTATTTATTTATGACATATATGGGCCTACCTAATCAGACGTTTACGCTTTTTCCATGATTTCGACAGATATTCTTTATTTACAATTTTAATTGGAACAGAATTTATGCTCCGTGCTGACACACTTGTATATTCTGCTGTTATTTTCACTGCATCCTGAATGGTTAATGTGGGATTTTTTTGCTAAAATGTTTAAAAACGTTCAAAATAATTTGTTTTTCTTCTCATTAAACACATTCCTCTTCGATATTTTAGATATTCTACAGAAGCGACCATTTTGTAAACATTGAAATTCCAATGCATTCTATATTGCGTAAACATAAGAATAAAACAAAGCTTATGTAATCTATAAAATTTTAATTATATATATTTTTAAATTCTCGCTTATAATTTATGTAGACATGTGCTAGATAATGTACATTTTTATTATTTTATTTTCTTTATTCTGAGGGCTACACACTTATAGTTAAAACCTTTATTCCACCAATCTTACACCTGCTTTGTTTACTGTGCACCTGAACTTAGTTTCAAATATCATACTGTTATTTAGTTCTCCATTCACCTGTCTGTTCGTCTCTCTCTCTTCGATTTAATGATTTTTCTAAGCACTTTGTACTCAAATACTTCTTCTATTTTGACACTACAGCCCAGAATGGACTTTCATTCCTTCAAGGGATTCTTCCTTTCCTCTATATCCAACTCCTTCTCTTTCAGGTTTCTTAACAAGTTCGCCGTCCTTGCTCAGGAGGTAGTGTGTCTGGCGATCCCGGGTTCAAAACCCGGCGGGGTTGGAAATCTTAATTGTTAAATTTATTTAATTGCAAACTTTTCATATATCGCGGTCAGGAGAGGTGACGATGTATAATTTTTAATCGCTAGATTGTGCACCAGACTCCTGCATTAAATTATAAATCCTTCCGCAGTACATGTACTAAAAATACATATGGAATTGTTGATAGCGATTCGTCCGTCGGATGTGGACGTAAAGCCTGGCACCAAGAGGTACTTTACGATAGGAATAGGCTACGTGCCGACACTGGGTTTCACTTCTCCCTTCTCTTCATCATTCCTTATACAACACTCTTTACACTACAAAAAACATACACTCACCCTACACTCTTCTTACTTACTTACTTACTTACTTACTTACTTACTCACTGGCACTATCGAACCCGTAGGTTCATGGCCGCGCGGACATAAGCTCTCCATACATCCCAATCCTGAGCTAATGCTTTCCAATCATTCCCTGTATAATCTACTTCCCTCAAATCATAGTTAATGTTGTTCTCCCACCTCATTCTTGGTCTACCAACCGGGCGTTTTCCTTCTGGCTTTCCTACAAGAAGTTTCCATGCACGTCTTTCATTCCCCATACGTGCTACATGTCCTGCCCATCGCAGTCTATGAGACTTAACTGTTCTTATTATATCTGGCTTCCTATAAAAACCATGTAGTTCATTGTTATGTAGTCTTCTCCATTTACCTGTCTGTTCATCTCTCTTTGGTCCAAATATTTTCCTAAGAACTTTATTCTCAAATACTCGTAATCTCCTTTCCTCCCTTAAAGTAAGAGTCCATGTTTCGAACCCATATAATATAACTGGTAGAATAATAGTTTTATATATTTTCAGCTTAACGTTTTTTGAAAGGAGTTGGGACATCAAGAGTCTCTGCAATGCATAATAGCACGCATTTCCAGAATTGAGCCTATGTTTAATTTCTTTGTGCATCTCATTCCTATTTGTGATTATTGTTCCTAGGTATTTGAATTCAGCCACTTCCTCAAAATTTCCCTCATTTGTCATTAGCTGTCCATTTCCATTATATAATGAATTTCTACGTGTGACCATATATTTAGTTTTACTGATATTTACTTCCAGTCCTAATTTCTTAGTGTTATTCAATAGTGTGTGAGTGTTGGCCTTCAGTATCTCCTCGCTATCGGCCAGTAGTACTACATCATCAGCATAGAGTAGCAGCTTATTAATACCATTCAGTTGTAAGCCTTCCTCATTCTCTAAAGATTTAATGGCATGATCTAGTACAAAATTAAATAGTAGAGGAGATAGTGCATCTCCTTGCTTCAACCCATTCTGGGTTTCAAAAGTGTCTGAAAACTGTTTTCCTACACGCACCCTACTATTTAAGCCATTTAGACACATTCGTATAAGTCTAACTAACTTTTTAGGAATTCCGAACTCCAGCAGGATACTACGTATATAACTTCTCCCTCTTAGTTGAATCATATGCTTTTTTTTGAAGTCTACATATAGTTGACGTACAGTACCATTATATTCCCATTTCTTTCTAAAATCTGTCTTATACTAAAAATCTGATCTGTTGTAGACCTGTTTCTTCTAAATGCACATTGATGATCTCCTAGAATGTCATCAATATAGGGAGTAAGTCTACTGACTAATATATTTGTTAGAATTTTGTACGAAGTTGAAAGTAATGAGATGCCCCTGTAGTTGATGCAATCAATTGTATCTCCTTTTTATAAATTTGTACGATAATTGGTTCTTTCCATTCATCTGGAAGATCTTTTTCCCAAATCATACTAAGCAACCAGCGTATCTTGTCCATCAATATTTCTCCCCCTGATTTTATCAGTTCTGCTGGGATCTCATCTGAACCTGATGCTTTATACATCTTTCAATTTTTCAATCGCCATTTCAACCTCTAATGAACTTGGTTCTGCGACTAGCATTTCTGCTGTCTGTAAATTATCCTCCTCAATGTCCTGTTCTGTATGTACATTTAATTGTTGATTAAAGTAACTTTTCCATACACATTTAATATACTCCGGGAACCTGCAATCATATCCCCATTTTCATTCCGAATTATGTTTGTTCTAGCCTGAAACCCTTTCTTCTCTATACTAATTCCCTGATATTATTGTCTAATGTTCCTATTTTTTGCGTTCATTTTAATATCATTAATCTTCTCTCTCAAATATTCCCTCTTTTTATTCTTTAGTAACTTGATGGTTTCTCTTCTAATACTACCCAATTGCTCTAAATTTACCTCATTTGACTCATGTAACCATTTCATTTTTGCTAGCTTTCTTTTCTTTTCAATGTCGGCACATTCCTCATCAAACCATTTCTTGTTTTTCCTCTTTTTTAAACAACCAATGCTTTCTGATGCTGACAATTTAATAGTATTTCTTATAGCCTCCCATCCTTTATTTATATCACTTTCTTCTTCGTTTGCCACATTGTCATCTGAAGATTCCAGTACTACAAATCTATTAGCAATTTTCATCTGGTATTCTTGCCGCATTTCATCATTTTTGAAGTTTTTTAATTCAAATTTTACAGAATCATTTTTAGCGTTTGTTCCTCTTATAAGCTACAGCCGTTGTCTGTTTTTCACCCTGACCAGATGATGATCCGAATTGCAGTCTGTCCCTCTAACTGACCTAACATCGATGATGCTACTGTGCCAGCGTTTATCCACTAATACGTGATCTATCTGGTTCCGATTTTCGCCTTCTGTAGGCGTCCAGGTGTATTATGAATGCAATGTGTGTTTGAGCTTTGGCATGGGTTGCCTAAAGTAGTCCCCGCCCGGAGAACCGAATGGGGGACTATTTGACAACCGGAAAATTTTACCCCAGTTGAACCCATGTCCGCATTTCTTGACGGGTTTTTTACGGTGAAACATAGTCACTTTCGACCAAGGTACCTTTTTTGTCTGGCTTATCACCTTTGACCAGTCCGGCATGGGTAACCCTATGGGCAGCAATGCTACCGCCGGCGTAGCTCTCAGGATCATTTAGGCACGCAAACCACTCCACCACGACAAGGTAAAGTTACCATGGGGGCCTTTTACACGCTTCTCTTTACACAATGCAATAATACATTTTCTATGTAAAGTGATGTGCCGAAATGGTGCATAAATTGAAAATAGACTACATTAACGCCATTTATCCATACAGAACAGAACCGGAAGCACGTAAAAGTGCAGTGGGTAGCATTAGAACACACACCTTGGCAAGTTAATTTTTACGAGGTTGGAGAGTCAGCCCAACACACAGTACCCAACATGGAGAGCCAGGAAATTTTCTGTTAGTCTTAAAATATCTAGTTACAGACTGGCTCTTGCAACCAACACTCGCGATTGATTGATTCACAGATTGATTGACTAGTAGTCTCCGTTCGGTCTTATGTGAACGGCGAAGCCGTCTGTAAACTTCCCGCCTAGGCCGGCCAATTCACACCCCTGCTAGCAGAACAGTCACGAGAGCGATCTTTCCAGGAAGTGAATCAGAGACGCACATGGAAGTTCCCAGCCGGCCCACCTACTCTTTTCTACCACACAAGGCGAGATCTGAATCTCGCCGTTGCCCGTGAAATTCGAATGCCGGGCCAAATATGCGTGACAGTATACTGCAGGAGGATGCATAGTATTAAATACAGGATAATTAGTCAACAAGAAATATACCGGTATTTCTTTTTGTAGTATCGGTGACTTCAAGGCTCTACTCTTTGTCAAGTCACTATATAACCAAACTTATAGATACTAACTTTATCTGACAACCAAAAGCGAAATACATTATCTGCGCATGCGTTAATTCATCTATCACCAAGTCGCTGGTATTAACAGAGTTACTGTGAATGCAGTATACTCCATCATGCTGAATGTCAGCACGTCTGGTGGCGCAACGGCAAATTTCTATTTTAATGAGCAAGAAATGGGTTTGAATGAAATTCAGTAAATTTATTATCTAATTTTAATCCAAAATTATGAATATATTAGTTACCCCAGCACTGCTATGGTTTCAGAGTTGAATATATGGAAGCTAGGCTTACAGATATAAATATAGATACAGAGGGTCATCGTCATCATTTCCGGCGCTACGGTCCATTGAGAAAACAGGGCGCTGTCGACTACTTGCTTCCGCCTTTCAAGCCTCAATGCTGCCAACCTCCTCCAATTCTGAATCCCCAGACCAAGGAGATCCTGCTGTATTATGCCCATCCGTCTATATCTCTTGTGTTCGACCGATCGGCTTCCTTCTGGTTTGGTATTTAACATTTTTTTCAGGACTGTATGATTTCCCATCCTTTCCACATATTCTAACCATTTGAATCTGTGAATCCATTTAAATTGATGTTAGCTGCTATTTTTGGGGCTTTGTAAATTTATTTCATTTGACAGGTATAGAAGGTAGATAGAGATTTTGCAGTCCTGTGTATATATATATATGTGTCAAAAATATAGTTATAACATCCAAATATACAAGCGTTACTGCTATAAAGTAAATATTATCTTTAAAATTTGCTTAACTGTTATGTTGGGCACTAGATGTCAGTTTAAACGATTTTCCGCTATCTCTTGTGTGAATTGAGAATACTACATATATAAGAAAAATGTATGTTTGCTCTGGAATACTTGAGTTGCTCAGGTCGTTAGAGCGCTAAACGTACATAGATTAGAGACTCGGGTTCAAATCCCGCCTCAAACATTCATTTTTCTTTTCATATATATATATATATATATATATATATATATACACATACATACATACATACACATACATATATAGTTCTAGTTGTTCAGCGTTTTCGTATTAAGTATAAACATGATTTTTTAGAGCATTATTTTCTTTAGATTGTATGACATAAATTTCGGAAAAGAATGGAGGTCAGACCAATGTTTGCTTGTGGTGGAGACAAGAGCATAGCTTAATAATTGATGTTCTCATGTGTAAAGCACTCGATTGTAGCAGACCTGCAACCAACTGTTAACTGTTGGAATTGGTTCTGTCTAATTATTTACACTACTTTCTGGGTCAAACCTTCTTCCACTCTTTGAATTTTATATAAATCAACTTTCTGAAATTCCTTCTTTGTCTAGATCATTCGTATTACCAACAGCTGGTGCAGATATTTTCATATTTAGAGCAATGATATTTCTTTACTTGTATACCAGAGGTCCCGCGCCGTAGCCGAGCGGTTAAGGTAGGAAGCCTTGGCGCAGAGCTACGGGACTTGCGCTGGTTCGAGTCTCCATGGGGGAAGAAATTTTCTCATGGTATTTCCGCCAGTATGGGACCGGTGCCACCCAGCATCGTGAGGCAATTGGGTAGCTACAATAAGTAGCGGCTCCAGGTTGAGGAACCAGCTATAACGGCTGGGGGACTCGACATGCTAACCACATGTCACTCCTACACTGGCTGTTGATCATCTACCTCTGTGATTGACACATGTGCATGTGAAGGGCCAGCAGCCGGCTGATAAAAGGGCAACCGTTGAAAAGTGGAAAGACCCTCAATCGGAATAGTATACCAGAGGCCGATCCATATTACTAAGTACAGAATGTTTCAAAAGTCTAATAATAATAGTAATAATAATAATAATAGTAATCATAGTAATGGTAATAATAATAGTAATAGTAAAAATACACCGTATTATTATTATTATTTTTTTATTGCGGATGAGCCCATGTAGGACTACGCAAAGTACTTAGAGGCGTTTCCTTTGAGCCCAAATTTTTTTCATTCTTTTGCTATGAGCTTGTTTTTTATCATCTGTGCAAGTTGTTCCAGTTCTTTTTTGTTCGGTTTGTTTGTCCTCTTGGTCAACTTGCCACTTATTCACTTTAATTCTAAATATATCTCTGTTTGGGATATCTTTTTAGTAATTCCTGCCAATTTTAAGTCCTTTTTGACTTCATCAATCCACTTCATAGTATCAACTGGAGCTTTTATTCTGTTTTCGTAGAATTCCATTATCTGTTTTGTAAGCCTCTTTGAGTTCATTCGTTTAATATGGCCATACAATTTTAACCTTCATTTATTATTATTATTATTATTATTACTATTATTATTATTATTATTATTATTATTATTATTATTATTATTATTCTCGTTATTCTAGGCAACAGTCTGTTTTGTCAGAAATTAGGAGTTCCTTCATCTTTTTTCGGTCTTCCAGGCGATCTCTTCCCTCTGCGGGTAGACTATCCATTGCCACATGTTGTTTCCATTCGATTCTTCGCCTATACACGCAATCACCAATCGGTTGGATATATAACTAAGTCCTAATATCTTCACTTCTTACCTTATATCTTCTATAATAACTGACTCACCGGAACTATAGAACCCGGTCCATGGTCGCTCAAGAATAACCCTCCATACATGCCTTCCTGAGCTAATGTTTTCCATTCATCTCATGTATAATCTATTTCCCTCAAATCATGGTTAATGTTATTCTACCAACTCATTCTTGGTCTCGTACTGGCAGCTTTCCCTCCGATATTCCAACAAGAAGTTTCCATGCCACTCTTTCATTCCCCATTAGTGCCATATGTCTTCACATCGCAGTCTACGAGACTTAACTCTTCATATTATATCTGGTTTTCAATAAAGATCATGTGGCTCACTGTTAAACAGTCTTCTCCATTCGCCTGTCTTTTAATCTCTCTTTGGTCAAAAAGTTTCCCTAAGAACTTTGTTCTCAAATATTCGTAACCTTTTCTCCTCCCTTGAACTAAGAGTTCATGTTTCGCATCCATATAATATAACTGGGAGAATAACAGTTTTATGTATTTTCAGTTTAATGTTTTTTGAGAGACGTTGGGACGATAAGACTCCCTGTAATGTAATGTATACCATTTATTTCCAGAATTTAAACTTAGGTTCAATTTCTTATACTTTTATCAAATGATGATTCAAAATATAGGATGAGAAGTTACAATTAAGATATTTTTTTGCTGTCAGAAGCTCGCATGATGTTAAAACAATCAACTAAGTCACTGGCACTACCGAACACGGATATTTGTGGTCGCCGCCGACATAAGCTCTCCATATATTCATATCCTGAAATAAACTTTTCCAATCATCTCTGTGTGTGATTCACTTCTCTCAAATCATGGTTATGTTATTCTCCAACTCATGCTTGTCCTATCTAATGGGCGTTATCAATCTGGTTTTCCTAGAAGTTTCTAACATTCCCCAATCGTACCACATGTCTTGTCATTCACAATCTACGAGATGGAAATGGACGGTTAATGATAAATGAGGAAAATTTCGCACATGTGGCTGAACTAAAATTCCTAGGAACACTAATTACAAATAGGAATGAAACGCACATTTAAATTAAACATAGGCTCAATATTGAAAATTCATGCTATTATGCATTACAGGGACTCTTGTCGTTACAATGTCTCTCAAAAACGTTAAACTGAAAATATACAAAATTCTGATTCTCCCAATAATATTACGTGAATGCGAAACATGGAGTCATGGTTTAAGGGAGGATTAAAATATTACGATCATTTGAGAATAAAGTTCTTAGGGATATTTTTGGACTAGAGAAAGATGGAGAGACAGGTGAATGGAGAAGACCACGGAACAGTGAGCTTCATAGGGAACCAAATAAAATAAGAACACTTACGACTGTGATGGATAGGTATGTGGCACGAATGGGAAATGAAAGAGGGGTGTGGGAACTACTTGTCGGAAAACCAGAGGAAAGCGCCAGGTAGATAAGTCAAGAATTAGGTGGGAGAATAACGTCCATCATGATTTAAAGCAAGTAGATGTACAGTGGAAGACTGGAAAAAATTAGCTCAAAAAATGTATGGAGAGTTTATGTCCGCGTGTTCATAAATCTAGGGATTCATTAGTGCCAGTGAAGTAGGTAATATACATACATAAGGACTTTATTAAACTAAAAGTAAGATACATACAATGTTATTTACAAATATGGATCGCACGGGCAGTAAGCCATACGTGCTGTTGACAGTCCGTTACAATAAGTTTATTTTTGGTAATAATATACTTAAAAAACACAATAATATTACAATTAGATATCAATACAATTACATTATACATTAACTTAGTTATGTAGAATTATTAAGAATTAATGGTATTGCAATTTGTTAACATATTTATTTATTCATGAATAAGTGTTGTTCTTATTTTCCGCGTTTTGTCCAGAAATGTACCCAAGTTTATCCAATTTTCTGGGTTTACCAGTAACTCATAGCATGCCAATCTTTCACGATTTGAATTTAGAAATCTTTCCGGTAATAATTTATGCCTCCAATAATATATAGTTTCAAGGAAAAAATCATATTGGTTCAAATTGGGGTTTGAATACGGGACTTTCAGAGTACAATCTCAAACACTAAAATGGTTGCAAGGAAAAAATTAGTAGTGTTTGAGATTACATATATTCTGAAGGTCCCGTATTCAAACCCCAGTTTCAACTAATGCGATTTTTTTCCTTGAGTAGTGTATGCGATTATATTCTGAATGTCCTTATTCAGACCCCATTTTCACCTATCTGATTTTTTCCTTGCAACCGTGTGCAGTGTTTAACAGACTTATGCCGCACCCTGTATATATTTAGCAGGTTTCACAATGTTCACAACATCTTCCTGCGCCCAATTGATCTTCTGTCATTCTCCACCACATCTGTCATTCCACTCCCCATCGTCCAATGTTTTTCCCTCATGCTGCTCAAAATACTAATCAATCCACGTTATTGTTGGCCGCCCTCTTCTTTTTCTGCCAAGTGGCACCCATTCTAGTATTGTTCTTGGGAATGTGTCTTCTGCCATTCTTTTTACATGACCATACCATTTTAATTGTTTGTTTTTTATGAAGTCCACAACAGAATGTTGAACATTCATCATGTGTTTAGTTACGCTGTTTCTTATTTTATCTCTTTTAGAAATTGCAGCAGAACGCCAAAAAAAAGGTGTATATATATATATATATATATATATATATATGATTAAAAAATGACATTTCCGCGTCATGGATTCAAGGTCGGCCTCTGACTACTGATTCCGACGTTTCGGCATGATCCAACATGCCATTATCAAGGAATATATGTTTATATATATTTTTTGTCGTAGTAAGATTTTTACTGACATTAAAATTTGCTGATGATCAAC
Organism: Diploptera punctata; assembly: GCA_030220185.1. Lineage (NCBI taxonomy): Eukaryota > Metazoa > Arthropoda > Insecta > Blattodea > Blaberidae > Diploptera > Diploptera punctata. Next base: position 200,349 of record JASPKZ010007403.1, on the reverse strand, counting down.
TAGTTTCAGCGCAAGACAAATTTGATATGGCATTCATGATAAAAAGATTGAAAAAATACTATGAATCATGGGGTCTCACAGTAAATTTACAAAAAAAAAAAAAAAAAAAAAAAAAAGGAATTTTTGGCAATAAATAGCAATGAAAGAGGAAATTTAATATTGGAAGAAGCAATTCAAATAAAGCAAGTGAAACAAAGTACATATTTGGGAATATTATGAATAACATTAAAACTATAGGCAAAGAGAACATAAAACATAGAATTGAATTGAGTAGCAAAATATCATCGTTAAATTCCATATCGTGGAATAAGTATATTTGGAAAGACACCAAAAATATATTGGTAAAACATTGGTGGAATCTGTTGCAGTGTATGGAAATGAGGTATGGGCAGTCAATAATTACTACAAGAATAGACTAATAGTTTTATAAATTGATTATTTACGCATAAGTGCCAGAAAGTCAAAATTATAAAATGTCACAAATAAGATAAATTAGAAACACAATGGAAACAGAAGAAAGCATAATTGAAATAATTGAGGAGAAGGAATTAAAAGTTAACATATTTTAAGAATGGAAGATGAACGATGACCGAAACTACTATATCAACAGCAACGAAGCAGAAAGAAGAAAAGAGGTAGACCAAATTAACATGGAAGGAAAGCATGAAGATTTTAATGCAAACAAAAGGTTAAGCATTGAAGACGCCCAAGATCGTAAGCTTTGTAAGTTTGGCAAGAGAAGACGGTAGCAGCTGTAAAAAACCGTAGATAGATAGATACATTTCAGTGTTTGCTAAGGTACTATCGATGAAGATATATTTAAAAATATATATATTTTACACTTTTAAAATTCATGGTAGAACACCGGTGAGGTTAAAATTGTGTTAATTTTTTTAACTCGAACCTGATAAAACAGTCGTCCTCAACTATACTAACTTCTGTTATAACACATTATTAAAATCTAGGCCTTCCAAAGAGCATACTTCATCTTCAGCATTTGTCATGCACTATATATTTTAATCAGAACAACCTCTTTTGAAACTCGCTAAAAGAACAAGACTAATGGTTGAATGTGTTGTCCGTGCTGTAAGCACATTGAGCAGAAAGAAGCTGTTGCCAGTTAAATTTCTCCAACCTATAAAAAAGTAATGTAATTCTGTTGTTTGCTGTATTCTGGCCGTAGAGCTATAATTACACCGGAATATTACATGCAAAGCTTCGGGGTATAAAATTCTTTTTTAAATTACCAACATTAAAACCGCATTCCTTATAGTGTGTTAAAATGCTGTAACTTTACACCAGTTCTTTAAAATGAGAGCATCAAATTTAAACTTTACTCTAAAAGTAATTTAACCCTTTATCGAATATTTTTTTAAATTAATTCAGGTAATAATTATTTACAATTACAAGCAAACAAATGAAGTTTCACAGACGAGTTGAATTCTTTATGACCTCAGCTACACAGAATTTTAAAATGAATACGTAAAATGCTTTCAATTCCTTCAAAGTACATACTTTTGACCATCATCATCATAGCCCATTCACGAATTTAGGCCATTTGTTTACCTGTTTTCTGCCTCAATAGAAACACCATCTCTTGCGTGGATGTCCTAGTCATCTTTTCCTGCAGGTTGTATAGCTTAACATCTGCTTGGGTATGATGTGATTCTCCATTCGATGAACATGTTGCATGCTTCTTGACTTATAATCAGACATTTTGTTTTCTGAAGGCTCCCTGTGTAATTCTTCTAACAAGGGAACTGTTAACCATTGCATGCCGAAACCTACCTTGAAATTTCTTCCAGAGAAGCGTTGTGTTGTACAAAAATATCTGCCTTTTTAACTGGAAGACACTAAAATCTAGTGCCAAATGTCTCATTTAAACTATAGAGAAGTAATACAACTCCTATATTAGGAGACTTGATAAACCTTACTACCCGCCGTCCCGCCTCACTCCACTTCACGTTCAACTCATGCAGGGATGTAAATCTGCTCCGTACAGTGGGTTGCTATTGCTGGATTCTGGCTTAGATTTCTTGTAGTTAAAAACGGCAGTTTTTTTTGACACGACCTTGGTACATCACAGTGCTTCTCTAGTTCCGGCATGCAATGGTAGACATTTCCCTTGTAAGATGTGTTCATTTTTTTATGATCTAGTAGTGTGTATCCTGCAGTCCTTGAAGATATCCAATTTCACCAGATCTAAGTCTCTGTATATACTTCTGTTTCAATCTCCACATACTTCGTTACCATGTAAAACAGTTGGAAGAGCCAGTTTTTTTATACACTTTTGTCTTGAATGTTTTTTGGACTAACTGTGGCTTGATGTTAGAATTTATTAACTCTGAAACCCTTAAACAGTTTGATGTTTTTGTATTTACATCCGTTTCTTCTTCATATGAGATATTGCATCCTGATATGTCAAATTATTCACCTGCTGCAAAAATGTATTTTCAAGTACAGTTACATCGGACAGGGTCTACGCCTTGAAATGCCATAATTTTTGTTTTCTCTGTAGATATTTTCAACACACATTCTTCTGTAATTTTATGAAGTCCATACAGACCTTTCTGAAGGTTTGCTTCTGAATTTGAAATTGTTATTTGGTCATCTGCAAACAATAAGGCGTTTATTTTTTATTTTATGATATTATTATTCCAAATTTATAAAGTTTTGGGGAGAGGGGACAGTCAAATCCACGGTTTATAATTCTATATACTTTTATTTCGTATTATTCTGTATTTCATTATAAGCTAATTGAGAAAGAATGCAGCTATAGGGTCTATTCTAATGAAAAATATGTTTTTGGAACTTTTAAATATTCACCTAGATAATAAGAAGTAATCAATAAATAGAACAAGATATTGTAATTTTATAAGATCGCTTAGATTCAATTGGCTAGGACATGTTTATAGAATGGATGAAAATATAATTCCAAAAAAAAATCTTAAATAGTGTGATGCTAGAAAGTAAAATAAGAGGTAGACCAAGGAAAAAGGTGGTTACTAGAATTAGAGAATGATCTTTGCATACTAGCATAATGATTTGAGGCAAGTAGATTATACAGGGGATGATTGGAAAACATTACTTCGTGATAGGGAGAGATTACGTCCGCTCGGCCATGGATCTACAGCTTCGATAGTGTGAGTGAGTGAGTTAGTTATCCAGATGATTTATTAACATTTGATTTGGATGTTCCTCAAGTCGGTTCAAGTAATGAATGATGTATTTTTCTACGTCTTCTTTTTATTGATGGAATTTCTAGATCTTGATGGATGCTGTTATTATTCACATACCAGAAAGCTGCAACATTTAAAATAATTTTATACTGAAATCTGTGTAGAATTTCAATATCCGTTTTGCTCATATTTAACCTTAAATGTAAAGCCGTATGTCTAGATAGGTTTCAATATGATTTTGTAAAGTAAGAGTTTGTTTTCCCAAATTTGATTTGTGTCCTAGTAGCCTTTTCTTCTTTCTTAGCATTACAGTGCTTGGCCTTAGCTTCCTTTAAGACAAATTCCCATTCTTGTCTATTTAATGCCTTACTCGTTTGCTCAGCCGTTTTCGTAAATCAGTCTGACATTCATCTTCAGGTTTCTCAACTTTATTTTTAACTCTTTTTCCAAGATAAGGTTGTCAGCCTCATGCTTAACCCCGTGCCTGGAGGACTAGGGACTCTTCTGTTAGGGTTACCATAACTTAGCCGAGAGAACCTCGTTTTAAGGCGCCAGATATCCGCTCTCATCCTTCTTTAGGGATACCATTTGTTGGTTTGTAAGGAGGTTGAATCCTGCCAACCAAGGCATTATTTTCTATTAAATAGATACATCTATTCGGCAAAGATTTATCCACCAAGACTACTAAACCAGCCATTCACCCTCCTTCTTTATCCGGACTTGGGACCGGCTACGGGAAGGCCTGAGGTACTCAAGGCAGGTCTACAGATCTCTCCCTTAGGCAGTGTTGTCCTAGTAGCTAATTAAGTTTAAAGTTGTTTAATTTAAACTCTGTGCGTTTAGTTACGATAAGATTTCGCGAAGTTAATATACAGTCCAAATGCTTACCCAAGTATTTTACTCCATCAACTATTGGAATGATTTTGTAATATTGATATGGAAAATAAACTAATACAATATGCCTTAACTGTAACTCTTGCAACCAAACATAAAAGCGTTTTTCAATGTTCCTCTCACATTGTAATCATTTATATTAAATAATTAAATTTAGTTATGAACTAAACTCACTGGCACTATCGAACACGTAGGTTATTGTCCGCGCGGATATAAGCTCTCCATACATTCGTATCCTGAGGTAATGTTTCTAATCATCCTCTGTATAATTTACTTTCCTCAAATCATAGTTATTCTCCCACCCCATTCTTGGTCTGCCTACTGGGCGTTTTCCCTCTGGTTTTCCTACAAGGAGTTTCCATGCCACTCTTTTACTCCTCTTCCATGTCAAATGTTCTGTTCATCGCAGTTTACGGCACTTAACTCTTCTTATTACATAAAGATGTTGTAGCTCATTGTTAATTATTTTTCTCCATTCGCCTGTCTGCTCATCTCTCTTTGGTCCAAAATTTTTCTCGGGATTTTATTCTAAAACTCGTAATATTTCCTCCCCCCTTAAAGTAAGAGTTTATTTTTCGCATCCATATAACATAATTATTAAAATAATAGTTTAAATATTTTCAGTTTAACGTGTTTTGACAGAAGCAGAGACGATAGAAGTCCCTATAATGAAATCAATTATTACTGCATTTTAATTAATATTAAAACCCATCGTACAAAAATATAACAGCTAATATATTATGTGTGTGATGTGGCTTAACATATATTAAAAAAAACTGGACGTAGTGTTTCTACCTCCTTCTCGATTCTATTAACAAACTCTTACATCGCAACGTACTATAGGCCACCCCTTGCTTATTTCTTAGAAACGTCAACGAAAACATTCTTCCTTGCATGGTTTAGACCGAAAGGCCTGTTTCTGCCTCATTCCATCTCAGTCGACAAAATGTTCTAAACATTTAAATGTTCAACAGAGCTGCCGTTCTGTTATATCTTCATTCCGGAAAGGTCGGTTCTCGAAGCTTCCATTCGAGAAAAGTTCAGACTGACTTCCAAGATGGTTCTAACAATCGCATATAGGCCTAAAAGAAATTCGATTCTGTCGGACCAACTAGGTACGGATGTTTTGGGAATTATGAATCAGTGAAGCGTTCTCAAGATGATGATGTTCTAAGTGAAACCGTCAGCGAGTGTAAAGAACTGTGAAATTAAATAAGTTGTGAAGAGAAACTTCATTAGCAACATATAAAGTATAAAGTGAAATTCTGTGAAATAAAAAGAGGAAATTTAGAAATTTTCTTAAAACATCTTTGAACTAAACCTAAACAAATTCCATCTCAATCCAACGCTACGGTCATTTACGATAGTATTTTATTTATTTATTTTAGATTTATTTATTTAGCCTGGTGGAGATAAGGCCATGTGGCCTTCTCTTCCACTCACCAGAACAAGCATATGTTACATATGAATACAAAAAAAAATACAATAATAGTCATATAAAACAGGACAAACATATGTTACACATGAATACAAAAAAATTACAATAGTAGTCATATTAGACAGGACAAACATGTTACATATGAATACAAAAAAAAGTTACAATAATAGTTATTGAACAATTCATTATCTGTCATATTGAATAATAATGAAATGAATGTCTAATAATAGAATGAAACTAAATACAATTAAAATTAAATTAATGATACAATGAATAAAAAAGGGATAACAGCTCGAATCTACTATGCATAAAAAGAAGAGAAAAAAAACACTACAATGAATTAATCTACGCTTTTATACAAGGCATTAGGTAAATATATTAACAAATCCTAAGTCTATTTTTATTAAATAATGCAAAAACGCATTATTAATTCTTAAAAGTAGTATTAGTGAGTTGTTTCTGTTAGTGATTTTATTTTCAATTTATTTCTGAAAGATGGTAAAGTTTGGCAGTCTCTGACATAGGGTGGAAGTGAATTCCATGTTCTAGCAAGAGAAACTGTAAAAGATTTCGAATAATAGGTAGTATGATGAGGAGGGATATAAAGGACACTGTGCTCAAGGGATCGGGTATCTAAGTTATGTGTATCAGAGAGTCTAGTGAGCGGTGTGATAAATAATAAGGTAAAGATGTGTGTAATATGTTATAGAGTAGGCATAGGGAATGGATGGTTCTACGATCTTGAAGACGAAGCCATGACAATTGTTCCAGGGATGGTGTAACGTGATCAAATCTACGTATACCACAAATATAAACGTATGCAAGAATTGTGAACACGTTGAAGTCTTTGGGTAAGAACAGTATTTAGGTCAGTAAAAAGAGTATCACAATAATCAAAATGGGGCATTGCGAGTGTTTCTACTAGCATTTTTCTTAGAGAAAACGGTAAACAATTTTTATACGATTTAATGAGTGTATTATTGAGAAGATAGTTTCGCAATTGTTATTTATTGTTTATTCCAAATTAAATGTTTATCCATAAACACTCCTAGATTTTTTACTGTCTCACTATAAGGGATCTGAACCCCATTAAGTGACACATGTAATACTGCATTTGTGTTAATTGAGGATAATAGTCTCTGATGGCCCATAATGATTGCTTGTGTCTTTCTAGGATTTAATTCAAGTCCATATTTCTCTGTCCACGCCGTTAGCGAGTCAAGGTCCTCGTTAATTTTGGTTACCGCGTCACTTAAAGAATATTTGTCTGAGTGAAGGTAGATCTGCATGTCGTCCGCAAATAAATGATGTTTGCAATGTTTTAGGGAGTCAGATATGTCGTTTATATAGATTGAAAAAAGCAATGGGAGCCCTGTGGAACTCCAGCTTTACGCTAGGTCCAAGAAGAGCGTAATGTAGAATTTCCTACAACATATTGCTGGCGCTCACGAAGGTAGGAGTTGAACCATTGCGTGACACTGTCAGAAAGTGAGAGGTTTTTTAGTTTAAGCAACAATAAGTCCAGGTCTACCGTGTCAAATGCTTTACTAAAGTCAAGTAGTGTAAGAATAGTAAGTTTTCGATTATCAGATGCTTCGCGTATGTCTTCACATATATTTAGTAGAGCAGTATTTGTATTGTGTCCTGTCCTAAAGCCTGATTGGTATTGATCTAAAAGGTCGTGTTCAGTTAGGTAGTCAGTCAGTTGTTTGTGGACTAATCGTTCCAAAGCTTTTGAAAGGGTAGGTAAAATACTAATGGGTCGAAAATCGTTAGGAGTTAAGGGAGTTTTTACTTTCGGAGTGGGCGTACAATTGCTTGCTTCCATAATGTGGGATATATAGAGGTTTGTAGCGAGGAGTTGAAAACATGAGTTATGGTAGGTAGTATAACGTCGATTATTTTGTTAAGTAGAGTGATATTTATACGGTCAGTACCTTCTGCTTTGTTTTATTCGTTTGAGAGCTTTCTTTATGTCATTTTCTGTAAGATATGAAAAATGGAAATGTTCTCTGTCTGGTGGATTTGTCAATAGTAGTTCACTTGTTGTATGTGTTTTGTCTTTAGGAGTAAAGAATGTGCTTGTAAAATGGTTATTAAGTGTGTTCAGAGAAACAGGTAGTTTTTCTACCTGTGTGTCTTTCCTTCCTACACCCATTTTATTCAGATTTTTCCAAATATCTGGGTTATTGTTATTAGGTTCAGTAAGGCTGTATAGATGTCTAAGTTTGGCGTTTCTGATAGTTTGTCTAGTCTTGTTTCGTAACCGTTTATAGTGATTAAGATTTATATCAGTTTTGTCGACTCTATATTTCCGATATGCTGCGTCTCTTTCAGTCATCAAGTCACGAATGTTAGCAGACATCCAGGGAGCAGGGTGTCGTTTCACTAGTTTAGTTTTCAGTGGAGCGTGTCTGTCATATAGTTGTAATATAAGGTTATTTAATGCCTCAACTTTTTCGTCAACAGAATGCAACGTCCATATAGTATGCCAGGGTAATTTTATAGAGTCTTCAAGTAGAGCTGCATTGTTTATATGTTTTAGGTCTCTATATGTGATAGTCTTACGAGCTAGTTTAGGGCACTGCAGTGAATATGCTAAGAATATAATATCATGTGCTGATATTCCGGGAGCTGACAGTTGCCCGTGGGTTAGTACTCTGTCTGGATTATTAGTAGCAATTAAGTCAAGTAAAGTCTCAGAATGATTGGTGTGATGTGTAGGCTGTAAGGGAAGGATAGTCATATCACAAACTTGGAACGCGGACATAAGCTGTTGTGTATGTCTGTTGTCAGTGTCTAGTATATTTATATTAAGTCACCCATGACGATAACGTGTTCATATTGTATACGTGCGTTTTGTAGAGCGGATTCTATTTCTGCTATTTTTTTCATTTTAGGGGGTTGGTACACTACACAAAGAAGGCATTTCTTGAAGCTTGCGTATATTTCTATAAACATAATTTCAGGAGATGTCTCGTTATTAGAAAAGTATACAGACTTAGGGCAAAGGTCTGTCCTAACGAAGACACCAACACCGCCCCCTCGACTATGTACACGATCATGTCTGAGAAAAGTATAACCATCCATGTCAATTAAACTAGAATTAATGGAGGGAGTGAGCCATGTTTCTGATACGAGAATAGCATGAATATTGGAAGAAGAAAAAATCATTGTAATTTCGTCTGTATGTGCAGTTAAGCTTTGTGCGTTCAAGTGAACCACATGTAGGGAAGACGGGAAGGGGGAGAATGCTGTTTCTAGAACCTGTCTTGTATTATTGTTGTTTGGAAGGGGTTTGAGAAGGGTAGTGTCCTCTAACCTGTCAGAGACCGCCAAATGAATAGCATTATTTGGATGGAAAATTTTAAAAATATTTTAACTAGAATTATAAGAAAAGAACAAGTCACTAATATCTTATTCAAATATTAAATTAATAAATAAAGTAAAATTTCTAAATATAATACTAATAATTAATGTGAAATTTCTAAATATAATTTTAATAATTTATATAAAAGTGCTAAATTGGGGATATGGTATCACTGGGCGTGTTTGCACTAGGTAGATTTACATATCAGAGGCCCGGGTGATGATGCGTTTGGTATCTCCATTTTTCACATGTATTGCGCCATCAATTGTCCACACATTCGTGACGCCAAATTTTGTGATGCAGTCCTTTAACAATTTGTATCTAATTTGGGTGAGATCTTTTCTTACTGTGATCCCACTGCCTTTCAATTGTTTTTTATTTTGGAAGACCTCCCTTCTCTTTCTATAACTGATGAACTTAACAATAACAGGCCGTGGTCGATCCGACTTTTTCCCAACCCTGTGACTCATAATAGCAATAGGAATATTATTTTATTAGACTAAAAGTAAGATACATACAATTTATTTACAAGTTTGGATCACACGAGCAGCAAGTCGTACGTGTTGTTGACAGTCCCTATCAATAAAATAATGTCTAGTAATAATATAAAAAAGAAACAAAAAAGAACAACACAATAGATAACAATACAATTATATTATACTGTATATTAATTAAGCTAGGTGTCAAATCTATAATGACGCAGCCCAATGTTCAGCCATAGTCTCTCCTTTGTTAATGTAACAAGTTAATTACTTACCTTATTTGCCCATAGATGTCAGGAATAGCTTGCGGTCAACATACCGACTCAATGAGTCATATAGCAGGCAACTAAGGTATTACTAGGATTTTTTTTAATGCCACTAGTTTTGTCATCTTTAGACATTTCTGGCTTCTCTCCTGGCAATAGCGTAATTGTAACCTACTTCTGAGGTTGGCGTGCATGGAAGGCGGGGTTACGTTGCACCGATGATATGATGTGTGATGATGATAGTGGTGCGCCAGGAGAGTCCCTAATCCTAAGCTTAATCTAAGATGAATATGAATGATGTTGATTGCGATGACCATATGATTTCGGGGACCGTTTGGGCCTTAAAGGTTTCCTGACATTTGCCTTACAGGTGAGGAAAAACCCTGATAAAAACCTCACACAGAAAAACTGTCCCGACCGGTGATCGAACCCGGGCCCGCTGCGTGACAAGGCAGCACGCTACCTCGAGACCACAGCGGTAAACGTATTGCTAGGATGTTCAGTTCGGTAAATTTTGCTTAGAGGCCTGTTTATTCAGGCTTAAGGATCTTAATCTTCAGACACGGGAACCACGGCTTAAAGTTTCTCCCGGAGGACTTGCTCCTTGGAATTTTCATCCATCCAAAAAAAGATCCATCGACCCCTATTGGGTTTAAATCCGCGACTCTCGGGATCAGAGGCAAGGAGCATAACCACTAGTCGACCGCGTCCGACTTAAGCTAGATATGGTTATTATGTATTAATAATATTGCATTTTACTTACATATTTATTTATTCACGAATGAATGTTGTGGGTTGTAACGGGTAGTGACGTGTGTATAAGCTCTCCTACCCAATTCTCATCCTCACCTTTTCGTGGTACAACCCGTTTTCACAACGAGGCCATGAGGACCGAGTCACGGAGGTATAACCGTTCCATCGGGTAGTGAGTAAATGCGGTATCTTAATGACTGTCCAGAGACTAAAAGGTAGCGGCCCTACCACTGGACTACTTAGCGTCGGGCCAGTAACCTGTCCTAAGGAACTTCAAAACTACTTTCAAGTCTCAACATGAAAAAATCCAGAAGGAATTGAAATAATTCAACTTAGAAACACATTTTGCTTTCATAGATTTTGAAAAAGCATTCGACACAGTCAAGAGATCAAAACTCTTAAATATATTGGAAGACAGAAATATACCAAATTTACTTCGGCAAAAAAAAAAAAAGTAAAGTGATCCCACAACAGGCCCGCAGGCCCTTGGGGTAGTAGGAGGTAAAGGCTCCCACTTTTTCTAGACAATCGGCACTTTATGTCAGTCGGGTTGTCAGCCCTGCGTGACGGCCGCCTTTACCCCCAGAACAAGCGTCTGGTACTCATTTCCGTTAGAGGCTGAGTCGACCCCAGGGCCATAGTGCCGCCAGTGGGTTTGGCTCAGTTTAAAAATCCTGACCCCAACGGGACTTGAACCCTCGACCCTCCGGCTTGTAGCTCAGTGCTTTAACCACTACGCTACGGCGTGCAGAACATACAAAATATTTACAAAGACAACACCATAAAGATTAAATTAAATAACAGATTTTCTGAAGACGGAATTATAAATCGTGGTGTGAGACAAGGCTGCCCCCTATCCCCAACACTCTTTGCAATTTATATCAATGAAGTAATATGTTGCTGGAACAAGACATATAAATTTGGAATAAGAATATCAGAAAATAGAAAATTAAACACCCTATTGTTTGCAGATGACCAAATAATAATAGCAAATTCAGAAGATAGTCTACAGAAAGGTCTGTATGAACTTAACAAAATTACAGAAGAATATGGTTTGAAGATATCTACAGAAAAAACAAAAATTATGGCATTTCAAGGTGTAGATCCTGTCAGAAGTAAAATTGTACTGGACAACAAAATTTTGGAACAGGTTAATAATTTTACATATCTAGGATGCAATATCTCATATGAAGAAGAAAAGGACGTACCTTTGGAGGACTGCAGGATACACACTACTAGATCACAAAACAAATGAAGACATCTTAGAAGAATTACACATGGAATCTTTAGAAAACAAAATTTCAGATTATAAGCCAAGATGGATGCAACATGTTCATCGAATGGAAGATCACAGAATACCCAAACAAATGTTAAGATATCAACCTGCAGGAAGAAGAAGACCAGGACGTATACTCAAAAGACTTTTGGATGGTGTTTCTCTCGAGGCCGAAACAGGTCAACAAATGGCCTTAATTCGTGAATGTATTATGATGATGATGATGATGATGATGATGATGAATGTTGTTCTTATTTTCCTGTATTGTCTAGAAATTTACCCATGTTTATACAATTTTCTGGCTTTACCATTAACTCGTTGCATGCCTATCTATCGCGATTTGAATTTAGTTAAGATTCATTATACCAACATGCAAATTGTGACATTAGGCCTAACTCTGATATTTATATTGCATTATTCAATTTTCTGGGTTTACCATTATCTCTTAGGCCTGGTCTACACGTAACGCATTATCAAGGAAGACTGACACAAAAATCGTTCGGCTACACTACTCAAACTTGTTCTCAGTCTTTGGGTCAGTCGATACTCTACCTTACTGACTGTATCAGACCTTAACGACTGCACCAGAGGACTGACACGCAAACTAAACGCTTTGACGCTTTCATTTTCTACACTCTTTACGGTAAACTGTTCGAAATGAGTCGATTTTTTTTTGTTACGGACTCTTTTACTTTCTTTACTATCCATTTCTTTATATTTACTAAACAAAACGGCGTAAGCTTGGTTTTTCTTATCTCTATTGCTGTAATCATTTTTCTCATGCCAGAGGCAAGGGAAACTGTGGCACAGTTCTATGAATTCCATGAACAATTCATGAGATCAGTGTCATAAATTTGATGTCATTTTTCCCGTCACTATACACAGTAAAAACACTAGTTAAAACCTTCTGTATCGCCAAGAAAAGACTGGCAGAAGAGTGAAGTTTGACCGATTAGACTGACATGCGTCTTCATGCACCAACTTGTACGCCGTCTTGCTTGTACATAAAGCTTCAGCCCATCGGTCTTTTGCAAGTTTGTCAAACCTGATTCAGTTCATGCAAAACGTCAAATTTTGCCGTACACACGGAATGTTTTGTTTGAGAAACTTGGCATGATCATGCAAGACTGACGACAAATTGTTACGTGTAGACCAGGCCTTAGAATGACAATCTATCGTGATTTGAAGTTAGTAAGACTCATTGAGCCAGCATTCAAATTATGACATTAATTCTGTTTTTTATATTGCACTTATGTATTCTGTTCTGCTGTTAATGTTCTATATCCATTTAAGTTTGTTTTTTTTTTGTTTCAGAATCTAAAGAATCAGATCATGACCACGAACCTCTGGGTTGAACAGGTAAGATCTTGAATTTAATTTTTAGTAATGCGTGTAGTGGGCCGCGATGGTCTATCACTTGCCTCAAATCCTGAGGGTCACGAGTTTAAGCTCAGCCGGAGTCGAATGATTTTTAGGTAAAATCCAAGGAACAATTCCTCCAGGAAATATTTTAAGTTCTGGGTCCCGAGTAAAAAAAACCTCAAGTCTAAATTAGTGACTCTGAGCAAAATTTAACCGACTTTCAAGTTCCAATATTAGTTACCTACTAACTCATTGGCTCTATCGAACCCGTAGGTTCATGGCCGTGCGGACATAAGCTATCCATACATCCCTATCCTGAGATAATGTTTTACAATCATGCCCTGTATAACCAACTTCCCTCATATCATGATAATATTATATTCCCACGTCAATGGTTGGTCTACCAACAGCGCATTTTCCCTCTGGCTTTCCTACAAGAACTTTCCATGCACCTCTTTCATCTCCCATATGTACCATATGTCCTGCCCATCGCAGTCTACGAGACTTAACTGTTCTTATTATATCTGGCTTCCTATACATATCATGTAGCTCACTATTATGTAGTTTTCTCCATTTAACTATCTGTTTATCTCATTTGAGCAAAAAAAAAATCCTAAGAACTTTATTCTCAAATACTCGCAATCGTCTTTTCTCCCTTAAAGTGAGAGCCCATGTTTCGCATTCATATACTATAACTGGGAGAATAACTGTTTTATATATTCTCACTTTAACATTTTTTAAAGCAGTTGGAACGACAAGAGTCCTTGTAAAGCATAATAGCATGTATTTCCAGAATTGAGCCTATGTTTAATTTATTTGTGGAGCTCATTGCTGTTTGTAATTATTGTACCTAGATACTTGAAATCAGCCACTTCTTCAAAATTTCCTTCAATTTTCATTAGTTGTCCGTTTCCATTATATAACGAATTTCTATGTATAAAAATATATTTAGTTTTATTGATGTTTTTTTTCAGTCCCAATTTCTTAGCGTTACTCAATAGAGTGTGCGTGTTATCTCTTTGTATCTCCTCGTTATCGCTCTATAATACATCATCCGCATAAACTAACAGCCCATTAATACCATTGAGTTGTAGGCCTTCTTCATTCTCCAAAACTTTGATGACATACTCTAATACAAAATCGAATAGTAGAGGAGATAGTGCATCTCCTTGTTTTAACCCATTGTGAATTTCAAAAGTGTCCGAAAACTGTTTGCCTACACGCACCCTACTCTTTGTGCAATTTAGACACATTCGTATAAGTCTTCTTAGTTACCTACTAAGTGTCTTATCTAGGCGATATTCTGACCACATATCCCTCACTGACATCTGCAGGTAAATAAGCAAAACTAAATTAAGATAGGTCAAAAAATTCCCTGATAGGAAAGCTTCCATGTCTCTTTATAGGAGTGTATGGAGTACATATGTGTGTGTGTATATATAGGCCTATATATATATATATATATATATATATATATGGAGGGTTGTTTGTGATCTCTGATAACAAATGATTTTTAAGTTTTACCCTAAGAAAAGCCGTGTCTCCACCATTGAGCATGCTCTATTTGATGGCTCTTCACCCGAGCTATGGTTCGGCATCGGAGTTTCCTCTGTAGAAGACTCTTACGCAGCACAGCCATGTCTTGAAGTTCCCACTCCTCTTTATATGCTTTCCAGAGACAGTCTATTGTTCGAGGACGCCTGTTTCCCAGTGCCCTTTTGAAGAGTCCAAAGACACAAAGTCCATCGGTGATGCATCAGGAGACTTCACGGGGATGTTGCTGAATGGAATAGCATTGGATACATGTATACTAGTTTCCTGCTCCGTTTCTTCAGGAATGTCAGGGTTGAACCCGAAGAGTGACTGGAGGCCTTGTCTTGGTGCACCCAGACTTGGTTTTTTGTCTGTACCATAGAGAGTTGTGATTTCAGTCGGGTAAATTGGGGTGAGAACGTCTTCCTGGTAGTGCTGGGAGTTGATTTTGGCATTTTTCGCTACTCTACGAATGGTCAGTTTTTCATTGTAGCGATATCCCGCGATTACCATAAATCCATTGAAGAAACTTTGTCTGCATTCGGCATACCACTTTTGAAAAATTGTTTCATCACCCCTTTCTCTATAGTAAATTGCCCGGGGTTTGTTGCAGTCTCCTAGATAAACATATGCTTCATCAAGTGTGACCAAAATTTCCATTTTTCTCCTGCCATGTGCTTTTCATAGTTTCCTGCTGTTGGTGCGGCATTCGGCAATGTGACGTGGCAATAATTTATGAACCCTGCTTTTTTTGTGGCGCTTCTCCATGTTTAAATTTTTGTTTATTATGATGTTTACAGTTTTAAGAGATATTCCCAATCTGTTCGCAATCACCCTTTGTGTGGCAGGGTTACCACCAGATATGAGGACCTTGACCTTTCTGATTACATCTGGGGTGCTGGTAGTAGAGCAGGTCGTGGGTTTGCCCGTTTTTTTCTTTTGGAATTAATCCCAAGCGACCCTTTCCCTTTTTATTAAGCACTGAGCTGATTCCACACTTTGACACCATAAAATTACGTTTTTGCAAGCCTCAATAATCGCGGAATAACTATAATTAGCGTCGGAAAGGGCAGTAATGTACCCTTCCCAAAACGGGTCTATCTGATTAGGCATTATGAGAGCAACTCAGTGCGAGTATAACAGAAGCAGCACACTGACTGGTTTGATCACCTCGCACACTCGTGTCCTGATGATATATATATACATACATACATACATACATACATACATACATACATACATACATACATACATACATACATAAAATGTCTGTAGTCTTTTGTAGTTAGGAAAATAAAAACTCAACGGACATTTGATTAGACCTTGGATGCACAAGTCAATCGAGTGAGGGGAAAACTTAATTATCCTTTCTATCGCTGTGGCGTAATGAAATATTTTGTGTTGAAGTTAGTTTTATAATGCATGTAAACTATTCATCTCGGCCATCCTTCATAGCAAGAAAATAACACAATTTGACGTCATTTTTAGATACTTTATTACAGCATCTACATCGTGGGATGAGACGTTACTTTGCCGCTCAATGACACATTGTGTCACAAATGTGCATCCGTTGATCAGACCAAGTCATGATTCAAGGTCTCTATCCAAAGATGTATGTGTGTGTTTTTTCATCGTCACCCACTGTACTGTTTGTGCTTTGGATTCCATGTTATTGGTATAAATGGTATTAATACGGTCTATCTTAAATTTACGCACCACTTCGGCACATCATTTTATATAGGCCCTGCTGTGTGTTGTATGGGAGATGATGATGTAGAGAAAGTAGATGAAAAATAGTGACACGTAACCTACAAGGGGATCCACCGATAGACAAATCTCTATCAATAGTACCAGGTGCCTTCTAAACATATAATGACAATAATAATAAATAATGATAATTCATCCATAGTAATTCTGCCCGAAGGCAGGTCCTTCACTGCAATCATAGCTTCCCGTTGCTTTCCACACCGGTAGAGGATGATGATGGCCATATGATTTCGGGGACCATTTGGGCCTTAAAGTTTTCCTGACATTGTCTTACAGGTGAGGAAAAACCCCGATAAAAACTTCACCCTGAAAAACTGCCCCGACCGGGGATCGAACCCGGGCCCGCTGCGTAACAAGGCAGCACGCTCCTCGAGACCACAGCGGTGGACAATAATACTAATAATACTATTAATAATAATAACACTAAGCAATTAGGACTGGAAGTAAATATCAATAAAACTAAATATATGGTCACATGTAGAATTTCATTATATAATGGAAATGGACAGCTAATGACAAATGAGGGAAATTTTGAGGAAGTGGCTGAATTCAAATACCTATGAACAATGATCACAAATAGGAATGAGATGCACAAGGAAATTAAACATAGGCTCAATTCTGGAAATGCGTGCTATTATGCATTACAGAGACTCTTGATGTCCCAACTCCTTTCAAAAAACGTTAAACTGAAAATATATAAAACTATTATTCTACCAGTTATATTATATGGGTGCGAAACATGGACTCTTACTTTAAGTGAGGAAAGGAGATTACAAGTATTTGAGAATAAAGTACTAAGGAAAATTTTTGGACCAAAGAGAGATGAACAGACAGGTGAATGGAGAAGACTACACAACAATGAACTACATGGTCTTTATAGGAAGCCAGATATAATATGAACAGTTAAGTGTCGTAGACTGCGATGGGCAGGACATGTTGCACGTATGGGGAATGGGAGACTTACATGGAAGCTTCTTGTAGGAAAGCCAGAGGGAAAACGCCCAGTTGGTAGACCAAGAATGAGGTGAAAGAATAACATTAACTATGATTTGAGGGAAGTAGATTATACAGGGAATGATTGGAAAGCATTAGCTCAGGATAGGGATGTATGGAGAGCTTATGTCCGCGCGGCCATGAACCTACGGGTTCGATAGTGCCAGTGAGTAAGTAAGTAAGTATAATAAAGGGGGATTCTTATGTTTCTCATATTTTTTAAAGTTTAAGTTTCGAGTAAGTAAATAACACTTTACATAGATGTTCTGATGAAACTTTAGTGGTTTTTATTCGATGTTTAAAGTCACATTTATCAAGTTTTTAGATTTTTGGTCACATTTGTTCTAATCTGCGTAATAAAGTCATATTATAAATATATTAGGGAATTTTTAGCAAGTCGTTAGCCAAGCTTTAAATAACCAACATAATATAATATGTAAGTCGCATGTTGCCTGGTCAGTTTTTCGAAGGCCACTTTTGTAACTTGGATATTTCTCTAAAGCCCGGACCGTTATAACCACCTCTTTCTCTGCTTGTTGAAAGTTGGAAATTGTAATGTGAATGAACAAAAATTAGTATAAAGTGTTAAGAGATTCATTAAATTATGAGGTTAATTTTTTGTCTTTTGGGTCATATTTATCATTTCTAGGTCATAAATGCTTCCATATTTTCTTACGTTTAGGTCATATAAATCTATCCCTTAATAATAATAATAATAATAATAATAATAATAATAATAATAATAATAATAATAATAATAATAATAATAATAATAATGATTTATTTTAGCTGGCAGAGTTAAGGCCATAAGGCCTTCTCTTCCACTCAACCAGCGAATAGTAAAATTATACAAAAATTACGTACATATTACAATTTTAAGATATTAAAATACAGACTAAACAAAATACAATGATGATGGATCTAATACTAGCTAATGCTAACAAAAACATAGAATATAATAAAATTAAAATGATATAAAATAAAGTAAGTAGCTTCCTACATGATTATTAATAGAATGCTCTATATAGTTGTTATGTAGTTAATGTTTTCATTGTGTCGAACTTAAGATATCAGTTAATTTGGATTTAAATAATGATAGCGATTGACAGTCCCTGACATGACTGGGAAGTGAGTTCCATGCTCTAGCCATAGATATTGTGTAAGATTCAGAGTACAGACAGGTCCTGTGTTGTGGTATCAAAAGTAAAGAAGAGTCTTGTGATCTTGTTCCTAAATTGTGATGAGCCGATAAATGTTGAAAAACGTGTTGTTAAATAAGTTGGTAAATATGTGTGCAGAATTTGGAATAGTAAGGTATGTGAATGTAAAGTTCTTCTGTCATTTAGGCGTAGCCATGATAAGGCCTGAAATGAAGGAGACACGTGGTCATAACGACGGAGATTGAATATAAATCGAATGCACGCATTATGAGCACGCTGTAGTCTGTCAGATAGATCAGTTGTAAGATTAGTCAGTAATATGTCGCAGTAGTCGAAGTGTGGCATTATAAGAGTCTGTACAAGTATTTGTTTTAATTTTGTAGGAAGGAATTTTTTAAAACTATTTAGGGAGTGAAGAATTGAGAACACTTTCTTGCAGGTATTATTCACCTGGATTTTCCAGTCTAGGTGTTGGTCCATATAGATACCCAGATTTTTTACTACTGAGCTGTAGGGGATATTTTTGTCATTTAGGAGAATGGTAGGGATATTTTCGTAATTTATAATGCTTTGGATTCGCCGATGTCCTATAATTATGCACTGTGTCTTGTCAGTATTTAGATTAAGTCCATGTTTCTTCGACCATTGGGAAATTGAGTCTAGGGTCTAGGTCACAATTTAATTTGTCTAGTGTGTCATGTACATCGTCAGGATGGGAGTGAATGTAAATTTGCAAATCGTCAGCGTATAGGTGATATCGACAATAGGTAAGTCTAGTGGATATATCGTTAACATAGATAGAGAACAGAAGTGGTCCTAACACTGAACCTTGTTGGACGCCACCCTTCAGTGATAGCCAGGATGAGGAAAGTTCTGCATTGGATACACATTGCTGGCGACCATGAAGATAGGATCCAAGCCAGTTAACAGCATTGTCCGAAAGATTCAGAGTGCGTAATTTTGCTATTAATATGTCAGTGCCAACAGTGTCGAAAGCTTTGCTGAAGTCCAAGAGTGTAATTATTGTCATGTGGTCACTGTCCATTGCTTCACGCGCATCTTCGGTAACTTTAAGAAGTGCGGTTGCCGTATTATGGCCTGTCCTAAAACCTGATTGGTATGGGTCGAGTATGTTATGAATGTTAAGCTAATCAGTTAATTGTCCATGAACAATGCGCTCCAAGGCCTTAGATAGGACTGGGAGGATGCTGATTGGTCTAAAGTCGTTTGGTGTTACAGGTAATTTCATTTTGGGGATTGGTCTGACTATAGCTTTTTTCCAGAGTTCGGGGTAAGTTGAGGTCATGATTGAGGCATTAAATATATAACAAATAATAATACTAATAAATAATAATAATAATAA
Source organism: Diploptera punctata (assembly GCA_030220185.1). Classification (NCBI taxonomy): domain Eukaryota; kingdom Metazoa; phylum Arthropoda; class Insecta; order Blattodea; family Blaberidae; genus Diploptera; species Diploptera punctata. Next base: position 180,513 of record JASPKZ010007403.1, on the reverse strand, counting down.
CACTTTTTTTGCATTACCACATACATGGGCTATACAAAACTGCAAAGGAGTTGACATTGATGAGGAAAACAACGAAACACAGATGAGAAGATCATTAAAATAAACAGAAATTTTATCGGAACTTAAAATTGAACCCATTCTTGTAAAATAAAACATTTCAAAACAAATAGATAGGTCTACTACGTGTTTGAAGAATGGCCAGATAAAGGCTGCCCAATTTAATGTTAAAATACTACACAGTTGGAAAACGAAGGCGAGGTCGACCACTGGATGGATAATGAGACCGGATACAGACCACTAGATATTTATCCTTGACTGCTTGAAGATGATGTTAATGATCATATTTTTAAAATAAAAATCAATTCTAATTGAGGAAGACAGATATAATAAAAGTACTATATTATTATGTATAACATTTTAATACATAACCATAATTGTGATAACAATAAATACTAAAAATATTGATGTTAATAGGTATCCTTTATTTGCAATGTCATTAGGTCTACGAGAAGAATATATAATTAATGTTGAATTCTGACTCACCTGTAAATTCTTCTGTTATTTTCATCACATATTCAGTGACTAATGTTGGATATTTTTAACTAAACTGTTTGAAAACATTCAAAATAATTTGTTTTTATATGCTTTTGAAAAGTTTTCCCTTTTGATGCTTCAGAAATTCTCTAGGAGGAGAAGCCATTATAAACAATTGAAATTCTAAAGTATTTTGCATTGCTTATGAGTAAGAATTAAATAATAAAATAATATATTTAATCAGTAAAAATTGTAATAATGTATTTTAAGATTCCCCCAAATAACTTATATAGATATTTGCTAGAAAATATCCATTCTTATTTTATTTATTTCGTGTGTTAGAAAGCGCACTATATTTTCTTACAGGCATCAAGATAAAACGGTTATTCGGCCAATGAAAAAGCAGTCCATACATCCGGTTTGTTATCATTACAACAGGAACTTAGCTCGGAAGATGTACAAAGCAAGATTTAATATTGGGTACAGTTAATCAGGTTTCTCTTATAGGAAGTTTGGAAACGACAGTCTACAAAGGAAGATTATAGTTTTCAAGCATGTTTAACTTATTTTCCTAATTCTACTGATTGTAACTATTGCTTTGTTTTAATGCTGAGCGTTTTCCCTAAAAATAATTTAAATATGGATTTAATTTTTATACGGAATTTTCGCAATTATTTGGGGGGATGGGTCGGCCCATCCCCTGGCCACATATTTAGAGTTTTAAACAAATTTTTAACCCTCAACGACTGTGCAGTCGTCAAAGACGTACTTGAGAGCAAGACTGCTAATGACTTGAGTGTTAGACACAGCACATTAGACAACAACCAACCAACAAATATTAACTTCTGATTAATTTTATATATATTACAAACATACTGTTATTTGCAGAGCTGGACAACTTGCTGTCGGGTGGCGTGTTCAGGCAGAAATATGTTCTCAAAACATACCGAACATTAAGAACAAAACAATACATCTGGAGATGGCAGTTTGATGACCAACGTATCTGGATTAATGTATACAATTTATTACCTGCAGTTGTACTAGCTCCCACCTGGTTTGTTTTCGTTCGTTCGCTCCCCTGCATCGGGTATTCAGCTCAGAATATAACAGTAGGGCTACTTGTATCATTATTATACAATAATCATAGCCAACAGTTATTTGTAAACGGTAGGTACATGAGACACTTGATTTTTATAAGGAAAATCCATGGAAACAATCTTATATATTTAAATAAACTTAAGGAAATATACTAATGAAAAATATAACAAACCAAGGATAAAGAATTAATCTAGTATGACGAAATATACTCTCTATGATGAAATGCAGTTGTCTTAATATTGTTAAATTACACGCTAGTCAATTGTTTTAAAAATCTTTAGGCCTAAAACGAATATTAGTAATTGTATAATCATTAATTGTATACACACCGTGTCCACAAATATAGTATCATACTTTAAACTACGTCGCTTTGGATAATCGTATCTAAATTAAATTAGCGACAATCAAAAGAGAAACTCAACACGTTTTTGCTATACCTCATAGACATTGAATGTGACCCCCACGAGTGACGTTGCAGACATTGAGGCGATATTCCCATTCACGCCACAAACCCTCCAACATATGTGAAGAAATGGACTGGATGGCAGCAATGCTACCAACCTGGACTTCTTGCAGGTTACAATTGGGGTACAATTGTAGTACATAGACACGATCCTTTATGTAACTCCATTAAAATAAGTCACAGACCGTCAAGTCAGGTGACCTCGGCGACCACCTGTAGAAAAAATTATCATCTCTGCCACGTCCAATCCATCTTCCTGGAAGCCTGTCATTCAGATGCTCCCGAACATGCAAATGCCAATGAGGAGATGCTCCATCTTGCTGGAAAGATATTGTCTTCTTCTTGATCCAATTGTGGAAATAACCATTCAGTGAACATATCAAGATAATTTGCACCGTTGGCAGTGGCCTCTAGAAAGAAAAATACGTTTCGATACGGCACAAAATACACTTCAGGGGAGTCTTTCAACTTCCACAATGGTGTTTGGATTCTCACTCCCCCTAACCCTGACATTATGCCTGTTCACTTTTCCACTAACGTGGAAAGTTCTCATCACTGAAAATTATTTTTTCTGACAGTTCTTCATTATCCTCCATTGGTGTCAGGAAATGATCAGAGAAATATAATCGCTTTGCATGGTCATCAGATTTCAACTTATGCACTAATTGTAGTTTGTAGGGGCGGAACTTCAGTCGTGTACATAGGATCTTAGATACGGTGGATTAGGGATGTTTATCTGTTGACTAGCTCTACGGACAGACTTCTTGGAACTACACACAAATGCCTCCCGCAGTTGCTCCACAATTCCTTCATCAACAGAGACTCTCCATGAATGGCATTTCCTTTGAATACATATTCAACCACGATCCGCAAAATCACGGTACCACTTCAAAATGGACTTGTGTGTAGGAGCCTGGACCAGCACCGGACTCTGCGTGGTGTGATATTCCAGCACACCGACTATGTTCTTGGGGGTTCGCCATAACTCCTTAAGACTTATTTCATAACTTCTTTAATAACAACACAATTTCAAAAACACAGCAAACATTCACATTTAATATAATTGTAGGCTTTCACGGCCGGCGTCTTGATCCATATTTGGTTCGTCTTCCGGGCTTATAGGCCCGTGGTCTGGTTGTCTTCATACTCGACGTTTCGTCTACTGCTGCGGTAGACCTCATCAGGAGATACTGCGTGCTCTCTGTGAACTCTTTAACAGTCGGCTGCAGACTATTGAGGAGTTCACAGAGAGCACGCAGTATCTCCTGATGAGGTCTACCGCAGCAGTAGACGAAACGTCGAGTAAGAAGACAACCAGACCACGGCTATAAGCCCGGAAGACGAACCAAATATGGATTCACATTTAACCTGTCTGCTAAATACCCAACAATGAACCCATATCGACCACAAAAAACATGATTAAATTTAGTTTGGTTTTTGTATTGTTGTTTATTATTCTCCATTGTTGACATTTTTGACATGCACAAAACGTTTTGAGTTTCTCTTTTGAGTGTTACCAATTTCATTTAGATACGATTATCCAAAGCGACGCAGTAGTAGTTTAAAGTATGATACTATATTTAGTGGACATGTTGTATAATGTAACTTCACCAGTCGTCGGAAATTACAAAATTCACAATACAATAGTCGAAGGACGGTTTTTTCTATCAGTTCATTTAGGTGAATTCCACGTAAAATTTAATACAATACGTTATTATTGAAGTTTATTCTCTAGTTCTCAAAGTTGTATATCTTATTCTTTTTCTCCCTCTATGCATGAAAGTTGGCAGCTTGTTGCGTGTTTATTCACTTCAGGTCCGGGGTATTGTGACGTCCTTCCATCGTAGTTGTGGTCTTCCTAATGGCCTTCTCCGCTGAGGTGTCCAGTCACGTACTTTCTTCACTAATGTACTGTTCTCCATTCTATCTATGTGATCATTCCAATTTAATCTTCTATTTTTTATCAGAGGTTTATTGGTACGATTTCACATTCTTCTCTAATAACAAAGCTGCGAATTTTCTCTCTCAGCGAGTTTCCTACGATTTTCCTTAAAACTTTTATTTCGGTTGTTTCATTAATTTATTTTGTTTATTTAATTTTTGTTCGGCATTCACAACCATATGTTAGAACTGGTCTTAGGACAGATTTGTAAATTCTTACTTTTGTATCTATTCTTAAATTTTAATTTTACAAATAGTATTGTTTAAACATTCCGTTATTTTGTTTCCTTTATTTGCATGATTCAGAATATCATCTGTTATTCTGTTGCTGCTATTAACTTCTATTCCTAAATATTTGAATTTCATGACGTGTTCTATACTTTCCCCTTCTATTTCTAATTTAACTCGGTGTGGGTCCTTGGATATTGCCATAGATTTGGTTTTGTTTATTGAAATTTTCATGTTATATTTTGTTGCAATTATTCTAAATTTGTGCAATAGCATTTGTAAATCATCTTAACTTTGTGCAATTAGAATTGTGTCATCAGCATAGTTTATTATCTTCAGCTCTTCGTTACCTATTTTAATCCCTTTTCTAACTTCAACTTTTAGTTCTTTGATGATTTCATCGACTATTTAACTCATGCCCCAAATGGGAGTCAATGACCAATCACATTTCAATTATTTTTTATTTACAACCAATCACAGTCGTGTTTCACCTAGAATTTACCAACTAAAGTTTATCATAATAAAGAAAGCACCTTCTTTTTAACATTCTGAATGGGTCATAGCATTATTTTGCAGTGACTGACTCTCTAAGAAATACGGCTACCAGATTGTATATATAATGCATGGATATCAACAGAATACGCATACGAGAGTTAATATAAAAACATTTGTAGCAATTGATTATACCACAAAAAAAAACACTGTTTGCACTCTCTTAAATGTATTTTTTCCCACGTAATAACATTCCAGAAAATTATAATTGTCATATTTACATCATAGGACATCAGAAATTATTTGATATACAGTTTGATGTGTTTCATTTTCTCTCCACTAGAGTGCATTCTAACAATATTGCGTTCCTTTGGCAATAAATAATATCTGGTTGCAGTGATGAGCAAAGGAAGCACGTTAAGCATATCAATCTTTTCTCATTTGTTTTCAAACATCGCCGTTTATATTAAATATATAAATATTTTAAATTAACTATATTTAAATAATGATTTGTGAGTAAACAGCTAAATTTTATTCGTTAAATAGTCGTAACAAATACCACTCTTGATTTCCAAATTATCTAGACTATTTAACTCACGCCCCAAATGATAGTGTTTTAAATATGTCTTAAATACATTATTAATAAGTGTCATAGAGAGTATATAGTTAAATTCAAGTTTCTTTCTTATTAACATTGATAAATATTTGCTTGAATATTAGTAATAGTAGCAATTACTCATAAGTTTTCAGTGATATATATGTTAATTTGATTTTGACAAAGCGGACCAATCACAATATAGTACTAGTTAACTTATATAGGCTGTAACCCAAACCTCGCGGAACTTGCGTGTTGCTGGCCAATCGGACGGCAGCATGTCAGGGGAAGCAAATTCAGTCGATCCAAGTACCTCCGAGGTCATAAATACCAACATGGAAATCCTATCTAATCCAGAAGAAGAACCACCCAAACTCCAGAAACCACTACTAATACCTATCACCATGAAAGACTCTATAAAACTGTATAGTGCAAACCGACCGTGCTTAATGACTGTAGGCTTTATGAAACAAGACACAGCACACATTAGAAAATTCATGCTTTCAGATACAAAATTCCATGACATAAAAACTAGCTCAGGGGCATCCACTAAACTAAGACTTTATCACTTTAGAAGCTCAGAACTGATGAACAACGTAATAAATAACATCGATAGCACGAAACTAACTTCAAATGCATACATACTAGAAGGTGAAGACATGGAAAATGCTATACACGACATAACACCGAAATTCAGTTCAGAATCAGAATATGACAGCTCAGAAGAAGAAAACAGAGACAAACTAGGAGAGAAGAAAGAAGACAAAGATATAATCAGAATAGAGAAGGAAAATGGAGTACAGTAAGACAGAAAAACAGGAAAATCCGAAACAACAAGGAAACAGAAAGAAACCAGCCTCATATAAATAACACGGAAGTGGAGAAAAATCTTCAACAAATACCAAAAGATGATGAACAAAGTGAAAACATGATAAAGATCCATAAACATAGTACAAAGCAGGGGAATCCAATCTTCCTTAAAGCCATTCTTAATAGGCACAATATAAAACAACCAACAAGGCACTTCTTTGTCTTTAGTACAAAAATTACAACCTTAGTCTTCGAAAATAAAGAACAAACAATGAAATTCCTCAAATAAGTTCCCCCAGATCTTTTTGGTGAAGAAGCATCTTATGAACTGGCCAGACCAAGAAAGAAAACAGCACCTACTAATAATGTCACCCAAGATTGGAATGCCGTGATACGAGGAGTAGACACAGACATAGAAATTACCGACTTCGAAAAAGAACTTAAGGACCATGACATACAATACAGAAAACTAGTCAGGATAACGACACCAAACGGAGACAAAACACATATGATTAGGCTCTTCTTTGTAGATGAAGAATCTACAAAAAGAGCCATATTCACCGGCATAACAATCTTGGGTCGCCGTTACAGAGTGGAACCACCCAGGCTGGAAGCGAGGCATATTCCGTGCAAAAAAATGCGCGCAATATGGCCACGTAGCCAGTAATTGCAGGAATAGGGCAATCTGCCTGAGATGTGGAGGTAGGCGAGCCTGCACACACGCTCCCAGGGAGAATGTACTATACTGTGCCACCTGTGGTGGAAAAGACCACTACATAGGTCAAGTTCGTTGCAGACTGTACCCTAGATCGCAGCAGCCACCGGAAACACACAGACAACCTATACTTCAGAAACAAATAATAACATCTCCACCAAGACCAAGCGTAAATGAAGACTTTCCAACTCTAAGCCAGAATGCATGGAAAATAAATACTACCAACACAGAAGAAAGTCCCAATGAATCCACTTCTAACAACTTAAATTCAGAAGACTTTGGCAAGCGGATCGAGGCTGCCATGGCGAAAGTCATGGAAGTCACGACCCGCAAACTAGAAGCTTACATAGATGCAAGAGTGGAAGCTCTAACAGAGCAAGTCATTAAATTTACTACAACAATAGTCAACCAAGTAGCTGCGTTACAACAACCAACGGACATGACGCCTGTAGTAAATAGTACATCGAAAGCCTTATGGAATAAAGGTGTACAAGTGCTACCACAAGAAGAAACAGGATAGAAATACTCATAAATGACATGACCACTAAACTAAATAACAACTTGAAACATCTTCTAACTGTTAACTTGGACAAGACTGAAAAAACTGATGACTCCAACACAATAGAAAATACTGAACCTCCGGACAATAATGTATAAACATTCAGCCCACATGATAAGATAAGCATCGTACATTTAAATATCCGCGGCCTCTTTACTAGCAGAACAGAACTAGACATTCTTCTCAATGAAATTAAACCACATATTATCACATTAAATGAGACGTTTTTAAACCAAAAGATAAATTAACATATACCAATTACAATATAATTAGGAAAGATAGACTACATAAAAACAACGGCGGAGTGGCTATCCTATATTTAAAGACCCTACCTGTCAGTGAAGTGCGATTGCCTAATCAGTTTAAAAATCTAGAGGCCCTTACCATTAAAATTCATATACCTAATTGGCCAATTTACATAAGTACTATCTATTCACCTCCCCAGGAAACTCTCCCGACTGATCTTATTAAATACCTCTCTCTTTTCAATAAATCCATACTTTTAGCAGCCCTAAATACTCATACCATCGGTTTGGTGATTGTCCATCACGAACGAATCGTAAAGGTAAGGACCTGGCTGAACTATTAGTGCAATCGAATTTCACACATGTCACCTTACCAGGACCAACCAGATATCCTTCCACAGACCTTCAAACCTTCACATCTCCAGATAAAATTCTATCAACTTTACATATCTTCAACAGAATCAAAGACATCAAACTACATGATCCGCCCAATACCGATCACGTCCCAATTGAAGTCACTCTGCTAACACCCTCTTGGAAACCTACAGCGAACATCAGTATTAAAAGATACCCAATTTTGAAAATGCGGACTGGCCAGAGTTTAATGAAACTCTGGACAAAGCTTTACCAGAATTGAACCTTTTAAATGCTGATGACATTGATAAATACGATGCTCATCTTATTAACGCTATTAATAAGGCACAAAATGCAGTAATTCCTTTTAGGCAAATCAAAATTAACAATTATAAACACAATAGGTCACTACCAGCCTATATTTTGGATTTAATAAAAATTAAAAGAAAAGCGTATAATTTATACATTAAAACTGGAACTAATGATAACAAAAGACTATACAGGAATCTACAGGAAGACGTTAGAATGGCCATAGCAAAATTTGAAACACAACACTATGAAAAAACAACAGAACATATACAAGAACTTTGGAAAAGAAAACCTCGAAAATTCTGGCAAAATATTTAAAAACTCCGAGGCGATAGAATTAACACAAATCAACCAATTAAGGATGGTAATAATATCATCCTTAATGATACAGAAAAAGCACAACATTTTAAGGAAATGCTCCAAGAAATTTATCAGATCCCCAGGAGCCCAAATTTTGACAACAATCTACTCTTAGAAGCTGAAAATTTTATAGCAAATCATCCCTTTTTATACAATCCCTTACAAGAACTTCCAACTAACTTTGATTTCTTCACAACAGAAGATACAAAACTAGCACTAAAGAAATTAAAAGAGACAGCCCCTGGACCAGATGGCATACCTAATGTCATCTGGAAAGACATATCTGAAAAAGCACTAATATATATTACTAAACTTTTCTCAGCAAGCTTCACTCTTGGCTATATTCCACAAAGATGGAAAGAAGCCCATATACTAATGATCCCAAAGCCTAATAAAGACCCTAGTAATGTTCTCTCCTATAGACCTATTAGCTTAACTAATACCATTTCAAAATTATTAGAAAGAATAGTAGTTGCAAAATTTAAAAACTTAATTAATACCTCACTCCCGGATAGCCAAGCAGGATTCAGACCAGGCGTAGAAATTACAGATCAGCTTTTAAGAGTATTTACACCAATAGAAAATGCAAATTACAATAAAGGATTTACCTCAATCATAGTTGCTATGGACATTCAAAAAGCTTTCGACTCCATGTGGCATGTGGATTAAGGATCAAACTTACTAGATTAAATTACCCAATAAAACTTATACGTTGGATATCAAACTTCTTAACTAACAGAACTGCCAAAGTAAATGTAAATAATAATCTCTCTTCCCAAATTTACATGAATGCAGGTGCACCACAAGGCTCTGCAATCAGTCCGACATTGTATAATTTATATGTCCATGATATTCCCCAAGCTACTGAAAATGGCACTGGCCTTGCACAGTTTGCGGATGACACGTGTTTCTACGTGTCAGCACCGCGGGTGGACACAGCCAGTGCAAAAATGAATAAAATCCTATCATGCTACATGGACTGGACTAGACAATGGCGTATAACTATCAACACTGACAAGACACAAGCAATCCTGATAAAACGGAAAAGACGGAAAAAATTGATGCTCCAATAGCACCCAATAGTCATAGATAATACACAAATACCATACAAAAAACACATACAATACTTAGGAATCACCATTACACATAGACAGTCTAACTGAACATATAAATAAAATAATTACAAGAACACAACCTTTCATTAAAACACTCTATTTTTATCACGAAAAAATTCACATTTGAACAACATGATACGAATCCATTTAGTTAATACAATAATTAAGTCCTCCCGCTGCACCCTTTTTATTAAATTCAAGAAAAACAAACTCAAAAAAATTAAATATAGCCTACAGAAGAGCACTAAGAATTTAAATAAGTCTTTTCCCGTTATTCCACTTCATAACTAAAACAGAACCCGTTACCAAAAATCTGAAAGAACCCAGCCTAAAATATAAATTCAGAGCTATGAATAGACCACAAATAAATAACATGATTTAAAATGCACCCATTAATACTATAGCTATGACTCAAAGTATTATAAATAAATAGCAAAAGTCTCCAATTAATTAATTAATTAATATAGAAAATCAAATTTAAACAAAATGAAGTTATCAGCAGAACAAGTCCAATTATACTATTAACATATTAAAGCAGTAGCAACTATTTATATATTGAAAAAAATTGCAATAGAATCATAATAACACGGATTCATTTATATGAGACAAATATACCTCTGATATACAATAAATCAAACCATACAATTTTTACCTCCAGGGCTAGAGAGGGGGTGTCATGTCTTGACGCATGTCTCAGTGTGCTAAAGAATATCATAGCAAATTAATTAATTCAACCAGAATCTGATTGCCGGATTGGAATGCCCTATCACTAGGCTTTTGACACCGGACTACGGCTAGTTATCGTTGGCAGAGGATATATACTACAAAAAATCAGAAACGAACAAATACAGTTCGTAAAAGATAAATTATTAAATATCAACGAAGATAAAAAATAATTCACAAGGGCTAAAGAGGGTTGGAAATCCCTAAGAATAGCTGGAAATTGTAGGTCACTATTGAACGATTCCCATTGGTCGAGGACGAATTCCACAAAAATGGATGTTTCCTCGATGGATATAAAAAGGAAGTTCAAGAAGTGACACAATTTCCATTACATAGTAACTAACTAGTCAGTGACCAATCACGTTTCAAGGAATTTTGTTTTACAACCAATGACAGTCGTGTTTCACCTCGCTCTTTATCGATTTCTCTTTATCAGCTCCTGCTTTTGTGATAAAGAAAGCTCCTCCTTTTTAATGTTCTGAAAAGGTCAAAGCATTATTTTTCTCCAACAAATAAATGGAATATAGCAAATAATGAAAAGATTCCTTGATTTTCCTGAGTTGTTTACTAAAAAAATAAATGAATAACCCGTAATGTTGATCACGGTATATAGTTTGATGTGTTTCATTATTTCTCCACTTGGGTGCACCCTTACAATATTGCCATCTTATTTGGCAATAAATAATATGATCAAGCAGTAGTGAATGAACATAACCTCACATTTCTGATTTGTTTTCAAACATCGCCGTATACATTAAATATATAAATATTTTAAAATAACTATAGTTAAATAATGATTTGTGAGTAAACAGCTTAGTTTTATTCGTTAAATAGTCCTAACAAACGCAACTTTTGATTTCCAAATTCTCTACATAAATTCACTCCTCACTTCGTGAGTCGTGAATTTATCGATAATATGGAAATCACGCGTGGTATTACTTATGATGAATGTACTCCTCACTTCGTGAGTCGTGAATTTATCGATAATTTGGAAATCACTCGTGGCATTACTTATGATGAATGTACTCCTCACTTCGTGAGTCGTGAATTTATCGATAATTTGGAAATCACGCGTGGTATTACTTATGATGAATGTACTCCTCACTTCGTGAGTCGTGAATTTATCGATAATTTGGAAATCACTCGTGGCATTACTTATGATGAATGTACTCCTCACTTCGTGAGTCGTGAATTTATCGATAATTTGGAAATCACGCGTGGTATTACTTATGATGAATGTACTCCTCACTTCGTGAGTCGTGAATTTATCGATAATTTGGAAATCACTCGTGGCATTACTTATGATGAATGTACTCCTCACTTCGTGAGTCGTGAATTTATCGATAATTTGGAAATCACGCGTGGTATTACTTATGATGAATGTACTCCTCACTTCGTGAGTCGTGAATTTATCGATAATTTGGAAATCACTCGTGGCATTACTTATGATGAATGTACTCCTCACTTCGTGAGTCGTGAATTTATCGATAATTTGGAAATCACTCGTGGCATTACTTATGATGAATGTACTCCTCACTTCGTGAGTCGTGAATTTATCGATAATTTGGAAATCACTCGTGGCATTACTTATGATGAATGTACTCCTCACTTCGTGAGTCGTGAATTTATCGATAATTTGGAAATCACTCGTGGCATTACTTATGATGAATGTACTCCTCACTTCGTGAGTCGTGAATTTATCGATAATTTGGAAATCACGCGTGGTATTACTTATGATGAATGTACTCCTCACTTCGTGAGTCGTGAATTTATCGATAATTTGGAAATCACTCGTGGCATTACTTATGATGAATGTACTCCTCACTTCGTGAGTCGTGAATTTATCGATAATTTGGAAATCACTCGTGGCATTACTTATGATGAATGTACTCCTCACTTCGTGAGTCGTGAATTTATCGATAATTTGGAAATCACTCGTGGCATTACTTATGATGAATGTACTCCTCACTTCGTGAGTCGTGAATTTATCGATAATTTGGAAATCACTCGTGGCATTACATATGATTATTAGTGTGAACAATATGGGACTTAATGAGTCTCCTTGTCGTATTCCTTTCTCAAAGTTGTATATGGACTCGCTCACTCATTCACTCACTGGCACTATCGATCCCGCAGGTCTTTGGCCGCGCGGACATAAACTGTCCATACATCCCTATCCTGAGCTAATGCTTTCCAACCATTCCCTGTATACGGTAATCCACTTGGACTAATAAAAATATTTTCATGTGCCTACATTCCAAAATATTGTAGAATATGAACAAAGTCATACATAACAAATAATTATTATTTATTTTTATTAAAACTTTTACATAACGTAGAAGCGTTAGCTGTTACATCAGATAGCTTTATTTTGTATAGTGACTAAAATTTATTACATCATAAAACTCAGAACATGTATTTTTTAACTCCTCCTATATATACTACAGTCACAATATTGCTTATTGAAATAAAATTCAAAACTTCACGAAGATTATTATTTTAGTCTCACTCTGTAAAACATGATGTCATTCCAATATAAATTCATATATATTATAGATAATTATTAAAAATAAAAACTCCATATTATATTCTGTTAGAAAGATTGACAAATATATAAATGTTTTGAAAAGAAAAACGTAATATCCTACAATATGGAGACTAAAAAATGAATCTGATTTTATTCTTATATATATATATATATATATATATATATATCAATATTTGTTTGTTTGTTTGTTCGTATTCTATGCGCGGCCATACCGTTGATCCGATTTTGATGGGTTTTTTGTAAATGTTCAGGAAATTCCCGGGATAAACATAGGCTATAAGCGAGTTATGACATTCAACTCCTACACCTTTAAAAACGACAAAATATAACAGTTATGGTTGATTACGTTCTCACTGCGGATCCACCACATTTAAATAGCTGACACAAGACATTTTTCTCATATGCAACATTTGATCACTGACCACAGGCCACCCCCTAATCCAAGCGACTGTACCCGCTAGACGAGGATCTGGACACTCGGTGAAAATCAACACCGAGCCTGCCCAGCGAGGGGTTGGGTGACTACTATCATCCCATCCAAACGAACAACTATTTACAAAATTAAACACCAAACTCACACTCATTAATCACACTCAAAGATAATCATCAACACTACGCCAACCTGTACCGGAACCGGCTTCGTTTCTTTGGGCTCAAACACCAATTATAAATTTTCATCACATCATCTATGATAACACAGCTGCTATATAACACAACCTTGCTTTCGAATACGAGCGTGTTTATATCTGTGAGAGGTAAAAGTATCTTAAAAAACTGAAAAAAAGCTCCATCTATTGGACGTAAAGCAACTACAGTCCGGAAGAACAACCTAAGAGCAAAACTGTAAATGTTCGTTGTTCAAAATCTGATATATCGGAAAGTTCTATACCGATTGCTTTGACATTTTGACACAAGGTTGCATTCGAATACTCACGTGTTAATATATATATATAATGGGGGCACGCCGTCGCGTAGTGGTTAACGGTTCAAGTCCCGTTGGGGTCAGGATTTTTAAACTGAACCAAACCCTCTGGCGGCACTATGGCCCTGGGGTCGACTCAGCCTCTAATGAAAATGAGTACCAGACGCTTATTCTGGGTGTAAAGGTGGCCGTCACGCAGGACTGACAACACGGCTGACATAAAGTGCCGATTGTCTAGAAAAAGTGGGAGCCTCAACCTCCTACTACCCCAAGGGACTCCGGGCCTGTTGTGGGATCACTTTTTCTTTTGATATATATATATATATATATATATATAATGGATGTCATACCTGTGAGAGGTAAAACTATATTAAAAAAACTAAACACAGTTTCACCTATCGGATCTAAAAGCAACTTCAATTCGGAAGACCGACTTAAGAGTAAAAATATGAATTTTCGTTTGTTCAAAATCTGAAACCTCCGAAAGTTTTTTACCGGTTGCTTTTAAATTTTGACACAACGATGCATTCGAATACGCGCGTGTTTACATATACATATGCGTGTGTGACATATATATATATATATATATATATATATGTGTGTGATATGTAAACATATGCTTTCTTGAAAAATGAAAAACTGCTCTATCTATTGGACGTAAAAGCAACACACTATACTATATATTTTAAGACAATGAATAACAATCTTTCCATTTAACCGTACTTAGCGACAGCAACGTATGGCAGAGTACACCCAGAGTTCCGGGTTCGAATCCGGTCCAGGCATTTATTTTTCTTATCATGTCATACATATACATACATATACATATATATATATATATGTATATGTATATATATGTATACACAATGAAACTTGCTCAAAGCGGAATCGCATGTGACCAATTTTTTTACAGTGTACAAAATTCCGCATTATAAAAAATATATCTTATTAATAATCTTAGATTATAGGGTACCGTATATGTTTTTTATATACACCTTGGATTGATTGTAGTTCCACTGCCGTTGAAAAGTGAAGTATAGTATGTATGAGCGACTTAGACGGTAACGCGCGAAAGAACAGTCCCATTTCGTCAGCGTTAAAAATGTCTGTTAGGCGCGTTATCCTGAAATTCAAGTATGCAGTTTCGGTTTTCGCTCACTAACTACACTTTCGTCCACATTTTTCGATTCTCCGCAAATTTCATTCCATACTACATTGTGTCGTCTTTTAAAACTGTTCAGCCAACCTGAAGATGTCTTGAAATCGTTAGTCCCTAGGGATTTAGCAACAGCTAGAGATCGACTTTGAAGCATCAGAATAATAAACCCAACTTATTAAAAACAATACACTGGCCATCTCTCCCTAGTTGTCAGGGGGAGATGGCCATAGGGTAGAGTGTGTTGATTACTCAGTTTTGAAGTCATTAAATACACTCAAAAAGTTATTAAAATAGATCTATTTGTTTATTGCATTTACATTTACATATAAAATAAAAAAATAATTGTTTCATAAAATTTAAAACTGTTCTTGCATTAAAATACAAATAAAACATCTTCAATCATTTTCGAAGAAAATGCTTCCATAAACAAGTGAATTATTTCAGTTGTTCGTAGTTATCACTTTTCCACAAGGCAAATAAACATCGATAAAAGTAGTGCACGTTTCATAGAGCCACCTTTGACAACGGATACACTGAATCCAGTCAACTGCCTTCTTTGTATTGTCGTAGTCTTCGCCACAACCAACATATTCGTTGGTGAGATCAACAAATTCATCATTGCTGGACTCGTCGTTAATTACGGTTCTTTCTACAGAGCTGGAGCTGCTGCTAGAACTTGATCGTTCTCTAAGAAATGTTAGCTTCGAAATCTGCTTACTGAAGGATTTACGTCCATTGCCAGCTTTTGTAGATTTAAACCTCACTTTTTCTATGTTCTCGGGGAAGTCAAGGGAGTAGCGTGAAGCTTTGGCCTTTTGCTTGCTGGCAACTTGCTTAAGACTGGTGTCGGTGACATAGTCTCCAGAATTTTCGTTGGAGTGTATTCCACGTTAGATTTGGAAGTGCTCGGTTGTGGATCAATATTTCCAAGGGTAGCAGCATTAGAATCCTCAGCGTTATTTCCGTTCCTGTCCTGACATTGATCATCCTGTTTCCTCTGTGCATTTGTAGATTCACTTGCAGTTGAATTGTGGAATGCATAGTCAGGAATGGCATCAGGATTGTAAGGGTATATGCCAGTAGCCCTAAATCCAGAAATGACATTCTCTCGAGTGTCTGATTTTCCCCAACATTCACTCAGTAATTCTCCAAACTGAAATCTTGTTAGCCTTCTACCAGGATAATTCTTCAGCTATTTTGACGAGACATTATAAAAATAGCTTTTTAACAGACTTGAAAACTGATCGGGCCATAGGTTGCAGGAAGTGTGTAGTGTGACTGGGAAGACAAATTAAAATTATTCCATTTGATTTTGCAAATTCTAGCATCTCTACTGAGTTGCAGTGAGAGGCGTGCCCATCTAATATCAGAAGAACCTTCCCTTCTGGCTTACGAGGAATAAAATATTTACTCATCCAATCAAAGAATAAACCTGCGTTCATATTATGCAGATTTCTGAGACATGTAGACAACTGCTCCAGGAGGCATTCCATCTTCAAATTCCATTTTCTTATTTTTACCCTTCATAATAGAAACTGGAGGAAGGAATGTCCCTTCAGCATTACAGCATGCCTCAACTGTAATTGTTTCGCCTTTCTCTGAAGAAGTAACTATTGGAATTGCTTAGGATCCCTTTCCAGCGATCACCTCGCCTGGGCGGTTGTTCAACTGTAAACCAGTTTCGTCCATATTATATATGGCAGATGGTTTGTTGAACAGCTAGTTCTCTTCTAGAGTCTTTGCTAGAAGACTGTAATAATCGCCGACTTCATTGCGATCCATTCCACGAGCCCGTGCCTTCGGATTTCCGCACAGAAAGATCAGGATGTCTGAGAAAAAAAAAGTTTCAACCAGTCGTACCCAACCTTTCTTTCCTCTTTGTTGAACGTGTGCTTCAAATTAAGCTGTTCCGCGAAGTTGAAAGCGAGGCTATTCAGTGGAAAATCATGCTGTTGCATTTTCTTGAGATGTCTAACTAGCCTCTCATTCTCTCTGCCCAAAGTACCAATTGGTCTTTTATTTGGTCTTTATTTGCGTTCCCGGTCTTCACTCGTCATTCCCGAGTTTTTCTCGGAATGCCAAACATTATTGATGCATTACGCACCGAACTTCCATCTATGACAGCTTGAATCG
Organism: Diploptera punctata; assembly: GCA_030220185.1. Lineage (NCBI taxonomy): Eukaryota > Metazoa > Arthropoda > Insecta > Blattodea > Blaberidae > Diploptera > Diploptera punctata. The sequence goes on along the minus strand of JASPKZ010007403.1, from coordinate 163,210 downwards.
CTCTTTTCAAGTCATCTTCTTTCCACATTCCTCGGTACTACCAGGCTTTGATTCATATTTTGTCGGCATCTAGAACGAATCGAAAATCAAATGGTCAACTTAACTTTATATTAATCCCATAAATATGACACACACAGCAAATCAATAATAATAATAATAATAATAATAATAATAATAAATAATAATAATAATAATGACAGTCCAAACTATACTCAAATAAATATACAATAAATTAGATTCTGATGGTGAATGTTTAAGTGATCTGGTTGCTATAACAAATAAAATTAGTGACACTAAAGCACAGAATAACCAAGACAACTGAAACGGTTACTACCAGATGGCTGTATAGGGACATTGCAATTATCAAGGCACTATCACTCAACCTTAATTTCGTTTTTCGTAACAGAATTTTTCTACTTATATCAAGCAACTACCTGAAAATAATTCTAAGGAAAATCCGGAAATCGAAAGCGGGATCTTGGGATGGTAGACTTGCTAAACAGAAGGTCAACTCTCACTAAAATTGAAATAAATAAAATTAAACTAACAATAAATACTATAACACTGAGGTAGTAAAATATTTTTTTTTAAAAATCTATGAAAATGTGAACTTTAAAAGTTGGCCAACTTCCATGACAGTAGGTGAACATCTCCCCCATGTTTAAGGGTTAGATGACCATAGTGCGGAAAAAACAGGAGATGATTAAATAAGAAATATTAATTTTGTATTAATCACAGAAGTTCCACTTACCTCGTACAATAAGCTTGTACAGTGTGATTCAGAAATATGGCTATACGTTTGATAGCATTTTGTGACGAAAATATTATTATTAAAGGAAATATTATGTTATAATTGGAAAGGAAATCCTTCAAATTACAACAATATAACAAAACAAAACAAATCACTTACAACAACACTAAGCAAGTCACTTTATTGCTTCAAACTGTTCGCCGTTTACATCCAAGCATAATTGGTAACGCTTTGGGAAGTCATTCATTGTGTTATGATACATGTTTAGAGGAATAGCTCTAAATTCTTCCTCATTCACTAATTTCAGCATGTCGACGTCTTGAGGTTTCCGGGCACAAAGCTTCTCCTTCAAATAACCCTACAACCAATAGTCACATGCTATGAGGTCAGGGGAACGGGCTGACCATTCAATGGGGCCTCTTCTTCACACCCACCTGTTTTGCAAATGATCATCCAAAATTTCCCTCACCGCAATTGCATAGTGAGAGGCGCACCGTCCTGGTGGAATGAACATTGTCCATGTTCACCACTTTGCATTACCGGCAGGACAATTTGTCTAAGGATATCAACCTAGGATTTAGGAGAGATCAGGGCTTGCTTGGTTTAGGCTAGGGGCATGGAAAATCTAAAAATTAGCGACGATCACGATATGCGAATATGTCCAATGTGCGGGAACTTTGAAGATGAGATATTTAGAATATTGGAGACGTCAGTTATTACCGGAAAGATTTCTAAATTCAAATCGGGAAAGATTGGCATGCTACGAGTTATTGGTAAATCCAGAAAATTGGATAAACCTCGGTAAATTTCTGGACAAAACGCGGAAAATAAGGACAACACTCATTCATGAATAAATATATGTTATCAAAATGCAATACCATTAATTCTTAACAATTATATATAAACTAATTAGTGTATAATGTTATTGTGTTATTATTTAGTAGTAATAATATTGTGTTTTCTTTATGTAATTGTAATGTTAATGGTTTTTAGTTAATGGTTTTTTAGTGTATAATGCTATTGTGTTATTATTTAATTGTAATATTATTGTGTTTTCTTTATATAATTGTAATGTTAATGTTTTTAGTGTATAATGCTATTGTGTTATTATTTAATTGTAATATTATTGTGTTTTCTTTATTAATTGTAATGTTATTGCTTTTTTTGTTGTTTAATTTTCTTTACACTAGTACCAATTTTACTTTATTGTAACGGACTGTCAACAGCACGTACGGCTTACTGCCCGTGCGACCCATATTTGTAAATAATATTGTAAATATCTTACTTTTTGTCTAATAATTCCTACTACTACTATACCGATCACCATTAACAGTCTTATCCAAAATTCGCACTCCTAACAGTCCTTCCCATCGGATCATAGCCCAAAGAGTGACTTTGCCACATCTTAAACGTGTCTCTTCGATAATATTAGGATTCTCTTTACCATAATAGTGACAATTGTGTCGATTAACACGTCCGTTCACATGGAAAAGTGCAATTTTCTGTACCAATATTCGTCGTTTGCTGATTCCCTTACAACAAATTCACAAAATTCCATCCGCCTGTCAGGGTCGACTTCATTAAGATCGTGGACATGAATCGGTTTGAAGAGGTGGTACTTCTCACGCTTCAAAACACGACACACACTCGATTGACTGATATTAAGTTCACGTGTAGCTTGGCGGGTTGATTTTTGTGGGCTAGCATCGAACGCCTCCACAATTCTCTTCGTTGTTTCTGCACCCGTGCTAATGCGAGGCCTTACAGGTTTGATTTTCTGCATTCTTCCCGTTTCCAGCAGTCGTTTTCTCCACTTCCCCACAGTCGACGGCTGCAATGCTACGTTAAACTCACGTCTTGCCCGTCTTGAGGCCTCACGATCATTTGCATACGTTATTGCCCATGCAGCAATTGTAATTTGCTGTTGCATATTGAACGCCATTTTGACTAATGACGTAAGTTCTACACTGTTTTGTTTTATTCCATTGTTGTAATTTGAATAATTGCCTTTCCAACGGTAATTTCGTATTTCCTGTAATGGTAATATTTTCATCACACAACGCGATCAAACGTATATGATCCACCCCGTAGCTAGCTCATACGTTCTACTACCATTTTGTAGTCTCCAGTTCATAAATATCAGTGCTATTTACTTTCTTTTGCTGCCCGTGCGAGCCATATTTGTAAATAATATTGTAAATATCTTACTTTTTGTCTAATAAAGTCCAACTACTACTACTACTACTTTCCTTTGCCCGGGCCCATCAGAGACAAAGATTGATTCCTCTTTCTTATGTTGTTTGTATAACATATGTTAACAATTACCAAGAAATCTTAAATACTCTGTAGTAATTTATATAGTTCGTATCTAACTCTGTATAACATTTCAATCATGAAAGCTAGAAGGAAAAGGGGATCCAATATAACTTGAGAAAGCTTTTGTATAGGAATACATATGAAGCAGCAATTTCATAACTAGTTATACAGTAATTAAACATTTACTAAAATTGAGTTTAATTTTTAAATTATTATTCTGATCTTGAAATACAAAATTAATTAAACAGAAATGACTTTTGACCATTACATGAATTTAAAGAAAATATGAATACATAAATCATATAAACAGCATAAATTAATTATCTTGGTCATCACTAGATTCCAGTCTTATAGACTTTGCAAAAACACAATAATAATAATAATAATAATAATAATAATAATAATAATAATAATAATAATATAATAATAATAATAATAATAATAATAATAATAATAATAATAATAATAATAATAATTACCCATACATGCACACAAACACTCCTTAGTCCAGCAGAGGATTAGGGTTCACACCCCGGAAGCCCTACCCTGGCTTACAGGACCAAAACAAAACAATTGAGATCCACTCGAGCTAACGATGTGATCCAGACATTAATAAATATGATGATGACACTGTTTGTAACTTGTATCACGTATTTGAGTGTTCCGAGGAGGAGGGGAAGTTGCGCAAATGTACACAGCGCAGAGGGAAGGTAAGTAGGAGAAAGCACAAAATAGAAGGAAATTGGCACTGTTCTAGAATCTCACTATAGAGGAAAGAGACACTAACATAGATGTTACGTACCGAAAATGCACTTTCGGTACAAGCTGCTGAGAATTATTTTGCAGAAACGTCGCACGTATGTTCACTTCTCTTGATGGTCACAAAATATCTGGGCAATTACAAAACAATAATTAGGAAAAAGTCGCCGACTTTTAACACGAAACTGCCCCACGTGTTCAACAATCGGTTAATATAGTCAAAAGATTACCGCCTACCGAGCTGCTTTCACATCCGGTCATTCCAACATAAAATAGAAGCTATGGCCATCACACCCGGAACTGCCCTACATTCACAATTGCTTGTTGAAATACAAATCGAAACTTAAGATCTTAAAGAAGATTTCCGGGGTGTAGGCCGTGGTTTCGAGGCTTGAAGATCCCCGACGTTTCGCCAGAGACTGTGTCTGGCATCGTCAAGTGTTGTCTTGAGACCCTTGAGGATGCCATACGCAGTCTCTGGCGAAACGTCGGGGAATTTCAAGCCTTGAGACCACGGCCTACAGCCCAAAATCTTCTTCAAGATCATTATAGCAACTCCGGCCGTGAAACCCTAAGTCATTACGAAACTTAAGAGATTATTATTTTTCTGTCACTCTATAAACATGTCATTCTACAGTTACGCTATATTTTAGGTACAATTATATTTTATATTTTCTGTCTAAGAAATTGAAACCTACTGTATATATATATATATATATATATATATATATATATAATTTTTTAAAGAGAACAATTAGTGTTCTGCCATCTGAAGGCTAAAATAATTAAAACTTTGTTTTATTTTGTTTCAATTATCATGAAATTTACCTTTAACACACATTCTGCAGTTGGTGTGTATTTTATTTCCCATTTAAATGGGAATTTACAGTAGAATTAACCGAAATGTTTTAGGTGACATGTTGAGAAACATCGTTCATTTGGTACACATGGACATCGGAAACACAGCTAGTATTTCTGTCATGGTACGATACAAGGATGGAAGACAATATTTTACGTACGACTTGAAGTGTTTATGCCCCAGTCGATAGAAGAAGACGTAATTTTTCAACGACTACGTGAAAGGCTTTCACACTTGTAATATACATTATTTGTTTTATACTATGTTGAATTTCTTACTTTAATGAAATTGATAACATCGCGTAAAAATAACATCAGATGTACTATGTATTATGATGTACTTATTTCAGGGTTGCCATATCAAATGTATTTGTAATGGTGTATTTGGGTAATTTATTACAATCGTTCGTTAGTTATTTCAGGTGTAGGAAAAAGTTAGATTAATTCGTTTTAAATTAAATTTATTTTGAGATTCCTGTTTCAGTATAAGTTAAAATGATTACAATTCTCTTGTGACGTCAAATTAATTATTGGCGGACGCAGCATTCAATTTTCTTCCTATGTATGCTGTCAGTATGAGGTATATGACCTGTTTTTCGTAAATTGAACAGTTTCTATTCACAATAACGTCTCTTGAACAGGTTTCAAGAGTAAGAAACACTTAAAGATGACGGGTCTGGAATTACCGTTTCGGGATCGTATATATATAAAGGCTATTCTTATTATTGTTTCTGTTAAAATGGGTCACCATACGCTACTTCTCACAAGAGAACTGTCAACAATTGCATGTCCGAAACCTACCTTGAAATTTCTCCCAGAGCAGCGTTGCGATGTACCAAGGCGTGGCCAAAAAATTACCCACCGCTTTTAACAGTAAGGCACTAAAATTCATCGCCAAATACCTAATTACTAAAGGGGAGTAATACAACTCCTAACTTGGTGGATTGGATAACCCTCACAACCTATCGTCCGCACCGCATCCCGCCTCAATCCACTCCGTTCTATTTAAGCAGGGATGTCCATCTGCTTCGCACAGTGGGTTGCCATTGCTGGATTCCGGCTTCAATTTTTGTGCCTTGTAGTTAAAAGCGGCAGATCATTTTTGTTCACGGCATAGGTACATCACAATATTTCTATGGGAGTATTTTCAAGTAGGTTTCAGGATGCAATGGTTGACAGTGCACTTATTATTGGTTTTTATCTCGGCGGAAGATGTGTTGTATGGGAACAGCAATACCGTAGTTAATTGTCCACACGTATTTTAATAACGTAATCATATACATTTCAGTGTGGTATGAAATATATTTGTCATTATGTCATTATTAAATAATTATTAATATATAACACAAATGTGTTTATTATATCATGCGGAAACATGGACGTTGAAGCAAAAACACAGACATAAATTATTATTCACAGAAATGCAATTTTTAAGAAGATTGGCAAGAATGCGAAATTAGATAAAATAAAAAATAATACATTAAGAGAAATAATGAATGTAGAAAAGTATATATTACAAGAGATTGAAAAAATCCAACTAAGATGGTCTTCTTCTTCTTCTTCTTCTTCTTCGCGGTTTAGGCTTATTTATTAGCCTGTTCCGGCTCTAAATTGCTGCTCTTTCCATCTTTTCCTTGGTCTTCCCAAACTTCTTCTTCCTCGTGCTGAATAGTTGTATGCTGCTTTGGGTATTCTATTCTCAGTCATCCTTGCCAAGTGTTCTTTCCAGTTTGTTCTGTATTTCTCTATTGTTGTGTTTAATTCCTCTACTTTTAGTTGATGTCTTATTTCTGTAAAATAGTTAATAATGTTCAATAATTAAAAATTATTTTTCATACTTGGTCCTTTCGTACTAAAGTATAATAAAACTTAATAGATAGTGTTTTTGTCTGTTCTTTGATATCCTGCTATTGGTCTGAGGAATCTCATTTCAGCAGCTTTTATTCTGGCAGACTGTTGTGTTGTCACTGTACATGTTTCGGATCCATAAGTAATAATAGGCACTGCCATTGTCTTGTATAATTTCATTATAGAGTATTTCTGGCTTTATTTTTCAAAGATCGTTTAGTGTTCCTGTTATATAATTAAACTTATTTAGTTTGTTATTTATATCTGTTTCCTCTGTGTATGATATTTCGCAACCTAGGAAAGACTTGTTCTATTGGTTTATTTTCTAATATTATCTTTGTCCGAACTGGATGAGCGCCCTTGAAGGCCATTGTTTTTTATTTTTGTGAGGATATTTCCATGTTGTATTTTTTGATATTTCATTTAGTTTATATAGCATTCTTTGTAGTTCGTCCTCTGTTTTTTTACTATTAAAATCTGGTCATCTGCAAAGGCTACTGTTTTTATTACTATATTTCCTAAGTTAATTCCCCCAGTCGTCATTAGCTTCCATGATCTTATCATGTCGTCGAAATAAATGTTAAAAAGAGTGGTTGATAGTGGACAACCTTATCTAACTCCCCCTGTTATATGTGTTGGTTCTCTTTTATTTATTTTTATTTTTGTTTTCTCATACTTTTTCTTAATTACTGATATGAAGTGTAGTGGAATTCCTTTTTCTCTTAATATGTTCCATAATTTCGGTCTTGACACTTTATCAAAGGCCTTCTTATAATCTATAAAGAGGATGTGCGACTCTAAGTTGAATTCTCTTCGCTTCTCTATTATTATTTGTTTTAAAGTGAATACGTTGTCTGTGCAGCTTCTTCCTTTCCTAAATTCTGTCTGTTCTTCTGATATTATTGCGTCTATTATAGTTGTTAATCTTTGGTTGATCATTTTTGCATATATTTTGTATGCTGCACGTAGTAAGCTTATGCCTCTATAGTTTTCTGGCTTTGTTTTATCGCTTTTTTTAAATATTGAGATTTTTTTCCAATTTTTCATTGTTCTGGTATTGTATTTTGTTTCCAGCACTTGTTATAGAATTTTAATAATCTTTCTTGAAAATTCTTTGGGGCATTTTTTATCAATTCTATGTTTATATTGTCTATTCCGCATTCTTTATTATTTTTACATTTCTTTAATATTTCTATCATTTCTAGCATCTCTAATTCATGTACATCTGCATATTGTTCGTTTGTTTCTACAAATGTTATTTCTTCTATATTTGTTTGTCCGTCCATAGTTCTTTATAATAATTTTCTAATTCTATATCTTGTATAGTTAGCAAATTTGTTTTGTCTTTTACTTCAGAATTAAGGCTTCTTATACATTTATATTTTCTGGATTTCGGGATCCCATTTGTTTAGTCCTTTGTTTCTTCCTCCTACTTTTTTTGTTCCTAATACTTCTTTTGCTGTTTTATGTATGAGCCCTTTCATACTAGTCCATTCTTCTTCAATTTCCTTTTTTGGCTCTTCCGCATTTGTATAATTTTCTAGCCTTCTTTTGTATAAATCTTGTATCGATTCTTCTTCTAACAAATTTATTTTATTAAATTCTTGTTTGTTTTCTTCCTTCTTCTTTAATTCTTTATTCCAATTTCTATACCTTTTCTTTTGTATATCTATTTTACTAATCAATAGGTAATGGTCACTATGGATATCGCTTCCTCTGAAGTCTCTCGTTCTCTGACTAGATTTTTCATTTGTTGATTAACCATAATATAATCTATTATAGAGCATGATCCTCTCTCACTTCTCGTATATTTATGTATTTCCTTATGTCTGAAGTAATTGTTTGTTATTCTTAATTGGTTAAAGGATGCGTTTTCCCATTATAATTTAGCGTTTCTTCTCCATTGCTTCCTGTTACATTTGTAATTGGTGTTTTCCCTATATGTGCATTTGCATCTCCAGCTATGATTAAGTAATCTTTTTTTGTTTGGTCTATTATCTTTTGTAGTTGTTGGTAAAATTCTGTTGTTTCTTGTTTTCTGTCTTCCTCTGGTGCGTAGATTCCTATTACAGTAAGATTACCTTTTGGTATTTTGCATCTTATTTTCATTATTCTCTGATTTACCCATTCGTATGCAGTTATTGTTCTCCTTAATCTTGTGCTTACTAATATTGCTACTGCTGCTTGAGCTCTTTCTGTTATTTCAACTCCACTATAAAACATTATGTAGTTACTTAGATCTTGACTTCCTCTTTGTTTCTTTTTTGTTTCTGTTATCACTGCTATATCTATACCTCTTTCTTTTAATTCTCTTTCCAGTTCGGTTTCTTTATGATGTATTCCTCTGATATTCCATGTTGCTAGTTTAATTTGGTCTTGAATTCCAAAACGTTTATTCTTATGCTTTGCGTTTGTCGTTATCGATTGGACAGTTCGGCTATCTCTTTGGAGCTTGTAAGTATTTTGTAGTGTACGCTACTAACGTACTGTAGGGTTAGTCCTTTGGAGGGGCTGCCTTCTTAAAGCCTTTGGACTTGCTTCCTTGTGTTTTATCTCCACAAGGAGGGTTGCCTCTTCCGCCTTCTGCCGTTGAGGACTTCACTCTTGTTTCCCCGAGCTGGGTCTCTTATTTCATCCCCAGAGATTGGGTTGCCACTTCCGCCATTTTTGCCTTTCCGATATTTCTATCTCCGCCGTGTCTGCCGTTGTGGTCTTCCGTGTTTGCAGCTTCCAGTGTGGTCGTTGCCCCCACGTTGCGGATTATTCTTAGTTCCCTCTCCTCTTATCTAACCGCAAGCCAAGGCTTCCCGCTTATGATCGTCTGGGTCATTTGTACAAAGCCTCCCTCCACGCCAAGGTGATAATCCACAGGGAGGAACTAAGATGGTATGGACATATAATGAGAAGACGGGACACAGAAACAAACAAAGAAGTATTGAAATGGATACCTCCAGGTAAAGGGAAAGGTGGTAGACCAAAGCCAACGTGGATAAAGGGAATTCAAGACAACATGAAGAAGAGAAATATGACAGAAGCAGAAACGCAAGGTCGGGAAGTGTGGAAGAAAAACATTGTATATGTTGGTTGAGGATACCTGTGTAAATAACAGAAACAATCGTCAAATATACATTATGTTGGGATTGAACATGGTTAATCCTAATTATGAAACGAGTACCACGATCACTATATACATCATGCCTCCAAAGATAATGACACTTTGAAAATGTATAATTCAAACACTATCATACCTAAGCTGACGTTTGATGGCCCATTTAATGCACTAGATATTAAGGTTGGCGCGGTTGTAGCAAGACATTTATTAACCCACTTAAACAGTATTTTAATGCAACAAATATTCTAAAAACGATATATTTAATACGTATTTAGCCATGAAATGCTATTATTATAGTCTGGATGTTAGGCACTTAAAATTTTCAAAATAGGCAGGCAAAAATGCACTAAAATCATTAATATAGGCACTAAATAATTAAAAATAAGCTCTTACAAAAAATGGACTACAACATAAATTTTCACAGCCTTACATGAAGAATATAACATAAGCTATCAATAGCATACGAAGATATCAGAGATGATTTTGGAACTTGTTTTACCTTTTTACAAAGAGCATACTTTTGTTTTGCAGTGTGTACGTGCTGCGAAACATAGAATGTCTTCGCGCAAATCACTGAAGTTTTACGCACTTTGCAAAACAATATTGAACAGTCACTTGAGAATATTTCTGCAACAAATTATTTCATGAAATTGCTCATTTCTTTAGGCATCGTAAAACAACTGTTCTAAAGGTAAAAAAATAATATCCACATACACTTGTCGCACCACTTCGCACCTGTCTGTGAACGAGGACTACAGACTGAATTCAGTGTTACCAACATCAAAAATTATATTGCCACTCACGTAAAGGTTTCAGCACCAGATGTGAGACAGAGAAAGAAAGCTTGAACCCTTTTGTCACTCAGCAATATTTGTATTGAAGAGCAGCAAAGCTATACTATAGAACTTTCTGCAAGGCTCAGAGCCGGAGTATATTACCATAGGACATAGCGTAGGGCTATTTCGCTTAATGGGAGTGCATGAGGTGGAAAAAAAATGCAATAACCGGTATCCTTGTTATTTCACCTAACGGAGTGCATTGAGGGGAAAGTTTGCCCATTTCAATTAATTTAATTGATATACTACGTTAATTTCCAGAAAAATGGCAAATAGGCATTTATAGGCATTGTAAGCTGAAATAGGCGCAAAATGAACTTCATGGAAAACAAATCAAGGAACGTTGGTATGAACTTACATGGAGTCAGTTTTATAATATCTACAGTAAATAACTATAGGTATTTTCCATAACATCCGGTCTGTAGTTATTATCTTTAACTCATTTTACTCGAAAATGTAAAACAATGACTATTTCCTCTCATGGTCACTCTAATACCTTTGCAATTATAGAACATGGAAGTCTTAAGGACACTAATAGCTATAGTTACAACAGCTCTGTCGATAACAGCGCATCTCTGTCAACTGGTTTTAACAGCTCTGTCACTAACAGTGATTATCTGTCCGTAACAAAGATTTATGTCCGTATTTAACCTCGTATTTTCCAGGTTAGAGTAATTGAATTAAGTTAGGTTAGCTTTTAGGTTATTATAGGACATGTACTTTATATGTTTTCAAAATGTGTTTAACCTCGTATTTTTATAGGTTAGACTAATTTAAGTAAGTCAGGTTTGCTTTAAGGTTATTATACATGTATTTTACAGATTTTCAAAATGTGTTTAACTGCGTAAAAAATCTACCTCTTCATTAGAGTTATTCTATGGAAATTAAAAATGGCCGATGGTTATAACGTAAGTAAATACTCCCACTCCTTCATTTCTTATTATATTTTAAAAATACTTTCACGGTGTACGTTTTCGTGGATGAATGTTATTAATATCAATAGCTAATAACAATAAATGCATTAAAATTGTATCCAATTGATTAAATGCCTGGTATTGTACAGCTCAAGCTTACTTTTTTTGTTACATTGAAATATTTTCTGTTGACCGCATGTTGCGCAGTACACAAAAATAAAGCAATGGCATTTTCTAGTGCTGTAAAGTGTATCATCATAACTGCTGAATTTGGGGGATCGAAAACGCACGCAGAAGCATTGAGTATGTACGAAATTCACTTTTTTTTTTTTCACCGTATCACATTAGAAGATGTTTTCTTTTTATGACTGTGATTATTGATGACACATAGTCAAGGTAACTTGACTATTTAACTCATGTCCCAAATGGGAGTCAATGACCAATCATGTTTCAATGATTTTTTTTATTTACAACCAATCACAGTCATGTTTCCTCTAGAATTTACTAACTGAAGTTTATCATAATAAAGAAAGCACCTCTTTTTTAACATTCTGAATAGGTCATTAGCATTATTTTGCAGTGACTGACTCTCTAAGAAATACAGCTACCAGATTGTATATATAGCGCATGAATGTCAACACATAGCACATATGAGAGTTAATATAAAAACATTTGTAGCAATTGATTATACCACCAAAAAAAGAAACCACTGTTTGCACTTTCTTAAATGTATTTTTTCCCACGTAATAATCCAGAAAAATATAATTGTCATATTTACATCATAGGACATCAGAAATGAATTAATATACAGTTTGATGTGTTTAATTTTTTCTCCACTAGAGTGCATTCTTACAATATTGCGTTCCTTTGGCAATAAATAATATGATCTGGTTGCAGTGATGAACAAAAGAAGCAAATGAAGTGTACCAATCGTTTCTCATTTGTTTTCAAACATCGTCGTTTACATTTAAATATATAAATATTTTAAAATAACTATATTTAAATAATGATTAGTGAGCAAACAACTTAATTTTATTCGTTAAATAGTCATAACAAATGCAACTCTTATTTCCAAGTTCTCTAAATAAATTTACTCTTCATTTCGTGAGTCGTGAATTTATCGATAATTTGGAAATCACTCTTGGCATTACTTATGAGAAGTACGTCACAACTGAATGAGAATGCAGAAAGATGGAGCACCGCCTCATTATGATTGTCAGGTTTACAACTTCCTTAATTGGGTGCTCGCAGAACGTTGAGTAAGACGAAGAGGACTTCTTGAGAATGCTCTTATAAAATGGCCACTGTGATCCCCAGATTTGTCGGTCATGGTGGACTAGGGGTTATGTTTCTTGTCTCTGGTCTCGACTTTGAAGATTTTTCAGGCTCGTAGAAGAACTTTAAGCCGTGATAAAAAAGGCTCTAAGCAACGTTTACCGACCTTAACCATCCTAGGAATACCTAAGGTGCCTATTATATGTCTCATAGGGTCGGTATGTTGACTGCAGACCAATCATGATATCTATAGGAAAATAAGCGTAATTATTTTTAACTTGGTGTAGTAACTTCTAACAAAGGAGAGGCTAAGGCCCAACATTGTGCTGTTACGCCACTGTAGATAAATGGATACATCTACAGATTTAATTCCAAGTGATTCTTTCCTGTATGGTTACATAAAATATTATTATTGCATCTCTTTTCTACTACGTGACCTACATGAACTTGAAATGAGGATTTAAAGTCACAGCCTACATTTAGGCCTGACATATTTGTCGAACGTCAGGCAAAAGTTGGTCGTCCACATCGATATTAGTCGCATTATACACGGATAACACATCGACACATTGCAATGCAAAGCCTCATAAAAAACGCCATGTTAAATGCATAAAATGAGCCAACAGTTGTCTGCTTAGATACGACAGTGTTTGAATAATACATTTATTAACGTATCACTTCATTTAGAAGCACAGTGTAATGTAAAATCCCTATTCACAAATGTTAGCATGAAGGTAAGAGATGAGCGGAAATTATTCCTGGGATATATTATATTATTCATTACCAGTTGTTACAGACGGTTAGATGCAGTTGAATTCAGTCATATTTAACACAGTTTTCATAATTCCAGTAATAATTGCAATAAATAAACGGCGGATTTCTATGGCCTAAAAATGTTTAAACGTGATGCAAAGAGATAAGAAATATGACCTTATAATTGTCTGTCTGTTTGTCCTTTATGCATTATTACACCATACATATGATTGTGATGGGGCTTTTTGCAAAATTTTAAGGAGTTTCTCAGGAAGATTTTAGGCTGTAAGACAATTGTAATACTCAATCCCTTTTTGGATGCTTAAATGGCCTATGCTGCCTAAATCATAACACATAAACCAAATTAATCTACCCGGAATTGTATATCTCAAAACATCTACAAAATAGTCCGCGACAGCATATGTCAATTTTTTACAGATAACTCACAATAACCATTTTTATCTTTCAGCTCATTGATGACAAGAAGATCGGGAAGACTAGATTCCCGGGCAAGCGTAGCAGCGCACAACGGGATAACTCTCAATAACGATTTTTCTTTTTCAGTTCATTTATGCAAAGATCGAGATTAGTAGATTTCCGGACAATGCCGCGTAATCAGCATGGGGTATCTAAAAATAATTAGGATATAAATTTATAATTACTTTACTATTTATTCATTTAACTAAACATAGAAACACATTTCTTTTATTTGGGCGTAGGAGCGCACGCCGGGTATTAGCTAGTGAATCTGTAAAACATTTTATGCTAATTGTTCATTCACGCATTTTCCTACTTTTTACCATACTGTAAAAGTAGGGGTTATAACTGTCCGATTTTTCAAGAAATTTCTCAAGAATAAAAAAAAAGAGACCTTGAAACTAGCGACCATGCAACTTGAGATTTACATTAATAATACTTCTTATTAAAACATGGCTGACGACTTATAAAAATCCTCGTAATATGACTAAAATATGACTTTATTATAGAAATTAAAACAAATATGACCAACCATCTAAAAACGTGAGAAATATGCATTTTAAGACACAATAAAATCACAAAATGTTCATCAGAAAACCTATACAAATGTTAATTACTCACTCGAAACTCAAAATAAAAGTTTAAAAACAAAATATGCATTTGTCATAGGAATCCGCTCGCTAGTAATAACAATGTATATAAAATGGTTAACAATATGAAAAAGCCTTCCGGTTTTTAATTTACCCACCACTTCAGCAGACCACTTTTACGTAGATTATTTATTCTTGTGTTGTGTACAGATAAGACTGTAGGATGAGTGTATGTTTATGTATTTGTGTAGTGTGAAGTGCATTGTATGATGAGGAAGAAAGAGAGAATGTGAAACCCGGTGCCGGCATGTACTCTACTCTTGTTGAAAAGCACCAAGGGGGCCGCCAGTTTTAACGTGCCCATCCGACGGAAGAATCGCTATCAGCAGTACCACATGCCTTATCGACATATGTAACCTATATAATGATTATATTAATCATAAACGATTTTAATAATCGATTCCTTCTTGAAGGGCAATTAATTGAAGTTGCATGAACAATTGCACCGCAGAGAGGTTTGCAATTTAATACAGGAATCAGATGCACAATCTAGCGATTACATTTGTACATCGTCACCCTCTTGGCCCCGAGATATGAACATTTTGCAATTACATAACAATCAGTGACGCATTAGTTCGTAGTTACTAGGCAACAAAACCTATACTTTTATTGTAAAAAACACAAAACACGCTATTAAAACATAAAATACAGGTTCAAACTAAACGAAACGTACACTTTATTGATGATTGATAAGTAACAACAATATTTGTTGATTTATCTGTCTTTTTTTTTTCCAAAGCCCACATCTCAACAATATTTGTTGATTTATAATTGTTTTCAAGATCACATTACTCTTTCTCTAAACATATCGTTTCCGCAATAAATACATTGAATTAAATAAGTTCTACTAAATGTACAACATATGAACGTAGGTTAAATATTGTAGAAAACACGTTACAACATTAGGTTACTAAACCTCTGCTTTTGTAACTAGTCGTCTAAATAACTATAAATTAACAATTTCAGTTTTCAACCTCGCATGTTAGTCCTCGAACACGGGCCTGCTATTCAGGAAGCAGTGGTGGTCTTAAATTATTTGTAGATACTGCATGTTTCAATTATTTTACTTTAGCCAAGAATTTATGTTTTTCTGTACCGCGCACACTCCGACATTCCGATCGCACCTGTGTAATCTGTCCGGTATTTTGTGTTAATGATAGAGAGTGGTGTAATGCGGGTTGCAAGGCGCAATGCAGTTTTGCGTGATGTCGCATCATGATCGTGCGTCAACTGTTTAGCAATCACAAGTACTTTCACAGATAAGAATAACTTATGCATTATGTATCTCATTACCTCTTTCACTCGTTAGCGAATTCCAAACAAACGTATGTTATTTTCATGAAGATATTTTGAAATGTTTTCACAAATCTTAATGCACCTCCTTACAAGGAAATTGTGAACTATTGCTTGCCGAAACCTACAATGGTATTTTTTGAGAGAAGCGTTGTGATGTACAAATGTCGTGTCAAAAAATATCTGCCGTTTTTAACTGCAAGGCACTAAAATCCAGCGGCAAATCTCTCATTTAAACTCTAGGGAAGTGATACAACTCCCGAATTGGTATATTCGTTAACCCTCACTACCTGCTATCAGCGTCGCGTTCCGCATCACTTGAACTCGGCTCTTACTCAAGCAGGGAGTCCATCTGGTTTGTATAGTGGGTTGGTATTGGTGGATTCTGGCTTCGATATCTGTGCCTTATTATACAACAATTTGTCCACCACATCACCTCTTTATATTTCTACTCGCTTTCATTCACTATCCTCCCATCATAACTTAAAAACACGATCGAGAGAAAATTTAACTCTAGCTATTCCTCTACATCGAACATCTCACTATTCCTCATCATCCCTTGTTTCAGCCGCACGACTCTGGAATTCCCTCCCCTCGTATATCAAGGACTGCCCGACTCAAAAACAGTTTAAAAAGAAACTCACTCCATATTTCCTTAGACAATATAATATATAACCCTGTTTCATGTATAATTTTATTGTTTCTTTATATTTTAAACTTTATTTACGAAGCCAATTACTTAATATAATTGTATGTTATTATTATTATTATTATTATTATTATTATTATTATTATGGTTAATATTACTATTTTCTTTCTTACCCTTGTCAAATTTATTTTGTGTAGTTTATATATATTATGTATAAATCATAATTGGTATTGTATGTATAATTTACCCCTGGTGAAGTGGAACTCCATCAGGTAAAATAAATAAATAAATAAATACATAAATAAAATAAAAAATAAATAAAAACGGCAGATTTTTTTGGACACGACGTTTGTACATCATAACGTGTCTCTGGAAGGTATGTTTACGCATGCAGTGGTTGACAGTTCCCTTGTTAGTAGAAATAAAAAATGACCACGATATGTAAGTAATTATAACCTAAACAAACAAATATAGTTGAATATATATATGTTAACATTCTAGCAGCTGATATTTTTGGGGAAACCAAACTCGGTATATACCATTATTTAAAAAAAACTAAGATCGAGTCCGTTAACCAAACAATTGGATCATTAGGAGATGAGATTCACCTGAAGTGAAAATTTAAAAATCGCTCTAGCTGCCACAATTTTACCTTCTTCGCAACGAAACTTGGTATGTGACATTGAAATAAATCGAAAGAGATTTCTCCATACAAAAGTGAAATCGGAATATTAGGAGTGGTGGTTTACCTGAAACCCGTAGTTTTAACCATGTTAATTTCCTCACCAGCTAACTGGTTAGATATGATTTAATTAAAATAATAATTATATATTACATAAACAGAATACCGAACCGTTAATTGTACTTGCTAAGGAATTCGCTAATTCATGCAGTTGCTGCGTCACGGACTTATTTCTTCTGCTCTATAATCGTTAAAGACCCGAGTTGGCTGAAACAATAGTTGAGACTCGTAATCGGGAAATCATGGTTTCAATCTCCGTTGCCGACCAAATTGACTGATTTTTTTCTTGTTTTTCTCAATCGTCAAGGCAACTACTGGTTGTAATTTTATTACAAGGGCCCGTTGCATTACATTCACCATTCCATTGTATCATAAAAAATACATAGAGGAACTTCGGGTAATTTGGACCCCTGTGTTTGAATTTGCTGTTTTTCTTCTTTTAATTAAGGGATTTGAATTTTCTGTAATTACAGTGATTATAATTAGTGTTGTAACTATGAATTAGCATTGTTATTTTATTCAAATATGGAAACATCTTCATAATTTATAAACTTTTTTACATTACAAGAAAGATCCACTTTAACTTCCATATTCGGATAAAGTGGATCCCAGAGTTCGCCTTAGCTTTTAATCTATTTTTAAGTTTATTTACTCTATTAATTTATATAGACAGACATATATTAATCTGAAAATATTTACGACTGATCATAATTAAAAGCGTTGATATGTATTTAATGTTTTGAAAGTTGATTATAACATTCAGACGTCATTCAATTGCAGAAAGCGACGGTCTTTGGGTTTAGTAAAATTAATAGGATATTTAATAAAATTAATTAAGTAAATGCTTTTTACAGATAGTATCCTCATTGATGAAATATACGTATTCCTGTAAAGTGGGCCCAGTTCCTCGTGGAGGGTCCACATTAAGCGAATTCCTTTGTTATGTAATTAATTTTATACAGCCACCATGGCACATAATATCATACTAAGCCCGTCAGTATATTAAAACAGCATCTACATAATATAATATATTTAGGAGTTTTTTTCAACATTTGTAATATTCAACAGCAGAATCTAAGAATTGATTCTTGGCTTGAAAAACTTTTAAAGTGGTAATTTTCATAAATATCATAAACCCTTCTTCGCAATAAGAATAAAACAAATTGGCCTTGAACGCGTCAAAGTTGATGAGGGGAAGAAGTAAAATATTTTCTATTTAGGGCAGCACTTAATAAAGAAGATATTAACAGGGTCCACTCAAACAGAAGGGTCCACATTACCCCGGACTTCCCTATATACACTCGTGTCCAAAATTAAAACAACAAACTGAAATTTCCCCTTCCTGTGTCCAATATACAATAGAGTGGTACCAAGTGGCAGTAGAATGTAAGCAAATGTCTGTATAGTCATATCCTCTATGTGAGATAGCATTCCTGTCTTTGTAGAATCAATGAAGTGATAACGTCAGTGCACCTATCAAAGGGTACTTTATGTTTACTCTCTTTAGTCCCACTTCAGCATTCACTGTGTAAACATTCAGGTGCAGTATGACACAGAGAAGACGCCAGGAAGACTCCCAGCGTTATAGGACGATAGGTAGAATGTAAGCTGGACAGTCTCTAGGTGATGTGGCCACTAGGCTATGTGTATCGTTCTGTTGTTTCCTGGATGTGGCAACAGTTTGTAGAGGTAGAAAATGTAACCCGAAGACCAGGGCAAGGACGACCAAGAGTCACCACATAAAGAGAGGATCGTTACTTGACAATAACGGCAAGACGGAACCGTGTTCTTCTGCACAACAACTGGCATCTGACCTCACAGCATCCACTGGAACATTTGTATCGCGACAAATAGTATACAGAAGGCTTCAACAGAGAGGTCTCTACTGTCGGAGATCCGCTGTTTGTGTACCCTGACGCGTGATCACTAAAAAAAGACGTCGAGAATGGAGCCAACAACATGTCAGTTGGACGGACGAACAGTGGACTAATGCCCTCTTTACAGACAAGTCCAGATTCGGTCTTCAGAGCGATTATCGACGGATTCGCATTTGGAGAGAATCTGGAATACGATTTCGGCCATCAAACATTCTGGAAAGATACTCATTTGGAGGTGGATCAATAATGGTGTGGGCAGGCATTACGATAACTGCTCGAACACCTCTACAGGAAGTTGTACGGTAAACCGACAAGGTTTAACCGCTGCTAGGTATCGAGACGAGATCTTGTTACCTCATGTACGCTTGTTTCGAGATACTTAGAGTCCAGACTTCCTGCTGATGGACGATAATGCTCGTCCACACAGAGCAGCGGTTGTTTATGAATTGCAGTAAATTGAAGACATTGCTCGAATGGATTGGCCTGCTTGGTCTCCCGACTTATATCCGATAAGAACATGTTTGGGATATGCTAAAGGGACGAGTTGCTTCACGTCATCATCCACCAATCACTCTTGAGGACTTGAGAGTTGCTCTGCAGGAAGAATGGACGTTCATACCTCAAAATCAGATTGATGACCTCTTTTGCAGCATGCACCGTCGTTGTGAGGCTTGTGTTGCTGCCAGAGGTGATACCACGCCATATTGAGCACTTGTAACCACATTTCTCGATACTGAGTGTGAACGTAAGACCACTTTAAAAAGAATAACGTAATTTTTATTTGTGTTATTTCACGAAAAATGATGTTAGAATGTTTACTGAGTTTAGTCCTTTTGTTCTAGTGTGAGCCAGTATTATTTTGTGGCACAATTAAGATAGAAAGTAAACATTTCAGTTTGTTGCTTTGATTTTGGACTCTAGTATATATATATATATATATATATATATATATATATATATATATATATACTTAGATATTAAAACATCTATAGAAATAAGTACTTAAAAACACTAATTTTTGTAAAGAAACGTTGAAGAAATGCGAAAATACCGTAGACTTACGCGATATCGGGCAAGTTACTTCAAACGGTAACGACATATTTGAGAGATCTCCGGGTCAAACCTGGTGTCGACCAATTGGACCTATTTTCTTTCTTACAAGGGAATTGCCAACCATTGCATTCCGAAACCTAGCTCGAAATTTCTCCCAGAGATGCGTTATGATATACTAAGGCCGTATCCAAAAGCATATGTGCCTTTTAACTGCAAGGCACATAAATTGAAGCCAGAATCCAGTAATGGCAAACTACTGTGCGTGATTAAAGCGAAATGTAGTGAGATGGGACGTGGCATGCGGGCGGTTGTCAGTGTTATCCATTTCACCAATTCAGGAGTTGCATTACTTCCCTGTAGTTAAAATGAGAGCTTCGGCACTGGATTGTGGTGCCTTGCAGTTAAAAACGGCACATACGTTTTTTTAAAACGGCTTTGGTACATCACAACGCTTCTCTAGGAGAAATTTCAAGGTAGGTTTCAGCATGGAATGGATGATGATTTCCTGTTAGTCGTCAAGGAAGATCCATGCTTGGAATTTTATTGTAAGGATTAATTTAATGTAGTTTATATCACTACCTGGAGGCAAGGATTCTCCCTACAGAGAGTTACTTTTTTAAGCTAATCTATTTACGCTCATTTCCATGTAGATGTTTGCGAGTAACGCATGGTTAGCACATCGCCTCAAAGAGACACATAGTAGGGAACTGAAGTATCACTTTGGTATGGGAGAGCCTATTAAAATTAATCAGAGGCTTCGATTTAGGCTTTATATTCTTTTATGAGCCCGAACATCGCTAAACGCAGTACCCACGGCTTCAAATCTCACCCTGAGCAATTTTCCATTGCATTTTCTATCATAAAAAGCCAACCGTCGAAGGCCGGGTTTAAACTTGCGACCCTCATGAATGGAGACAAGGAAGACCTCCCGAATCCAATTAGGATTCATTTGCTCGTTATTAGAGCCCGGATTTGTATGCGAAATGCATGGCTTTTTTTACGCATTAATGAGTACGCGGAAATGATTTACATGTTAAGTGGCCCTTTGACAGACAATTTGAGGGTATTTGATAATACATTGAAATGCATATTCCGGAGGAAAATGCTTATTTTAGGTTTTTAATGCATAAATGCATATTTTACTCCTAAATGTGATGTTAAATTGTAATTTTCCCTTCAGCTAATTACTAGTAATTAATTAACACTTTTTCAATTAATAAAGTCTCTGCAATCAATTGGATATAAACGTAATTTACTGAAGAAGAACTGTGGTTCTTTTCACTTGCACCTGTGACATCATGTGATGTAGAAAAGACATTTTCATTGTATAAAATCGTCTTTACTGACAGACGTAGGACCTTCACACAAGAAAACCTCATGAAAACGTTCCTTATCTACTGTAAAAGCAGATAATGCGTTATGATCACCAACAAAGCAAATTATTTAATTTATTTTATTAAAATCCATTTTTGAGTTTTTAGTGCGCATATTTCCTCATTTTTCATGCATATTTGCATGCATATTTAGTACTTTATTTTGCTTACAAAATCCGGGCTCTGCTCATTATCTACCTTTAATAATAATTTAATTTATTATCTTATATTTCGTTTTCTATCATAAAGCCAATAATTCAGCCAAGTTACTAGTATTGCTAAGGATTGACTAACATTATATTGAGCAACATTAAGAAATGGGGCTGGAAGTAATCATAAATACACCTCAATATGTGGTCTGTGTATAATGTTGAGCCATAGCTTGGGAGTTACTAGACCAAGTTAATTTAGTTACGCTTATTTGCCCACAGATGCAATTAATGACATTGCGATCAACACACCGACTCAATGAGACGTCTAGCGGGCAACTAAGGTATTACCAGAATGTTGAAATCCGTAAGTTTTGCGTAGAGGTCTCTTTATTCAGGCTAAATGATCCTTTACGAGCCTGAAAATCTTCAGACTCAGGACCCACGGCTTAAAGTCCCTCCTGGAGGACTTGCTCCTTGAATTTTTCCATCGTAAAAAAAATCTATCGACGCCGGCCGTGTTTGAACCCGCGACCCTCGGGGCCAGATGCAGGGAGCATAACCACTAGTCCACCGGGGTCACATTACATAATGGAATTGGACAATTAATGAAAAATGAGACAAATTTTGAAGAAGTGACTGCATTAAAAAACATAGGAACAATAGTTAAAAACAGGAATGAGATGCACAAAGAAATTAAACATAGGCTTAATTCTAGAAATTCATGCTATTATGTATTACAGGAACTCTTGTCGGCCATACTTATCTAAAAATTAAAAAGTTGAATTAAAAAATATAAAACAGTTATCCTCCCAGTTATATGTAAGCAGATAAACTTTAGGCCTATATGGGGAAACTCAGCAAGATTTTTTATATGCCTCTTAGGTGTTCGATATGGGCTCCACTTGTTACCCTGCATACATCAAGCCGGTTGTCCAATTCCATTGCCACAAATGCAAGCTCTGCACCAGTCACCATTTCTGTAAACGCAATTCCTCTATTGGTAGAAGTGGAGCCACTCCGCGTGGAAAATGTATATTAAAATTTTGAGAGATATAATAGTACTATTATATGTAATAGTACTCCATCCATAGTAATTCTCCCCGAAGGCAGGCCCTTCACTGCAATCACAGCATTTTCATGCTATACTTGCAACTTTACTAGGGAATTATAGGTGAGGTAGCTGCCCGTTGCTTTCCATACCGGTGAAGGATGATGATGATGACTATGATAAGGATGATGATGATGACCATATTATTTCGGGGACGATTGGGCCTTAAAGTTTTCCTGACATTTGTCTTACAGGTGAGGAATAACCCCGATAGAAACCTCACTCAGAAACACAACTGCCCCGACCGGGATCGAACCCGGGCCCGCTGCGTGACAAGGCAGCACGCTACCTCGAGGCCACAGCGGTGGACATATATAAATTGAAAATGTATCTTATAAAATACATTGGTTTAATTTCTGTAATATTTTAAATAAAACAATGGAAAAATGAAACAGAAATTAGTATCATATTATACAGAAACTTCAGCTGAAGGAAAGGAAAATTTAATGAGAATGACAGGACTAAAATTTCAAGATAATACAATGATATACATCAAGAATGAAACTCTCTACGAACAAATTGAAAAACTTTCAGATACTATACGAAAAACGAGAATACATTTTTACGGTCATCTTCTCTGAAAGAAATCTAACAGTTTAACCAAACAAATCTTTGATTTTTTCCATAACCCCAAAACAAAACCCAACTGGTTTAAAGAAACTGAAAAAGACATAATTGAATTAAATATTACAGAAAATTCCCTAATCGATCGAACAGCTAATTAATTATTCAAGGTAAAAATATAACGTTCCAAGATAAATCTAAACAAAATCCAAACTTATTATCTCGGAACAAGAGAGAAAAAGATCAGAAAGAATGAAAAAAAAAAATACTGAGCACTAAGAAAGGAAGAACACACAGAGAAATTATTGATCCAGTGTACCCCAAAAGAGGGTGAAACGAAAAAAAAAATATATATATATACATAGGATATGCAATAAGTTAGAAATACATTATATAATGGAAATGGACAGCTAATGTCAAATTAGGGAAATTTACAAGACGTGGCTGAATTCAAATATCTGGAAACAATAATCACAAATACGAATGAGATGTACAAAGAAATTAAACATAGGCTCAATTCTAGAAATGCATGCTATTATGCATTACAGGGGCTCTTGACGTCCCAACTCCTTTCAAAAAACGTTAAACTGAAAAAATATTTATATATAGTTATATTATATGGATGTGAAACATGTACTCTTACTTTAAGGGAGGAAAGGAGATTACGAGTATTTGAGAATAAAGCTCTTAGGAAAAATTTTAGACGAAAGAGAGATGAACAGACAGGTGAATGGAGAAGACTTCACAACAGTGAGCTACATTATCTGTATAGGAAACAGATATAATAAGAATAGTTAAGTCTCGTAGATTGCGATGGGCAGGACATGTGACACGAATGGGGAATGGAAGACGTGCATGGAAGCTTCTTGTAGGAAAACCAGAGGGAAAACGCCCAGTTGGTAGAACAAGAATGAGGTTGGAGAATAACATTAACTATGATTTGAGGCAAGTAGGTTACAGGGAATGATTGGAAAAAATAAGCTCATATATACATATATATATATATATATATATATATATATGATATGAAAAGAAAAAAAAAAATATATATATACATATATTACGAGTTACTTTCCATCTTCACAACAGCCTGCCCTTAAAAATATCAAAAATAAACTTTTGAAAAATAAAAAGTAATTTACAATTGTTGTAGAGGAAGAGAGGATTTAATTTGAACTGGGAGCTTCTGGGCAGAGAGCTGGATTGCGATGAACTACACCTGGTGCTCCGCATACCCGACTCCCAGGCCGCATGTGTTGAACATTCTTTATGGGTCACGTGACTCCCAAGGGACTACTTTTTATACGGGCTCAGATTATTATGAGTTTAAATATCGATTGCTTGTAGATAAATCGTCTTCGTAATGCGGTTTGTAATTGAACAACTTAATTCCTTCCTTTAATCCTATTAAATTCTGCCGTCTCTTCATTATTAAGAAGGGTTATTTTGAGGGGTAAAATATTCCATAAATACATATATCTGATTCTAATTAACTGTTAGTGTTACCAATTTGCAATACTGATTATGTGATAATTATAAAATTGGTACCTTGTAAGTCAGTGGTCCTCAAATAAATTACTAAGCTTTATGCAGAAATTCCAATGCTGTATGGAGGCCTTTCATATTGGGGTTTCTGGAACTAGTTTAATAATTTAGTTGAGGACGACTGACTTACCAGGTACCAATTTTATATTTAACATCTTATTACATAACCTCAACGGTGCTTCAATATGAATTTAAAAAAGTTGACTGATTAAGTGGACATCTGGTTTTCTTTTAGCGAATTCCGAAGGAACCTATTGAGGTTGTTCCCATGAAACATTTTTCAAGCATTTTTACAAATTCCATCGCTCTTGTGTTTATTAGACACCGAAAATGACAATGGTATATATTATATTATTCCATTAACGTCCACCGCTGTGGTCTCGAGGTAGCGCGCTGCCTTGTCACGCAGCGGGCCTGGGTTCAATCCCCGGTCGGGGCAGTTTTTCTGGGTGAGGTTTTTATCAGGTTTTTTCCTCACCTGTAAGACACATGTTAGAATAACTTGAAGGCCCAAACGGTCCCCGAAATCATATGGCCATGATCATCATCCTTATCATTATCATCATCATCCTTCACCGATGTGGAAAGCAACGGAAGCTACCACACCTACAATTGCCTAGTAAAGCTGCAAGCATAGCATGAAAATGCTATGATTGCAGTGAAGGACCTACCCTCGGGCAGAATTACTATGGATGGATTCCATTAACTTGGTTTAATGTCTCACCTTACAGGTACTTTTTACATGCCACGCGCTATTCGGGCCTTACAGTGACACCACCTGTCGGGAGAG
Organism: Diploptera punctata; assembly: GCA_030220185.1. Classification (NCBI taxonomy): domain Eukaryota; kingdom Metazoa; phylum Arthropoda; class Insecta; order Blattodea; family Blaberidae; genus Diploptera; species Diploptera punctata. The sequence continues at coordinate 137,515 of JASPKZ010007403.1, read as the reverse complement.
GTGTTTTTAAACTATGTACGATCTTACACATACTTTTTTTGGACCACACAAGTACATGGAGGACTTCCCCGAATGAGTGATCAGCTCCATCTCAGGGTCTTCTCCCAGACAATACAACATTAAGACGAAACGCCATTCATACGCACAATCATATCAAGCATCGCGAATATATGTTGGCTAGATGATGTTTAGGGGCAGTTTAGGCCTTAAAGGAGGCGAGAAAAAATCTCGAGAAAAACCTCACCCGGGTATATATATATATATATATATATATATATATATATATATATATGGGCCACTCCATAGCGTACTTGGTTCAGACAATAAGCTATAAGCCGGAAGATGGAAAGTTAGGTGGTGTTAGGTTTTTCACACTGCCCTGAAATTCTGGCGACACCATGGCCGTGGAGTCAACTCAGTTTCCAACGGAAATGAGTACCAGGCGCTTGTTCTGGGGCTAAATACTGCCATCACGCATGGCTGACAACTCGGCTGACTTATTGCGCCTATTGTCTAGAAAGGTGGGAGCATTAATCTCATACTACTCTTAGGGCCTCCTGAAAATTGAATAGTGTAATATATATATATATGGTATGATAAGAAAAATAAATGCCTGGACGGGATTCGAACCCGGATCTCTGAGTCTGTACCTCAACGTTATATACATTACACTACCAGGCGAATCCAATTCAAACACTTATTTTTCTTATATATACATATATGTATATATATATATATATATATATATATATATATGGTATGATAAGAAAAAATAAATGCCTGGACGGGATTCGAACCCGGATCTCTGAGTCTGTACCTCAGCGTGATATCCATTACACTACCACGCGAATCCAATTCAAACACTTATTTTTCTTATATATATATATATATATATATATATATATATGGTATGATAAGAACAAATAAATGCCTGGACGGGATTCGAACCCGGATCTCTGAGTCTGTACCTCAGCGTGATATCCATTACACTACCACGCGAATCCAATTCAAACACTTATTTTTCTTATATATATATATATATATATATATATATGGTATGATAAGAAAAAATAAATGCCTGGATGGGATTCGAACCCGGATCTCTGAGTCTGTACCTAAGTGTGATAATACATATATACAGAGTAATTCAAAAGGTTGCGCACAAATTTTAGGAGCTTATAGAGGGATCGAAATAAAACAACTTTTGATTAGTAACTTATGGTCTGGAAAGTAACCCTAGGTCAGTACAAGCGTGGGAAAGTCAGGGACTACAATGCGGATCTAAGCTTACTTTTTAGAGAGGCACTGAGTTCGATACACTACTGTATGCATCTATGAAAACGCTCCGTCTGTTGTCATACCGTTCAGTGCAGTACAGCACTTACTGCTTTCCTGTTTACATCTGATAGTTTTTCGTGCGCTCTGTTTGCTGTTTTAATTTCAGTACGGTATACGACATCTATACGAAAACAAGTGTAACTAAATTAGTATGGTTCAATTTCTTCCCCGTAGGGGGAGAGCACCTAAATCGCGTTGAGAGAAACAAGGGCTTATAAGATTTGAAGTGTAATGTAAAGGTCCACTACTGCATTACTTTGAAGGTAGCTGCATTTGTGATTTATGTAAATGGAAATACACATTGTCAGAACTTCGAGATAAGCATTTTATGTATGGTAAGCGAATGGTAATGCACGCGAAGATCAACACCTGTACAGCGCACAATATCTGAACTGACGTCAACCACAGCCTCGAACGTTTCAAAACGTTCATTATCGAATCGGAGAACTTCCTTTGCATTCATTGCATCATGTAGGCCGGCCAAATACGCCTCGATCGGTCGCTATGGAAGAGGAAGTACTTGCTGACGTGGAAGAATTTGCATCTACCAGCATACGTGCCATCGCTCACACCATGGGAATATTGCAAAGTACAGTGCTTGGCGTGTCCTGCATGACAACCAGCTACATCCATATCATCAACAGAAAGTTCAGGGTTTGAGTGTGGATGATTTACCATGACGACTTCATTTTTGTGAATGGATTGTTGACCGTTGTGAGAATGAGCCCAATGTTTAAGCAATGTGTTGTTCACAGATGAAGAACAGTTCACCAGAAATGGGTTCTTTAATTGTCGTAACAGCCATGCTTGGGCGTGACACAATCCCCACGCTGGATTCCAACATCACCACCAACATAGGTTTTCATTGAATGTATGGACCGGTATTATTGGTGATTATATAATCGAACACCAACCTTGAATAGAGTGAGGTACAAGGTCTTCGTCCAAGAAGTTCTTCCAGAGCTGTTAGAGGATGTACCACTTATCGTGCGTCGTCAGATGTGGATGCAAGTAAACGTAGCACCAGCACATTTCACTCTTCAAGTGCGTAACTTACTCATTGACACTTATCCCGGGCATTAGATCAATTCAATGGCCACGTCGCTCCCCCGATCTGACGCTTTTTCATTTTTTATTCTGGTGGAATATCAAAAGCGTCGTGTGCGAGACACCAGTTCCCAACCAAGAAGAACTTCTCGTCCGAATACTTAAGAGTATCTTATGCGGTTCGCCAGGTGCGTGATGTAGTTGCTAGAGTGCGCCAGAACTTTCTACGACGATGCTGTGTCTGTATTCAATGTGGTGGTAGTCATATTGAACACATAGTATTGTAAAACCAAATTGGTGAATACATTTTGTTTTGCTTAAGTGTGTGCACAAAATAATGTGTTGTCCAATCTGACATTCCGAGGCTTGTACTGGCCTAGGGTTACTTTCCAGACCATAAGTTACTAATAAAAAGTTGTTGTATTTCGACCCCTCTATAAGCTCCTGAAATTTGTGAACAACCTATCGAATCACACTATATATATATATATATATATATATATATATATATATATGTGTGTGTGTGTGTGTGTGTTTTATAACAAAAGTTTTTACATTTAGCAGCGATGGCCAATTATGACAAGAAAAGAATGAGATTTGTTCCCGAGACCTATAACTCTATACGTTAGTGCTCTACCAACTGAACTATTCAGGAATCATAACACAAACATTTATTTTTCATATATATATATATATATAATTCTCAATTCACGAGAGGCAGCGCGGTATCAGTCCAACTGCCATCTAGTGGCTACTCTAACAAGTAAGCATTTTAAAGATAATTTTTACTTCATAGCAGTAACTCTTGAATATTTAGATGTTGTAACTAATTTTTTGATATTTAGCAATGAAGGTCAATTTTGACTTGAAAATAATATGATGATGATGATGTTGATGGAGGTTTGTCTTTTCTTATTTTTGCTTCTGTATTTTGTACATACAATTTATAGAATTTTTAATAGAACTGGTCGGTCACCCATCCAGAATCCTGATTCTTTTGCCACTAGCTGCATGCCGCGGCTTGCTGTATGGCGGACGATTCCCAAATAAAATATATGTAAATTTACTGAATCCAATATAATGTGCTAACAAAATATTATTCATTATACAAACTCACAGTTATGAATATGTAATCAGGCATTTGCAATATTATAACAATTACATGCAGACAGATTTAATCAGTTTTACCAATTGGCAAAATCAAATGCAAATTTTATCACAATTGTCAATACTTTTTTTATAATGTGAAAGCATTGATGTTTAGTTAGCCTTAAAACGAAAAAGTATTAATGTTATAAAATCGTTACATAATCCCATAGTGAACCTGTACATTTGTTTACTATTATTATGAAAGTGCAAGAATATTTCGTTTCCAGGCAACTAAAGGTAATCATTAAATTCTTATAATCCATAAAAATGCGAAAGGAACAAATAACAGAACTTTAGTACAACGTAAAATACATATTATATAAATTTAAACTTTGTGAGGTAATCTAAGTGATGCTGTCTCTAGCTGTTTTCTAATTTAATCTGAACCGTTCATTTTGTTTATGAAATAACAATACATTTTATTCATAAATAAACTGTAACAATTTTTGACATCCGATTGAGCAAGTACTCGTCCTCCAGTGGAGTTCAGTTACAGAAATAATACGTAGAGGAACGTCGGGTAATTTGGATCCCTGTTTTGATTTTGTTGTTTTTCTTCTTTTAATTAAGGGATTTAAACTTTGTTTAATTACGGTGATTATCATTAGTGTTGTAACTATGAAATAGCATTTTTATTTTATTCAAATATGGAAACATATTCATAATTTATAAACATTTTTTACATTACGCATTAACCGAATTCCTTTGTTATGTTTAATTATTTTATACAGCCAACATGTCACATAATATCAAACCAAACCCCTCAGTATATTAGAAGAGCATCTACATACGAGTAATACAATATATTTAGGAGTTTTTTTAACATTTGCAATATTTAATAGCAGAAATTAAGAATTGATTCTTGTCCACTATAACTTCCATATACGGATAAAGTATACCCAAGAGTCCAACTTAGCTTTTAGTATCCTTTTTAGTTTGTTTACTCTGTTAATTTATACAGACAGACACAGATTGATCTGAAAATATTTACGACTGATCATAATTAAAAAGCGTTGATATTTATTTAATGTTTTGAAAAATTATTGTTGATTATAACATTCATACGTCATCCAACTGCAGAAAGCGACGGTCTTTGGGTTTAGTAAAATTACAAGGATATTAAATAAAATTAATTAAGTGCCTAGTTTTTACAAATAGCATCCTCATTGATAAAATATACGTATTCGCGTAAAGAGGACCCAGGTCCTCGTGGGGGGTTCGCATTAACCGAATTCCTTTGCTATATTTAATTATTTTAAACAGCCACCACGTCACATAAAATCAAACCAAACCCGCCAGTATATTAAAACAGCATCTACATAAGAGTTTTTTTTAACGTTTGTAATATTCAGTGGGTGAAATTAAGAATTGAATCTTAGCTTGAAACGTTTTTTAAAGTTGTCATTTTCATAAATATCACAAATAAACACTTCTTCACACAAATAATGAAAGAAACTGGCCTTGAATCCATCAAAGTTGATGAAGGGAAGAAGTTAAAATATTTTCTGTTCGAGAGCAGCACCACTTAAAGAACATATTAACAGGGTTCACTCAAACAGAAGTGTCCACATTACCCGAACTTCCATATATAGAAAATGAAAATTACAAAGTTTTAGTTAAGGGGAGACTAATACCAAACCGAAGACAGTATCATCATCATCATCGCTCCAGGGATTAGGCAATTGCCCGTTCCGACTTCATAATGCATCAGCCCAACGTCTTCTAGGTCTTCCAACTCCACGTCTTACTCTTGCTTGATAATTTCTTGCTAACAATGGAGATCTCTCCTTACTCATGCCATCCATATGATCAATCAATTTCTGTCTATAATTCGTGACCTTATCGAATAAAGGCTGTACTTTCAATTCTTCTCTATTATCCTCATTTCTTATTTTATCAAGTCTTGTACATCCTTTAACTTGTCTCAGGAACCTCATCTCTGCCGTCTGTATTGTACCCTTCTGTTTTTTTCATTGGTGCCCAAGTTTCACATCCATCCAATTTTGTGGGAACCGCCATAACATTATACATTTTTATCTTTGTTTCTTTTCTAATTTTAATTAATTAAATTATGTAATAATAGGTAGCGAAACAAATTTAGGAGAATTCACTCTACTCACAAAAAATGAAGCTAGGGATAATAATGTAAGTAAAACAGTATGTAATAGGTAAATATCACCCGAAGATGGTAATTAAATATTTTAAGAATTAATAGTATAGCCACTAAACCAAAATTTATTACTACTTAATAATTCTAAAATATTTAAATATCTTAAATCTATATGTGTTAATTTGTTTAGAATAGGATTGGATCTATGTATATTTTGGGTTCTGAATCACAAAGGACGTCCCTTTGTCTGCTTCTTGCAAGTGTTTTTATCCATATGAGTTATTGATTTACCTGCTCTTTACAATATAGTTTTGGTCTACCCAATGGTATTTTACCTCGTGGAAAATGTTCATAGCTATGTATGTTAGTCTTGTATTTTTCTGTTGTAATACTTGACCAAGCCATCGTGATTTTGTGCTCTTTTAAAGTAAAAATACTACATATTACGATATAAAATACAGATTGTTCTATTTAGGCCTATATTGTATTCACGGTCTCCTATTTCAAGAGAGAGGAGGAAAGAAAGAATTACTGAGTATAATGTGCTTCGGAAATTTTTTGGACCAAATAGAAGCGAACGGACAGGCGAATGGGAGAGAACTAAACATCTGTGAGCTTTTCAATAATTGTGGGAAACGAGACCTTATCTGTGATGTTCAGGACATGTGGCATGAATGGGAAATGAAATAGGGATATGGGAAACTTCTTTTAGGAAAAGCAGAGGAGAGTGCTCAGTAGGTAAATCAAGAATGAGATTGGGAGAGTAAGTTTTATCATGATTTATGGGAGATTAAATATAAAGGAAATGAGAAAATACTGGCTGAGGATAGGAATGTATGGAGAGTTTATATTCGCGCAGAATAAACCTCCGTTTTCAATGGTATCAGTGAATATGTTGGTGAAAGTTGTCTGTTTTTTGTATAGGTAATAATTTTATATAACGAGTTTTTGCAGGCAGTACTTTTATTTGAAGATGCTGTTTGATATATGAGTCAGTAGCTTCGCACTTCAAATCTGGGTTCCAAGGGGCGAGGAATTTTGCCCACATGATTATTTACTTCAGTTGTATTTACATGCCGAAAATCTACAAGACGGGACCTACGACTTTAAGTCTGTTCCGAAATAAGCGATAATAAGAATTTGAACATCCTGGAGAAATCTATCGTCCCCGTCGAGTTTAAACTCGCGAATATATTCCGTCTCAGCTATCTGTGAAGTAAGCGTACTAAAATTAAGTTCTGCGCAGTTCTTGTGGGTCCAATGAATGGTTGCTAGGAGGAGAGTTTGATCGATGGACAAGAGAAGGGATCATTTGCGTTCCGATTGTGACATCGTAAACACGCGGAAACATTTTTTTTTCTTTGTGTGTAGAAGCGAGTAGAATTGTATGGCGTTTGAAGTAGCCTGTATTATATGACCGTCCATCACTTCCTTCATATGCTCAGCTTTACCTCAGATGTACTTCAATGCTGGGACTTACGTCCGATTTTCGGAGAATTACGATACATGGAACTGTAATTCGGTTTCCGGCCATTTAAAATATCGTAAATAATACTGAAATGAGGCATAATACGTGATAACTTACAATATTTATCTTCGGAATATTCTGTTTTCAAACTCCTGTACTGGCCAATATGAATAAAATGAACTATTGGGATTGTTCTCATGTAAATATTTTTGAATATTTTAGTAGATATTGTATAGAGACACGAACATGACAGTGACAAAAATATATATACAGCATGTCCCATTTATCTTGATCATCTGAAATATATATATTTTTACAAAAGTTGTCCAACTACAAGTGGGAAATAATGGTGATGTTTATGAACTCTGTAGCGTTATTTATTAACAAGATATGAATACTAACTGCGTTTTCTACAATGACACTATGTATTTTTTATTCGATGCATTAATTATGCACTCCAAGACCTGTTTAAAGATGTATCAAAACGTGTCACTCTAATAAATAGAACCTTGTTAATGGAAACATAAAATATCACAAATACGTCATTATCCATTAATGTTTTATTTATTCTAAAGATACGAACGATAGGAAATATGAGGTATAGCTGGCGAAGTCATATCTGATAAACAATAACACGCCATTTGACATTTGTACACTATTTAAATTTGCATTTGGCCTATTATTATGTGTACGGGATATATTATATCCCTTCTTTCTCTCTCACTCCAACCCGTCAATGTTCTAAGTCGAGGCACGAGGTTCGGATATAAAAAAATGTAATTCAATTATTAAAACGAAGATTAGACAGGGTTTAATTTAAATAATGAAATGTACTCACTTTCGACCCATGAAATTTACATCTTCTACTATCAATAAAATCCTAATGAATGGGAGCCATGTTGTAAAACGTTAACAAATTTTAGAAACGTCGGTTACTTTAACTCGCCAACTGACTGATCAGAAGTCGAATGTTTGCAAATAAACGCGTGAAAATTATTTTTACCCAGCATTCGGAATATAATAAGAATGTATCACTAATAATAAACCACTAATAATAAATACGCGAGAGTAAGTCAATTCACATTGCTGCTGCACAAGTTTCTTCTTTATAACAGTGCACTTTCAGTATCAACGTAAACTAACCAATGAGTACACAAATAAGCTAATTAATTAGTAGACGAAAGAGCAATGCACACAGATTCCTTAGAAAAAAACTTATTTTGATTAATTTAATATATTTGTAACACATATTATACAATAGTATATTGCGATACCAGTGAGGTAAGCACTTGTTACTGATCGAGAAAAAGTTGTTTCAATTTTCGAGATCTATTATGTGCTTATCTCTTGTGTATTGCATGCTATTTTTTTGGTCGATGCGACTAATTTTTATTAAATATAGTAATAAATGAATTAAAATATTGGTTGGATGTAAATGACTTCTATGAGAAAGAAACATTTGGTGATCGTTGCTATGTAGCTTTTCATTTGTTTTATTATAAGCAAGGATTGTTGGCTGTGGAGACATTTTCATATGTAGTACCGTGATTAGAAACTGTTTGATAATTTTATTAATGGAAGGAGTCATGGTAGATGATAGAGAAATTGAAGAAGCCTGGAGAGTGGGATGTTCTGCATTAATTCCGGAAAACTCTAAAGAAAGGTACGAGTTAGTGTACAAAACATTCAAGAAATGGTTAAATGAAAAAGGTGTGCAGATTAACGAGAAGAATATGTTGGCATATTTTGTTCTGAGGAATGAGAAATTAAAGTCTGCAGGAAGTTTATGGTCAGAGTACTCAATGTTCAAAGCTAATATAAAGTTAAATGATGGTATTGACATTTCCTCATTTTATAAATTAATTGCTTCCTTGAAAAATAAAACGTTGGTCATCGACCAAAATAGTGTAGTGTTTTTAGCAGGGAAGAAATTAATATGTTTTTAAATGAAGCTCCTGATGATGTGTTCTTAATGATGAAGATAGTAGTGATTTTTGGAATCGCTGGGACCTGTCGGAGAGAAGAATTGGTTAAAATGATGATTGACGATCTCGAGGACAGGGGTGAAGTTATAATTATTAATATCGCAAATAGCAAGACGAACATTAGTAGATGTTTTACAGTTACTGAAAAGGTTAATGCAGAAGTTGATTTTTAGGAATTGTAAGGAAATATGTTGCTTTGAGGCCAAAAGAGTGTAGGCGCAGACGATTGTTTTTTGACATTTCGCAATGGGAAGTGCATTGGTCGGCCTATAGGAATTAATACTATGGGTGGAGTTCCTTCAAAAATTGCACATTATCTAAAACTAGAAAATGCTAGTTCTTTCACGGGCCATGCGTTCAGGAGAACATCTGCTACTTTGTATGCAGATACAGGCGCCGATATTTTGTCTCTAAAACGACACGGTGGGTGGAAATCTTCACAAGTGCAGAAGGTCATGTAGAAAATTCTATTCAAAATAAGATTAATACAGCAGATAAGATTTTACGTTGTGGAAGCGAGATTGAAGTAGGGCCGTCTACTAGCGGAGAAACAAATATGACAACATTGAACGTGAAGAAAATGTCCAAAAGCATTCAATAATTGTAATAATTGTACTATCACATTCAATATATCAAAATAAATATTGCTACTATTGTTTTACTTACCGCACGTGTGCTTTTTGAGTCCATATCAGCATTGCGATTTCTTTTGTTTGCATAGCAACCAGGTTAGATGTGGGAACGTTGAATTACTTCCAGTAACAACAATATTAGTAAGTATAAGAAATTAGTCACATCGACCAAAAACATTTTATTTTTCTGCACTCCCTGTCTATATGAACTTTAATTATGCCAAATATCACACTACTCCGTGCCCGCAATCTGCTTAAAAACGGGTTCAAAGTTTTGCATGCTAAATTTCTTCACGTATTAATATATAGATGGTACATTGTAATACATTTTTGTATAGGTCTTGGGGTGCTTAGTTGAAGCATCGCGATCGGCACAAAAAAAAAAGAATGGTGCCATTAAAGAAAACTAAGTTAGTATTCATATCTAGTTAATAAATAACGCTAAGAAGTTCACGAACCATTCTTACCATTTCCCCCCTCATAATTGGGTGCTTTTGTATAAAATCATTTTTCATTTTGTACTTACGTACACAGATATTTCGGGTGATCAAGATAACTGGGACACTTTGTATATATTTTGTTGTTAGGAACAAACGCGGAAACTCGGTATATACAATGAATTATGAAAACTACTGGCCTATTCTCATAGAAATATAAACGTAAATTCGGCTAAAAACATAAAAGGTTCCATTCAACTTATATAATGGATCAATACTTTTAAAATTCATATTACAGCTCCGATAATGTTATGTATAAGATGTTAAATATAGAATTGGTACCTGGCAAGTCAGTCGTCCTCAACTAAATTATTATACTTCATCAAGTAGTGAAAACATTAACTGGTACCAGTTAAAATGCAGAAGACGAAACATTGTTTTTGAAAGGCCTCCATATTGGAATTACTTGAAGTATAGTAATTTAGTGGAGGACGACCTACTTGGCAGGTACCAATTTTATATTTAATATCTTATATTATGGAGACACTCAAATTATTTTCGTTAACATTAATACGAACACTATCATCAAACACTAACGCCAAAGATTTGCAAACTCCAATCTTTCGTGTTTGCGTTACCGGGATTCGAGAGGAGATAAGAAATGAGATAGACATGGAAACATTTGATGTGAAGCACCATTTTGTTCCAAAATAATCGTTACTTTCATAACAAAAACATAAATTATGTTACGATGCGAGGTTGGGAAGTGGTTTTTACAGAAGCGAGGAAATGTTTGAGGTTTTTAATTTCCGAGATTCTGTAAAACACTCCACGAACATGCGTTTAACATTATTTTTGCGCCATGGTATTTTCAAAATAATAAATAATAGTAAAATAATAACACTTTTGTTGGAAAGTTTTGCGTTCATTATAAACAACTGACTAAAGTTAACAATTGGGCAATGTTTATTAGTTGAGACTACAGCAGGCCGCGACACCAATCAGTCATAAAATGGCGACAAGTACTTACTTTTGTTTTATATTGTTTCAAATAAAGTTCAGTTCATTTAAAATGCAGTCATATGTTTCGTATAATGTATATTAACACTAACTTTTGTATATATTTTTGCATATGCATTGTACGTAGTATACATAAAGGGCAGTGGTTTTACTTCCCGCACATGGTTTGTAATATGTAATGTTACAATATAGTTATTTAGGTTGGCAACCCTGAAATGTAGGAAGTTGAACTTTAAATCGTGGTCGCCATTGCTGTAAGTACGACAAAATATACTATCGAGCAAAAGTAATTTGATTATAGAAGTTATTTGGAAACAAGTAGCGAATGAACTGAATTGTGTAGGTTAGTTTTGATTATAGTAGCTTTACTCGTTATTAGAACTTGATAGGTTACTAGCTGATTGTATGGCGTTGCACCGGTGTTTCTTTATCCACATTTTCTTGGCATCAATCAGTTTAATGACTCCAAAAACTATGGGTTCAAATCTATTCACTACCTCTTCTTTAGAGATGCTACGGCTACAAAATGGGTTTAAATGTCATCGAAACTGTCACCAATCAGATAGGTGATCCCGAAATCTACGGTTTCGATACTAACCTCGGCCATTTTGAAAATGTTATTTACCGCCCCTTCTCACACCCTTAAGGGTGCAAAGGACAAACGTGAGCTTAAATGCCATCAGGGATTTCAGTAATCACCTTTAACGACCCCGAAAACTACGGATTAGACAATATTCTTGAGAACTATTGACATCATAAATTCCATCTCTTCTCTCCCTCCTTCACCCTCATAGGGGTACTAGGATCAAACTTGGGCTTAAATATAATCTGGATTGTCACTAACGAACTTAGTAACCGCAAAATCTGTGTATTAAACACCAATCCCGATCCATTTTTTATTTTTGTTTTCGCTAAGGATAACATTTGAGTTTAAATTCCACTGAGAGTCCCAATAATCGGTTTAGCGACCCCAGAAACCGTGAATTCGACATATTATTACTTGTCGTTTTCTATTACTTCTCCAGATTTCTCTTCCCTCGCCCCTCTCGTAGGTGTACTAGGGGTCTCTTATCCCCATTAAACTTTTGCAGATTGTATAATATATTTTTTATAAGTCCTTGTGTCTCTCAACGAGAGGTAGGCGTTCTCCCCCTACTAAGAACAATTACTAATGACTTTGAATAAAAATGCAAACAAATAAATGAAGGGATAGGAAAAATTAATCACCTTAATATTGAGCAACAATTCAACCACACAAATTAGTTGCACTTGTTTTCGGACAGATGCCATTGAGTGGCCTAAGGTCAGCGTTCCGCCTCATAGTGACAACTAGGAAATCGAAATATTACTAGGATGAGAAAGTTCGGTACGCGTTTCCTTTTTATTTAGGCTTGTCGTTCTTTTAGGAGCCTGAAAATTTTACATATAAAAAAACCTTTCGGAAGATATATTCGTATTCAACACTTGTTTTACGACAATTGAGTCATGCTGGTTCACAATATGCAAGCCGTTTGTCTCTATCCCCCGCCGTTCTTGAGATATATGACATTATCCATTTGACCATTTATATATGTTTAACATTGTATCCAGGCAAACAACTCACAGGCAGAATTTTCAGTAGAGCACATATTGCTGAATGGAGTACTAATTAACATATACTATATAGCATCATCTAGTTTAAGGTATAGTACACATATAGAATACATAGATATAACATAAAGTTCCCTAATATAAAGTTAATTTGATTTACATTTCTTGACTTAGACTTGTGTCTGTGCTGAGCATTTGGCATGTCGCGCTGAAGCATCCAGCAGTAGTCACCCAACATTGCTGCTCTCCATCGACTCTGATAGCGTGACTCCATCACCAAGGTATCCTGATAAAAACATTCGCCACGTTCATTACTGGCAGAACCTATAGATAAGTCATAGATAAGCTTGAAATATATTAAATATTATTAAATTATAACTCCCTACTAAAAAAATAAAGCATAGTAAAATTCTCGGTAAAGAATTAGAGATGTGAGACGAGGAAATTAATCTTAAACGGATATGTCTTAACCCATCAAGCTGTACGCACTAATGCACTTCTGCACAACATAGCAGATTTATAATTTCCAAGGAAATTGGCTACAACTGACTTGAATACCACCCATGCATCTTTCTCAGTAGTGTTCGAAGTACTTATTATCAATGATCTTCCTTATTTGAGGATCTATGAACACACCTTCTTTCATTTTCGCACAACAACTCCGGAAACTTGTTGCACAGGTACCAAAAAACCTCTGAGTTGTTGTCTAGTGCCTTCATGAGCCCAGCTTTATATGATGTGGAGGTATAATAACTTTTCTCGCTCAACCAACGGCACACGAAGGACGTTTCTACTACCTGGCTGCATTTTATTTCTGATAAAGGTAAAGTGATCCCACTACAGGCCTCAGGAGGCCCTTGGGGTAGTAGGAGGTTAAGGTTCCCACTTTTTCTTGACAATCGGCACTTGATGTCAGCCGGGTTGTCAGCCCTGCGTGACGGCCGCCTTTACCCCAGAACAAGCGTCTGGTACTCATTTCAATTAGAGGCTGAGTCGACCCCAGGGCCATAGTGCCGCCAGAAGGTTTGGGTCAGTTTAAAAATCCTGACCCCACCGGGACTCGAACCCTCGACCTTCCGACTTGTAGCGCAGTGCCTTAACCTCTACGCTACGGCGTACCCCTTTAATTCATCTTTATATAGTGGTGCTTCCTATCTCTGCTCCCGGCCTGCATTCCCCATGAGAATAGTGATAACTTTTAAATTATATTACAATCAATACTCGCGATAGCGTATTTTTTCAAGATGGGCAGAATATCCAACCGGTACTGTTGCATATCTGTTTTCATTGTGTAATAGTATTGCTTTAAAACTTGTCTTAGAGGAATCAATAGACAGTCGCCATGCTTCAGTGCTATGTTCTACCCCGAGCATGACATAAGACCTTGTACGTCCATGCAGTAGCCATATTGTCACTCATTGCAAAAAAACTGCACAAGTTGTTTGTGTCAGTCTCGAAATTGTGAAGTTCTTTTACCCGGTGCTAGCAAATTCTTTAAGTCGTAAACTTAGCAGTTCCGCTTGGCCTTTTGTTAGTACGAGGTCGCAAAGTTCATCATTATTCAACAAATGAATATCTTTACCAGGATAGTAGTCAGAATCTGAGTTGTTGCTAGAAGATGGAGAACTTTCTTTTCGCGTTCCTTCATCGACTCTGCATTCTGTAGGTGGTGTTGGTATTGGGCAAGTGACGGGATTATGTGGAATTGACTTAGGAATTGAGTCAATATCTGTATACTTCACAGATGCACGAGATTTGTACGAGAATCCAGTGACATTTGTCAAACAGAAATAACAGTCTGTGGCGTGGTTGCTTGGCTCACGCCATATCATAGGAACTCCGATGGTTGTCCTCTTTGCGATCCGTATCCAACCCCTTAAGTTGCATTCACATGCCAAACAGATGAACTCTGGTACCCACGACTTAAACCGTCCACGTTCGAATGAAAGTACAGTACATATGCTCTCCGTAGAAATGGTGTAAATGTCTTCCAATGGGCTTTGTATGTCAGATAACCACACACATAGCAAAATAAATGTGGCGAATTGATGCAATCTCTAGACGCAGTTATTTTTCACTGAGAATAAAAAAAAAGAAACAAATGAAAGAATAGTAAAGCGACCCCAAAAATATTTAGACTGTTATTTTAAGTATAACTGTACTCACAACCAACGGAAAAATTCGCCGTTTCATTAAAAAAAAGAGACGAACAAAATTTCCGACGAAAGGTGTTTCATAAAATTAATGTTTTTGTTGATATCTTGAAAACCTGACGTGATAGAGCAAAACAGTATTCAGATTTGCAATCAGCATGGATCCCTGCATTAGAAAAAAAAAAACGTTATGTCAGATATATATGGCTTGATTTTCAGAGAAATTTTTCAGACTCGGGACCCACGGCCTAAAGTCCCTCCCGGAGGACTTGTTCTTGGATTTTTTTATCCAGAAAAAATGCAACGACCACGGCCGGTTTTGAACCCGGAACTAGAGGCAAGGAACGTTACTCGTAACTGCTAACCCACCGCGGCCGACCACGAAATTACTCCAGATATAGTGTGGAACAGTGAATTTATATGCAGGTGGATTCCTCCAATAAAGTAGTAATGACGTGGCGACTGTTGTACTACCTACACATAAACAATTAGATTAGTTGGTACAGATTCCTGCTATCGAGCAATGTTTATTGTGTTAATTTGACTATTACACTCATATGACGTCACACTAGTTTTAATGTTATATTAGTATTATATTAGTTTTTAATTATGCCAAACCATGTTCTCCAAGTGTACAATACAACCTAGACTCGCGTGACGTTCGGCTCAGCCGTATTCCTTCTTCGGACTTTCTTTCTCCGCGAGTGTAGTACGTAGAAATTAATTAACAAAATAAATACATATTTGGCCATTTGCTGAGAAATTTCCTTAATTTATACAGTTCGTCCGTGATTGGCTTTTTTTTTGCACCAGTGTGTACCATCAGTATTTGAGAAGATGTATAATCGTGTAATAACGAGGTAGGTGGAGCCATCTGTGTTATAAATTACGTACAACACGTCACTGCATCTGACAATACGTCATATCTTACTGTCGATGTACACGTCAAACATTACACGTATTGCAACATTACTCCTGTTGATGGTGATTGAACGAATTGAGGACATTTTCTTTCTTCATAGGGTTATCAAGTCATCCCACGTATCTCCATTATGATCAGTCTCAATATATTAGACCTGTAATTTATTCAAAGAAAAAACATAAAATTGAGCGAATTCATTCAAGCGGTAGTTTTAAGACTCGGGAGGTCTCGTGTTCGAAATCCGGTGGCCACAATCTAAATTAGGATATTTCCTGATTTTTCTCAGTCGTCAAAGCAATCTCATTACACGGAATCATTTCTTCACATTCACAATCATCATCTCCAGACCCTACAATACACATAATCATTATCTCCAGACCCTACAATACACATAATCATCATCTCCAGACCCTACAATACACATAATCATCATCTCCAGACCCTACAATACACATAATCATCATCTCCAGACCCTACAATACACATAATCATCATCTCCAGACCCTACAATACATATAATCATCATCTCCAGACCCTACAATACACATAATCATCATCTCCAGACCCTACAATACACATAACCATCACCTCCAGACCCTACAATACACATAATCATCATCTCCAGACCCTACAATACACATATTCATCATCTCCAGACCCTACAATACACATAATTATGGTGCATTTTGTTCGCCGCTTTGACAACATATCCATCCATAGTAATTCTGTCCGACGGCAGGTCTTTCACTGCAATCATAGCATTTTCATGCTACGTTTGCAGCTTTACTAGGGAATTGTAGGTGTGGTAGCTTCTCGTTGCTTTCCACACCGGTAAAGGATGATGACGATAATGATAAGGATGAAGATGGCCATATGATTTTGGGGACCGTTTGGGCCATATAGTTTTCCTGACATTTGTCTTACAGGTGAGGAAAAACCCCGAAAAAAGCCTCACCCAGAAAAACTGCCCCGACCGGGGATCGAACCTGGGCCCGCTGCGTGACAAGGCAGCACGCTACCTCGAGACCACATATTTCAGTCTTTAAACACCAAACACCTTTGGCTCCTATTATTATAACATCCTTACTTATCTCATCCATCCATCACATTTTAGGTCTTCCTTTCCTTCAACTATTATAAATAGTTCCTTTTAAAACTCTTAATGGAATTAAGATTAATAAAATTAACTCCGATCCTGGAATTCACTCCCTCTAGATATCAGGTGTTTAACGCACATTTGACATTTATAAGTCACTCTTATACAGTTATGTTGTTAAATATATTTTTTTTATCGGGAACTAATCTTTTTATGTCATTAATAGTTTTTTTTCTATCTTATACATTTTATATTTCATTCATTAAATCTATATTAAATCAAAATGCATTGTAAATAATTATATTATAGATATCCATTCACAGTAATTCTGCTCGAGGGCAGGTCTTTCACTGCAATCATAGCATTTTCATGCTATGCTTTGCAGCTTTACTAGGGAATTATAGACGTGGTTGCTTCCCGTTGCTTTCGACACCGGTGAAGGATGATAATAATATTAATAAGGATGATGATGATGACCGGATGATTTTCGGACACCGTTTGGTCCTAAGCTTCCTGACATTTGTCTTACAGGCGAGGAAAAACCCGGAATAAAATCTCACCCAGAAGCCTGTCCCGACCGGGAATCGAATCTGGACGCGCTGAGTGACAAGGCAGCACGCTACCTCGAGACCACAGCGGTGGACATTGTAGATATACTATGTAATAATTTAGTAGATATACTATGTAATTGAGATGAAAGAATAATTTTTGTGTTTTTTTATCCTGGTTGAGTGGTAGACAAGGCCTTAAAGCATTAAGTCTGCCAGGTAAAATGAAGTTATTAATATTATTATTATTGTTATTATTATTATTGTTATTATTATATCATTATTATTATTATTATTATTATTATTATTATTATTATTATTATTATTATTATTATGGTTTGTATGTGTTCCGCATTGCAGGGACCTTCTGATCGCAACTTCTCTAAAAAAGTTAAACTAAAAATGTATAAAACTGTTATTGTTCCTCCAGTTATACCGGTAATGGATGCGAAACAAGCTCTCTTACTTTAAAGAAAGAGTACTTGAGAATAAAATTCTTAGTAATTGTTTAGGACATAAGAGACTGGTGAATGGGAAAGACTACGTAACAGTAAGCTACATTATTTTTATAGGAACCCAGATGAAATAACTGTAGTAATTGTTTAGGACATAAGAGACTGGGGAATGGGAAAGACTACGTAACAGTAAGCTACATTATTTTTATAGGAACCCAGATGAAATAATTGTAGTAATTGTTTAGGACATAAGAGACTGGTGAATGGGAAAGACTACGTAACAGTAAGCTACATTATTTTTATAGGAACCCAGATGAAATAATTGTAGTAATTGTTTAGGACATAAGAGACTGGTGAATGGGAAAGACTACGTAACAGTAAGCTACATTATTTTTATAGGAACCCAGATGAAATAATTGTAGTAATTGTTTAGGACATAAGAGACTGGGGAATGGGAAAGACTACGTAACAGTAAGCTACATTACTTTTATAGGAACCCAGATGAAATAATTGTAGTAGTTTTATCTTGTAGACTACAAAAGGGCAGGACATGTGACACGAATGGGAAATGAAAGAAGAGCATACAAACTCCTTGTAGGAAAATCAGAGTGAAAGCGTCCACTACGTAGGAGAGCAAAAAGTGGTAGAGTAACATTACGTTATACAGGTGATGATTTTAAAGCGTTGGTTCAGAATAGGGATGATTGGAGAGCTTGTGTCCGCGCGGGCATGAATCTACGGTTTCGATAGTGTCATTGAGTTAGTTAATGGTATGTGAGTATCTGATTTTATATTCTGTTGCCCTCGTCACCTTATAAGTTGGATTTAACAAATTTAATTATGTCAGACTTTTTATCATAAGTAATCTAACAAGAGGTTGTGTTGTTCTGAAAAAATCACGAGTGACAAAGTCGGGATTGATTTTGTCTAATGAAAAACGCAACCTCACGTTGGATTTGGAGCGACTGTTTAGCGAATAATACATCAGAAGCTAAACATAATTACAATGTTTAATATTTACCAAATGTGAGGTTATGTATTCCGATCTTACTTCCGGGCGATTTCTAAGCCGGCTGTATAGTTATAAATAGCATATTTTTACTGTTAAATCTGTTTTGGATTGGAAATAATTAATAACAGATGATTATAAGAGTAATGTCCACCGCTGTGGTTTCGAGGTAGCGTGCTGCATTGTCACGCAGCGGGCCCGGATTCGATCCCCGGTCCGGTCAGTTTTTCTGGGTGAGGTTTTATCGGGGTTTTTCCTCACCTGTTAGACATATCTCAGGAAACCTTTAAGGCCCAAATGATCCCCGAAATCATATGGTCAACATCATCCTTCTCATTATCATCATCATCATCCTTCACCAGTGTGGAAAGCAATGGGAAGCTACCACACCTTTAATTCCCTACTAAAGCTGCAAGCATAGCATGAAAATGCTATGATTGCAGTGAAGGACCTGCCTTCGGACAGAATTACTGTGGATGGATAAGAGAAATAACTATTAACAATAATGCAGATTCATTATGCAACATTTAATAATTGATTTAGAGCAACAGGAATATCCTTTTTTGGTAATTTTTGAAGTTGTTTTCTTTTGGCATTTCTTGCTGTACCATTTCAATCTTACGTTGTTGAATCGATATCCTTGTCAAATAAGTTAATTTGCCGAGATATATTTCATTACGAAAAGGACAAGGCAATTTTATCAACAGGAAGAGGCAAAATTGTCGGTCAATGAGATAAATAGTCTAATTATATACGTCAGACTTAATTGTATTCTTTATGCTTAATTGTCTATTTTGGGTTTAAATATTCTACATACAATTTTACATTTAAATTGTCTCAGATTTTCTCTCCTTCTTTCCTAGGCATATGTAATTACAGGGCGACCAGCATCCTGTATATTTTGAGTTTTGTGTTTTTTAATCAACTGATTCTCAAACAATTGTTTAATTCGGCAAAATATACCTTATTTATAGTTTTGATTCTGTCATTGATAGAGTCACGCATGCCACATTCGCTGTTCGTTACAAAATTTCGTAGCGACATTAAATAAATAAAGAAAAGTCCACCATGGAGGAACTGCATATCACTATTACTAGTCTCCACGGCTAGAGGGGAAGTTTATAGAGCTAGAGTCGCAAAACTATTGCCCCATGCTCCTGAACACACGTGAATGTGGTTGTCAAATTAGTCATTTAATAGACGACTGCTGAAGGTTTCGGATTATTTAAAATCGGTGTTTGTCAGCCTCACAACATATCATGGGGATGGGAATTGGCAACATGTACTGAGGAAGGCAAAGGAGGGACAGCTCATTCTACAGTAGTAACATTGCTTGCGGATTATTCATTTGGTCAATTTGGTGACGGATCATGTAAAAAGCACAATAGTTGTCAGCGCTCTCCTTCCAATCAAATGACAAGATACGAGAGAATAGACAAAATACTAGCATATTTTCCGCGTGCAAATTTTACTCGTGCGAGTAATAAGCGAATTCCTCAGCAAGTCAATTTATGATCCCATTTTGCTGGTACATTATTTTGTTAAATTGGGGAGACTCAATTTCTAAAGCCAGCTTATTTAGAAGTGTCGGTTTACAGAGAAAATAAATCGTGCATAACTGTATGTTATTAACTATTTGCACATTAACGTAGTAATGCGTAACGTTACGGAAATTCATTATATACAAAATAAAGAAATGCATCTTTGCTGAATTCCGCTAAAAAAGTCAGCAACGATCTGGGAGACAGATTTGTCATAAGTAATGCCACGAGTGATTTCCAAATTATCGATAAATTAACGACTCACGAAGTGAGGAGTGAATTTATCTAGAAAATTTGGAGATCAAGAGTGGCATTTGTTAGGACTATTTAACGAATAAAATTAAGCTGTTTACTCATAAATCATTATTTAAACATAGTTAATTTAAAATATTTATATAATTAATGCAAACGGCGATGTTTGAATACAAATGAGAAACATTTGTTATGCTTCATTTGTTCATCACTGCAACCAGATCATAATATTTGTTGCCGAAGGATCGTAATATTGTAAGAATGCACCCTAGTAGAGAAAAAATGAAACACATCGAACTATTTATAAAAAACATTATAGGTAATTAATTAATTTCTAATGTCCTACGATGTAAATTATATTATTCTGGAACGTAAATTCCTGGGAAATAATAGGTTTAGGAAAGTGAAAACAATGGGTTCTTATTATTGTGGTATAATCAATTACTACGAATGTTTTTCTTTTAAATCCCGCAAGCAGTATCTGTTAACATTCGTGCACTATATATATATATATATATATATATATATATATACAATCTGGTAGCCGTATTTCTTAGAGAGTCAATCACTGTAAAATAATGCTCTGACCTATTCAGAATGTTAAAAAGAGGAGCTTGATTTTAATTTAATAAAATTAAACTGATAAAATCGAGGTGAAAAAGACTGATTGGTTGTAAATCAAAATTCATTGAAATGTGATTGGTCATTGTCTCCCATTTGGGACATGAGTTAAATCGTCCGATTAAAACTACACTAAAAGTTTAGAATTACAGTAAAAGTGTTAAGAACAAGACAAAAACTTCAAAATTGATCCCAACACGTGTTTTGATTACATAATAAAAGGATATATATAAATTGAAGTGGCTTATCTTTATACATACATTTTCTGTATGTGTGTTTGTCACTCTACTCCTTCTAAACGACTGGACCCATTTGATTAAATTTTGTGTGTGCGTCTTATTGGTTCCTCGATGATTTACATTCACAATTGAACTCTGTAAAACCATTAGGTTTAGGAGTTCGTTTGAAGTGAAAATTTAAGGATGGATTTCTCAACCCAAGTCTAAACCACGACCGGGATTTTCTTATTTTTTATTGTTTCCATAATAAACACAAAAAAATGAAAATCTACGGCTGTTAATTCCTAAAATAAATGTCTGAATCATGTCTATGGTTTCATAACAATTTCTGTGAATTTTCAGTCATTTTTATAGGTGTTATAGGAACAATAAAAAATTGGAAAACCGGGATCATGGCTTAGACTTCGGTTGAGAAATCTACCCTAAAAATCGCTCTAGCGATCACAATTTTCGATGTTTTATAACGAAACTCGATATGACCTATTGAAATAAACCGCGGTTGGTATTATCCAAAAATGAGCGAAATCCGACAATTAGATGTGAAGGTTTACCTGAAATCCGAAATTAAAAACTGCCTAAAGGACCTGACCGACTTTTTATGAAATTTGTTTGTGTTTGAGTGGATCTCTGGATGTTTTAGATTTACAGTTGGACCCTCTAAAACTATTGGTGTATGAGTTCACCTGAAGTGAAAATTTAAAAATCGCTCAAACGGTCACAATTGTCGATGTTTCACAACAATACTAAGTATATCCCATTAAAATAAACCGATGTACAGTAGTTATTATCTCAAAATGAGCGAAATCCGACAATTAGATGTGAAGGTTTACCGGATATTCGAAATTAAAAACTGATTAGCAATCGCCATGTTTGGTTCGTCTCAGCGTATACTATACAGTTTAGATAACCTTTAATATTCCATACTTATTTAGGCGTAGCAACGCACGCCGGGTATTAGCTAGTATTAATATAAATTTACTCATAACTTGAACAGGGCATCATTAGGGTGATCACACGATAAGTCAGATTTCGCACAGAGATATTTTTATTCACGCTTGTGGTTCTTTATGTGCCTGAAAATCTTCAGACTCGGGACCCATAGCTTAAAGTTTGTCCCGGAAGACTTATTGCTTCGATTTTTCCATCTTAAAAAAATCCATCGACCACGGGTTTGAACCCGCGACCCTCGGAACTAAATGCAAAGGAACATAGCCACTAGTCCACCGCGGCTGACAAGCTGCGAAAATAATCCAGTCTTCTTCTTTTATGTCACGGTTTAGGCTTTTGCTATCCTGTTCCGGCTCCAAATTGCTGCTCTTTCCATCTTTTTTTTTTTTTTTTTGGTCTTCCCGAATTTCTTTTCCCTCTTGGGGAATAGTTGTATGCTGATTTTGGAATTCTGTTCTGAATCATAAAAATAACTCAATAAAATATTATTTATCATGTCTCAGATATGTTTTCAATTCAGTGTCTAACTTGTTTTGTTATACCTTGTGTTTACATTAATATTTCTATAACTAATGCGCTAGAAAGATAATTACCATTTTAATAGGATAATATACTGGGGAGGGGGTACGGCAGTCATCTATTGTTAAGTGCGCGTTTAGTACTAATAACATGGAAAACATTTATCTTTTTCCCTGTATTGAAGGAAATGTTAAACAAAGAGAAAGAAAGGAAATAAATTACATTTATAAGCAATAGAGGTAATTAGATTAAATCGGATTAATAAATATGGGTCCGGGTATTAAGACTCTAGCACACAATCTTATTTTTGGTTCATTTTATTACCTATAGTCTACCGCTGTGATCTCAAGGTAGCGTGCTGCCTTATCAAGCAGTGAGTCCGGGTTTGATCCCGGTCGGGACAGGCTCCTGGGTGAGGTTCTTTTTCGGGGTTTTTCCTCGCCTATAAGACAAATGTCAAGAAGCTTAGAGCCCAAAGGTCCCCGAAAATCATTCGGCCATCACCATCATCCTTATCATTATCATCATCCTTCACCGGTGTGGAAAGCAACGGGAAGCTACCACACATATAGTTCCCTAGTAAAGCTGCAAAGCACAGCATGAAAATGCTATGATTGCAGTGAAAGATCTGTCGCGAGCAGAATAACTATGGATGGATGGATGGAATGTAATACCATATTTGACAGAATTATATAATATAAGGTGAATAAATCATAATCTGATAGAAAACATTGGAAAACACATTTATAAAATACATATCAAACTTTAATCTCAATTGTCTTAGTAAAAATATTTTGTGGGTTGTCACGTTTTTGCTCACGACCCTCAATTCTTCTCAGCCAGAAAATCTGAACGAACCTAAAATAGTTTATCGATAGATTTCAGTTGTACTCTGTATAATTTTTAGGTTTCTACATGTTCTTGCAGTTTTGAATGTTCCCTTATGGAGACACTGCATAGTATTTGTGCCTCTAGTGGAACCGGCGTTTAACTGACATGTCCTTCCGTCACAGCTGGCCGTACAAATATTCCGACTGAATAATAATTGACGTCCATCTCGTTCACAGTTACGAGCAGATTCCTTCAGTATGGAGAACTGTTTCCCCATTTCAAGTGAACACCGCATTAATACACTAGTGAGGTGCTTAGAGCGGTAGCGCCCTATCTAATAGTTGAACGAGAACTGGTCCAGAAGTGCAGTTGATCTGAAACAAAAGTTATATAACTTTGTACTAAGGACCAACTAGCAAACTGTATTGAGTAACCTAAGAAATTGTGGCTGGACGTGAACATCAGTAAAGCTAAATATATGTTCACACAAACAAATATATTATATAATTCAAACGAACAGTTACTGACAAATAAGGGAACTTTGAAGAAATAGCTGAAATAAAAAAATTATGAACAATAATTATAAACAAAAATGAAGTGCACAGAGAAATTAAACATAGACTGAATTCTGGAAGTTAATAATATTATGCATTACAAGGACTCTTCTACCAACTCCTAAAAAAAAGTTAAACTGAAAATATATAAAACTGTTATTCTGTCAGGTATATTATATGAATGCAAAACATGGTCTCTTACTTTAAGGGAGGAAAAAAATAATATTGAGTATTTAATGGAAATCACATTTAGACCCTTAGAGCACCAGAAAAGATGTTAATATCTACATCTAGGCTGCTGGTTGATGTAATGGACTGTGCACATTATATCATAATGACACTGGTAATATTACAAGGGATTAGTGATTGAAAATGTCTACTTAATCAATAATAATAAAAAGAGTGTAGTGAGAAACTACATAATTTAATTTCACAATTTACCACTTATTTGACAACCACGTTATAACATAGGAGGGAGGATCCATTGAT
Source organism: Diploptera punctata (assembly GCA_030220185.1). Lineage (NCBI taxonomy): Eukaryota > Metazoa > Arthropoda > Insecta > Blattodea > Blaberidae > Diploptera > Diploptera punctata. Next base: position 112,562 of record JASPKZ010007403.1, on the reverse strand, counting down.
CCCAGAAACCGTCACAAATTGAGTCGCATTTCATCCCGAAACAACATACGAACAATTGTAAATTAATAGCACAGGCACACATTTCCCTGCACTAAGAACTCGTACGAATTCTCCCAGAATATGAATCAAATTATCTAAAAATCATGCCCTAATAACAAATTGAACGTTCTCCATCATGTACGAAGCAAGACTGCTAATGGCGTATGAATACATTTTAATATGAACAAAGATGCAAACTAGCTAACTAACTTACTGGCACTATTGAACACGTAAGTTGATTGACCGCGCGGACATAAGCTCTCCGTACATCCCTGTCCTGAGGTAATGTTTTCTAACCATTCCCTGTATAATATACTGCCCACAAAAAAATCATAGTTAATATTATTCTCCAACCTCATTCTTGGTCTACCAACTTTTTCGTATTTCAGCTCATTTATGTCAAGATGATCAAGTAGATTCCCGGGCAACGCCGGGTAATCAGCACAGGGTGTCTAAAAATATAAATTTATAATTATTTTTCCTTTCACTTATTCAACTAAACATAAAAACACATTCATTTTCATTTATTTCGGCGTAGCAGCGCACGCCGGGTATTAGCAAGTAAATAATAAAAACAAGAATTCATAGTTTGTAATTTTGAGGGCGGGACATAATTTATAATTCCCTTTCTAAAGATTCCATTTTTTAGCCTTCACTTACACCACTCTACAAATACCATCTGCACCAGGTCTACATTTAAAAATGTTCATCGTAAGCAGCAATTGTATATCAAAATTAAGATAATACCATAAGTCATAATACTTATATTGTTTTAAAAATTGTAACTTTAGTTTCTTTTTTGATATGCTTATTTCATAATATTCCATTCAGGGCAGATAGTACATATTTTTCTGAATTTATGTTTGATCATAATTCCTTTTCCTGCTTCCCATATTATGTAATGTTTACTCCCAAAAAATAGTATTCCTCTACGTGTTTAATTACTCCCATTTCATCTTCCAGTATCAAATCTTGAATCTCTCCTATGGCCATATACTTGGTCTTTTCCATATTCACCTATAGTTCCCATTTATGGTTCAGAGGTTTTGACTATACATTTTCAGATGAAAAGAAAACTAATGGTAGCAGAAATGGACTATTGGACAAGATCGGCTGGGATATCAAAAAGAGAGAAAATTGTAAATGATTGTTATAAAGAGAACTTGAATGTGCAAAACTCGATTTATAATTTATCAAAGAAAAACAACTAAAAGGGTTCGGGCATATTAAGCGAATGGATGATGAAAGGTCACCAAAAAAATTATGGAATGGACACCATCAGGAACGAGAAGGAAAGGACGACCAAATGTCACGTGGATTCAAGGGATTAGAGACACCTTGAAGGACTGGGAAATAGAGGAAGAACTGTGTTATAATAGAGACAAATGGAGGAAAATTATAAAACGAAATTGAAGACAAATCATTGGTGTCACAAAAATGTGTCATCATTGTTAAAACCAAAAATATATAACATTAAGATAATACACTGTCATACAGCTATATGCAAAAACACATTAAATGTTTGGTCGTCGTATGGTTATCCGTCCGGCTATTCCTCTGAGAGATGTGAGTAGTATATTTTTTACTTGGGTGGGCTACCAACCCGTCCGCAAAACCCCCTTCCAGGAGGACCAGGTGATTTGTGATCAGGTTTTCTTCCTCTAGAGCAGGTACATTTACGTGGTTAAAGAGACTGCTCTTCACTTTTGCTGGTTTTCTCTTCCTCCTTCTTTGCCGTTGAGCTTCGAAAATAGTTTTGAACGATGAAATTATCGAACAAGTGCAGAGTTTTAAATATTTAGGATGTCACATATCTTACAATTAGGAAAATTATATACTTACTTACTAGGTTCATGGCCGCGCGGACATAAGCTCTCCATATATCCCTATACTGAGCTAATGCTTTCCAATTATTCCCTGTATAATCTACTTCCCTCAAATCATAGTTAATGTCTTTTCCCACCTCATTCTTGGTCAACCAACTGGACGTTTTCCCTCTGGCTTTCCTACAAGAAGCTTCCATGCAAGTCTTTCACTCCCCATACGTGCAACATGTCCTGCCCATCGCAGTCTATGAGACTTAACTGTTCTTATTATATCTGGCTTCCTATAAAGACCATGTAGTTCATTGTTATGTAGTCTTCTCCATTCACCTGTCTGTTCATCTCTCTTTGCTCCAAAAATTTTCCTAAGTACTTTATTCTCAAATACTTGTATTCTCTTTTCCTCCCTTAAAGTAAGAGTCCATGTTTCGCACCCATATAATATAACTGGTAGAATAATAGTTTTATATATTTTTTCAGTTTAACGTTTTTTGAAAGGAGTTGGGACACCAAGAGTCTTTTCAATGCATAATAGCACTCATTTCCAGAATTGAGCATATGTTTAATTTTTTTGTGCACCTCATTCCTATTTGTGATTATTGTTCCTAGGTATTGGAATTCAGCCACATCCTCAAAATTTCCCTCATTTGTCATTAGCTGTCCATTTCCATTATATAATGTATTTCTACGTGTGACCATATATTTAGTTTTATTGATATTTACTCCCAGTCCTAATTTCTTAGTGTTACTCAATGGTGTCTGCGTGTTGTCCTTTAGTAAATCCTCGCTATCGGCCAATAGTACTACATCATCAGCATAAACTAACAGCTTATTAATACCATTCAGTTGTAAGCCTTCCTCATCCTCTAAAGATTTGATGGCATGCTCCAGTACAAAATTAAATAATAGAGGAGATAGTGCATCTCCTTGCTTCAACCCATTCAGGATTTCAAAAGTGTCCGAAAACTGTTTGCCTACATGCGCCCTACTCTTTGTGCCATTTAGACACATTCGTATAAGTCTAACTTTTTAGGAATTCCGAACTCCAGCAGGATACTATATAACTTCTCCCTCTTAATTGAATCATATGTTTTTTTGAAGTGTACATATAGTTGATGTACAGAACCATTATATTCCCATTTCGTTTCTAAAATCTGTCTTATACTAAAAATCTGATCTGTTGTAGACCTGTTTCTTCTAAATGCACATTGATGATCTCCTAGAATGTCATCAATATAGGGAGTAAGTCTGCTTACTAATATATTTCTTAGAATTTTGTACGAAGTTGAAAGTAATGAGATGCCCCTGTAGTTGTTGCAATCAGTTTTATCGCCTTTCTTATAAATTGGTACGATAATTGATTCTTTCCATTCATCTGGAAAAGCTTATTTTTCCTAAATCATACTAAGCAACCAGCGTATTTTGTCCATAGGAAAAAGATATACATGAAAAATATTATAAATTTCAAAGTATGTGTGGGACTATTAAAAGAACACTACAAACAAAAAAAACAAAAGAAACAATGCTAAAATTTTATAAGGTAATGACAGTTCCCATTGTGACATATGGATCAGAGAATTGGGCCATGAATATATCAGACAGAAGATTACTAGAAACATCAGAGATGAAGTTCCTCAGATAGGTTGCAGGATATACTCTAAGAGACCACATTCCTAGTGAAACAATTAGGCAAGAACTCAAAATGTTTAATCTAAATGAAAAAATATAAAACTATAAACAAAAATGGTATGAACATATTTTAAGATTGGACCCATCTAGGCATCTAAACAAGCACCATTGTACCAACCTGAAGGCTATAGAGATGTGGGACGTCCTAGAAGACGATGGGAAGATGAATTCTGAGAGCGAAACAGGCCGACGGCCTATCATGAAGAAAATGATGATGACATTAAATTTTTATGTAGATAGAATTCAATAAAACATCGGGGTTGGTCAATGGGCCTATATTGTTAACTAACTTAAATTTTCTCTTTTCTGCAGGCTCCAAATTAAACATGTAGAATAATATATTTACATAAATAGCAAAAACACTGTAACATAAAACCCAAACAAAACTTACAAACCATGTATCTCACAAATCTCTCATACGTCTCGCATATAGATGGAACTGCGTTTTCTGACCTGTGATGTCACAGAGAAGCTCGGGAATCTTCATTTGCACTCGGCTCGTGATCTGTATTCGCATTCTTTTCTCATTTTTAAAATTCAATAAAAAAACACCTGATAAGGAGACGTGATATTTTCACCCAGCTCATTTAATTGTAATAGCGGTTGCATTGATAAATAATTTACTTAAATTTGTGTACTTGTACAGAACCCCAATGATTGGTAAATATAAACCCAAAGATATGTGATGAATGTCTATAGTGGCAATGTCACACCATCACAAGGACAGGTGGAATGAAATGTGACGAAGTGGATGATAAAAATATGGAGAAGTGGTGCAATGAAGTTTTAGGCAGGAAAATGGGAGAACCCAAGAAGAAACCTGCCCTGATTCCGATTTCCACCACAAAAAACGGTGGTACCAAGTAAATTAAAAAAAATCTTGTATGCGATAGTGGTATATAAGTTATTTTGGCGTTTTCGAAGACAAAAGCCCAAAATTCACTGATGCTGATAAATCACCACTGGAAAATCAAATATGATACATTTGGCTTGTTATTGAGGTCAGCGCACGACACTGAACGTCCATAATGCAAAGATCAGTGATTGAATTTTTAAATAAAGTAGTCCGTTACAGTGGAACTGCGTAAACTAAGCGGATTCCTCTGCACGTCGAATTTATGACCCGATTTTGTTTGTTTACGGAATAAATAGTATTTCTTATTATTATTTCCATATTATGCCAGCTCATTTAAATGTGTCGGACTGCAAAGAAAACTAAGAATTCATGACCCCAAATTATCATCTATTACATGCTGTTGTCTAACTTTATTCAAAATTAAATAATTTCTACGGAAATTGTATGTCAAAATATAAAATATTAAATAAATAAAATAATTTATCTTACAGGATACATGGCCATTTTAAGGGTTAATTAAATTGTATGCTATACAGATACATTGCGACATTGTAAACATGGCGGCTACTAGAGCAAGTTTTAAATTTTGGTGAAATTTTATTGACTGTAACGGTCGGCTTTCGTTGATTCTTGAAGAATACCGTTCTCGTTTTATTAAATTAGCATGTATTGAGTTTCGTTGCGAAAAATTAAAAAAAAATTGACCGCTATTTGCACCTTAAAGTTTCGGGATATTTGACTTGTGAAGAAAAACAGAGGTATTACTACTCTAGGTGAAGAATTATTATTATTATTATTATTATTATTATTATTATTATTATTATTATTATTATTATATTATTATTATTATTATTATCATCTCATAAAAAAGTTAAATTTAAATTATATAATACTCATATTCTCCCAGTTACATTATATGCATTCGAAACATGGACTCTTACTTTAAGGGAGGAGAAAAGATTACGAGCATTTGAGAATAAAATTCCTAGGAAAATATTTGGTCCAAAGAGATACGGACAGACAGGTGAATGGAAAAGACTACTAAAACAGTAAACTACATGATCTTCGAGGGTACGCCGTAGCGCAGTGGTTAAGGCACTCCGCTACAAATTGAAAGGTCGAGGGTTCAAGTCCCGGTGGGGTCAGGATTTTTAAACTGACCAAAACCTTCTGGCGGCACTATGGCCCTGGGATCGACTCAGCCTCTAACGGAAATGAATACCAGACGCTTGTTCTGGGGGTAAAGGCGGCCGTCACGCAGGGCTGACAACCCGGCTGACATGAAGCGCCGATTGTCTAGAAAAAGTGGGAGCCTTAACCTCCTACTACCCCAAGGGCCTCCCGAGGCCTGTAGTGGGATCACTTTACTTTACTTACATGATCTTCGTAGGAAGCCAGATAAAATAATAATAGTTAAGTCTCACAGATCGCAATGGCCAACACATGTAACACGAATGGTGAATCAAAGAGACAGTTGGAAACTTCCAATAGGAAAACTAGGGGAAAGCACCCAGTAGGCAGACCAAAAGTGAAGTGCGAGAACAAAATTAACCATGATTTGATTGAGTTAAATTATGCATGGGATGATTAAAAATAATTAGTTCAGTATAGGGATGTATGGAGAGCTTATGTCCACGCGGTCAAGAACCTATAAGGTCGGTAGTGCCAATGAGTTTTATAATAATAATAATAATAATAATAATAATAATAATAATAATAATAATAAATAATAATAATAATAATAATAATAATAATAATAATTATTATTATTATTATTATTATTATTATTATTATTATTATTATTATTATCTATCTTCGGAAAATTGTGGGAAATAATGAAGGCAAGAGGGTACCCGGCTCAACTTATAGAAGGAGTAAAAAGTCTTTAAAATGGCACGAAAATTATCCTTAATTTAGATAATTATTCCAGAGAAGAAATTTTAATAAATCAAGGAGTTCGACAAGGGTGTATATTATCACCTACATTGTTTAATATATATTTTGACGATGTTATATGAAAATGGAAAAAATCAAGTCCAATAGGAATGCAAATTAATAAGGAAATTTATATGAATATTTTAATGTATGCAGACGATCTGGTAATTATACAGAAGTCTGAGGATTATTTACAAAGAGTCATTTACATGTTGAATCAATTAGGACTCTATTATAATCTCAAAGTCTCAACTTCAAAAATTAAATTATGGCTTTTCAGGGCAAAGTGCCAGTCAGAGCAAAAATAGTGATCAATAATGAAATAATAGAACAGAAAGTACACATTAACTATCTTGGTTCAGATATAACATATAGCTATGATTGGGATATTCATAATAAATTAAACCGATATCAAATGATGTGTGGCACCATAAGAAGAAACCTCCGAAAGACTCGAAGAGAAACTCAGCTCAGGTTTTATAAAATTATGGCTGTTCCTGTTCTTTTATATGGATCTGAATCTTGGGTACTTACAAAAAAAAAATATCTCACACATTCAAGCCACTGAAATGAAATTTTTAAGATCCGTAAAAGGATGTACACGCATGGATAGATTACACAATGTATCAATAAGAAATGAATTGGAGACATTTTTAATAGTTGATAAACTAGAAGAGCACAAATACCAATGGAAACAACATTTATACAGAATGGACAATACAAGATTACCCAAAAAGATCAACACCTACAAAGCTACAAAGCACATGGGAAAAGATCTTTGGGACGGCCAAGGAAACGATGGACTTGAGACCGGAACAGTCACATTGACCTAACCCTGGAAAGGAAGAAGAAGAAGAAGATCTATCTTCGGGTTTTTACAGCTGCAGCCGTCTTCCCGTGTCAAACTTACAAAGCCTACGATCTTGGGCATCTTCAATGCTTAACCTTCTAGCTCGCATTGCTATCCTCACGCTTTCCTTCCATGTTAACTTTGGTGTTCCTTTTTCTTCTCTCTGGTCGGTTGCCATTGATATAGTTGTTTCGGCCATCACTCATCTTCCATTCTTCAAATATGTCCCAACCATTGTAATCCCCTCTCCTCAATTCTTTGAATTATGTTTTCTTCTGCTTCCGTTATGTTCCTTATTTGTTACATGTTCTAATTTAGACTTTCTGGCACTTCTGCATAAATAATAAAGTTCTAGAGCTATTAGTCTATTCTTGTAGTACTTATAGATTGTCCACACTTCACTTCCATATATTGCAACAGATTCCATCAATGATTTACCAATATATTTTTTGGCGTCTTTCCAAATATGCTTATCCCACCATATAGAATTTAACGATGATATTATTTTGCTACTCAATACTCAATACTCTCCATATAATGCTAAAATACCAAGCGAAGCAAACGCGGATAAAATATATTATTATTATTATTATTATTATTATTATTATTATTATTATTATTATTATTATTATTATTATTATTATTATTATTATAAGAATTTGACATACCTGTAGTTTGAGTTAAAAATCACTCTGTGTAAAGGAATTAAGCATTGTCCAAATGACAGTAACAGGCGGTAGATAAACACAGAACTGTAAAATGGGGGAAAAATTCTGCATTTAACTGATTTTTTATTGATTCTGGTCTGTACACAAACGAATAGTAGCGCTTTCTACCGCAATTTGTTGATATTGTAAAACTGTTTTCATTCCATCATTTGACTCAAACCAATAGCAAATAGATTTACCGTCCAATACTTCCTCAAGCAAACAGTGGCACATTTTTAATACTACTTGCTTTATATTTCTATTTAATACTACAATAATAAGCGAATTACAAAGAAATGTAGGTATTGTTATGCTATTCTCAACAATAGATTTTTAAAAACACCTATTATCATCTATCTTACCTAGTAGACACGAAAATAATCGCGACAAAATATTATATACCTACTAACTCACTGGCACTATCGAAACCATAGGTTCATGGCCGCGCGGACGTAAGCTCTCCATACATCCCTATCCTGAGCTAATGCTTTCCAATAATACCCTGTATAATCTACTTCCCTCAAATCATAGTTGATGTTGTTCTCCCACCTCATTCTTGGTCTACCAACTGGGCGTTTTCCCTCTGGCTTTCCTACAAGAAGCTTCCATGCACGTCTTTCATTCCCCATACGCGCAACATGTCCTGCCCATCGCAGTCTACGAGACTTAACTGTTCTTATTATATCTGGCTTCCTATACAGGCCATGTAGTTCATTGTTATGTAATCTTCTCCATTCACCTGTCTGCTCATCTCTCTTTGGTCCAAAAATTTTCCTAAGTACTTTATTCTCAAATACTCGTAATCTCCCTTCCTCCCTTAAAGCAAGAGTCCATGCCTCGCACCCATATAATAGAACTGGTAGAATAATTGGTTTTATAATAGTTTCAACTGAACGTTTGTGTGAAAGGAGTTGGGACATCAAAAGTCCTTCGCAAGGCATAATATCATCCATTTCCAGAATTGTGCCTATGTTGAAAATTCTCTTTGTGCGTCTCATTCCTATTGTGGTGATTAGTGTGTCCTACGGGTCTTGAATCCAGCCACGTCTTCAAAATTTCCCTCATTTGTCATTAGCTGTCCATTTCCATTATATATTGAATTTCTACGTGTGACCATATATTTAGTTTTACTGATATTTACTTCCAGTCCTAATTTCTTAGTGTTACTCAATAGTGTGTGCGTGTTGCCCTTTAGTATCTCCTTGCTATCGGCCAGTAGTACTACATCATCAGCATAAACTAACAGCTTATTGTTACCATTCAGTTGTAAGCCTTCCTCATTCTCTAAAGATTTAATGGCATGCTCTAGTACAAAATTAAAAAAGTAGAGGAGATAGTGCATATCCTTGCTTCAACCCATTCTGGATTTCAAAAGTGTCTGAAAACTGTTTGCCTACACGCACCCTACTCTTTGAGCCATTTAGACACATTCGTATAAGTCTAACTAACTTTTTAGGAATTCCGAACTCCAGCAGGATACTATATAACTTCTCCCTCTTAATTGAATCATATGCTTTTTTTAAGTCTACATATAGTTGATGTGCAGTGCCATTATATTCCCGTTTCTTTTCTAAAATCTGTCTTGTACTAAAAATCTGATCTGTTGTAGACCTGTTTCTTCTAAATGCACATTGATGATCTCCTAGAATGTCATCAATATAGGGAGTAAGTCTGCTTACTAATGTATTTGTAAGAATTTTGTACGAAGTTGAAAGTAATGAGGTGCCCCTGTAGTTGTTGCAATCAGTATTATCTCCTTTCTTATAGATTGGTACGATAATTGATTCCTTCCATTCATCTGGAAGAGCTTCTTTTCCCAAATCATACTAAGCACGCAGCGTATCTTGTCCATCAATTTTTCTCCCCCTGATTTTATCAGTTCTGCTGGGATCTCATCTGAACCTGATGCTTCATACATCTTCAATTTTTCAATTGCCATTTCAACCTCTAATGCACTTGGCTCTGCGACTAGCATTTCTGCTGTCTGTAACTTATCCTCCTCAATATCCTGTTCTGTATGTACATTTAATAGCTGATTAAAGTAACTTTTCCATCTATTTAATACACTCTTAGAATCTGCAATCATATCCCCATTTTCATTCCGAATTATGTTTGTTCAAGCCTGAAACCCTTTCTTCTCTATACTAATTCCCTGATATAATTCTCTAATGTTCCTATTTTTTGCATTCATTGCAAGATCATTAATCCTATGTAGATATATTCCAATTTAATTTTACCCCCCTTTAAATAAAAACTTAAATTATATTATTGAATAATTAATTAATATATATATTCACTTACTTAGTTCTCAAATATTCCCTCTTTTTTACTCTTTAGTAGCTTGGTGGTTTCCCGTCTAATACTACCGAATTGCTCTAAATTTACCTCATTTGGCTCGTGTAACCATTTAATTTTTGCCAGCTTTCTTTTCTTTACAATGCCGGCACATTCCTCATCAAACCATTTCTTGTTTTGCCTCTTTTTTAAACAAAATATTATATATATATATATATATATACACAGATGTTATAACTATATTTTTGACATGTGGCAATGAAGGTAAATATATATATATATATATATATATATATATATATATATATATATATATATATATCCATCCATCCATAGTAATTCTGTCCGAGGGCAGGTCTTTCCTGCAATCATAGCATTGTCATGCTATGCTTGCAGCTTTACTAGGGAATTGTAGGTGTGGTAGCTTCCCGTTGCTTTCCACACCGCTGAAGGTTGATGATGATGGTAAGGATGATGATGATGGCCATATGATTTCGGGGAACGTTTGGGCCTTAAAGTTTTCCTGACATTTGTCTTCCCGCTACATATATATATATATATATATATATATATATATATGAGCAATTCCATATGTGACTGACTGACATTTAAAATACACTTTTGCAGCAAAATGTTTGCATAAATATTACAATTGATTGAATTTGGGGTGTTATGTACGTGATATGATAGAAGAAAAGTGTCTGATTAAGATTGTACATAAATATACAACTTCCAAAGAAAAACAATGCTATTTATTATCTATAAAAGTATGTGTGACTGACTGACATAAATGTCAACTCATCATGCAGCTTAACATGTTCATCTGCATCATTCTCTGAAGTGTGATTCCTAATTCAATTTTCCAAAATACCGTTTGGATGACACATTTCAAGTTACTTTCTAAAAAAAAACAATTAAGATCGGAGTTATAACCTAATATGTGGTGTGTGACTGACTGACTACATTCTGTGACTGACTGACATACCTGAATTTTATTAAGAATTTAATATTGTGGAGCTGCAAATATTATACAAATATTACAAAATAATATAAAATTATAATAGACAAAAAGCGATAATACGGAGGTACATAAAGTACTAGACATATTTTACCATGTATAGGAAATGTACAATTCGATATGCTGTAAAAAGGTCAATAAACAGTGTAATTTATTTAACCTGGTTACCACGTAACATTTTATATTTCACAAAATAAACAAAATATTAACTTCTTAATAACAAAGGGCCTTGTCTATAGTTAAATATGCCTAATTTGCATATCATTTTATTACATCCGTATTAACTGATTACAATTTATCTGATTCTATATTTAATATTTCTGATACTGTAATTAGATTGAACCAATGAAATAAATAAAAAATACCGATATGGAATTTGGAGTGTTCGTTCCAGAACACTAAAATTAACTTTCACACTTCTCACCTTTAAAGACAAAAAAAAAATTAACAAAACGTACAGTATACAAATTATTAAAATTTTTATTTAAATGTGGAAAATTCTTTTAGAATTCTTTCAAAACAACTGATTACAAATTATGCTGACATATGTTCCATTTTTAAACTAAACAATTGAAAGGAATCTCTTAAAACAATGCGCGAAATCTTATTTACGACTGACGTGTTGTTCTCAGCTGGCGCACATATTACAGCGTTGTCATAGGTATGTATTTTCACTCTGTTGGTTTCCAATAATGCTACACCCAATAATAATTTTCTTTTACACGACCGGTTATACATACTTAATCACATATACGCCACGCCAATTGTATTTTTTCATACAAGTAACTGCATATGATTTAAAACTGTTGTTGCAATCAACATGCATGACTCTGTTTTACAAAGTGCGATGCTAGCACAATAATGGAACTGTGGAAACATATCACTGTGGATCCCCGATAATACGACACACATGGCATGTCAAAGGTCAAACTAATGCGAGAACCTTTGAAGTTCAAGGACTGCCACACACACATTTAACACGTAAGATCTGCGCACTTGTTTTAAATTCCAGTACACAATACTCTAGTGATATATTGAAGAATAGCATAATCAGGAATTATTTAAATGCCACCAATAAAAATAGATTTCTTTCACTCTACATTTAAATCCTTCCGCTGACTGCCTTTTGGCTCAAATTGTCATATAAGAAAGGCCAGTAATTATTTTATGAAACAGCTGAGCCGAATAGTCTACCAGGTTTCCTAAACCATGTTTATGTTAATACACAGCGGAGTCCAGCAAGCAACTGACAGTGTCATGCGTATAAGCAATATAAATGAGGGGACAAAAAGTCAGCCAGTCACGGGACTCCAGCGTAAAAAATAATGACCACAAGAAACTGTCATCAATACTTTTTTGTTAGTTGTGTACCGATAACGTACAATCCAAGTGGAAATTTTAATCCATCAATTATTATGTTCTGTTTGTTCGTTTTATACGACTGACTGACCATAACTTACAGTTAACAACTATAGGGCACATTTAAGGTATATATAATATTAGAATGCAATTAATATTGTTTCATTTACGACCAAGGAGGGCCAAAGCATGGTTTAAAAAAGATTTTGTGAAATAAAACGAATTCATACGACCAAATCATTAAACAAGAAATTGGTAAAATTTTGCGTATTTTTCAGGTTTGGAATAAGACAAGTTCTATAGCTATTATTAGATTAAAATAATACACATTTCAAACATTTTCTTATAGAATTATAAAATTTGATATCTACAGATATATATTACATCAACAAAATTATTCCTGCGTCAGTTCCAAAATTTTCACCTCGGTATGACATTTTCATGGAATCGCTCATATATATCCATCCATAGTAATTCTGCCCGAGTGCAGGTCTTTCACTGTAATCATAGCATTTTCATGCTATGCTTTGCAGCTTTACAAGGGAATTATAGCTGTGGTAGCTTCTCGTTGCTTTTCATACTGGTGAAGGATGGCGATTATAAGGATGATGATGTTGGCCGGATGATTTTCGGGGACCGTTGGGCCCTAACCTTCCTGACATTTGTCTAACAGGTGAGGAAAAATCCCGAAAAAAACCTCACCCATGAGCCTGGCGCGACCGGGAATTGAACCCGGACCCGCTGCGTGACAAGGCAGCACGCTACGTATATATATATATATATATATATATATATATATATATATATATATATAGTTCCCACTACATCTAGTAATAATGAGAATATATATAAGAAAAATGAATGTCTGTACTAGACTTGCTCGGTAGCGTAATCGGTAGCACACTGGGATATAAATCCAGAAGTCCTGGTTCAAATCCCGTCCGAGCATTTACTTTTCTTATGTCATATATATATACGTATGTATATGTGTATGTATCTGTCCATTACGTTCTAGCGGTCGCATATATTTTGGAACCAATCTCGGACTATAGTAGTCAATTAAAGGAAGTAAGGTCGAGTTCATTAAGCAAGAAAACCAGTTTATTAGGAACAGAATTTCATTTTAAAAACAAAATTTAACCGCTTAGTTTTCAATGTTTCACAATGGAACTCATTATATGTTTTTGAAATTAAATGAGGTAGGTATTCTCCAAACATCAGCGAGATTGAACTATTCGAATTGGGCATTTATCTGAATCTTGAAATAAAAAATTTGCTCTATCAACCGCCATGTTTACTTCTTCGTAATAGGTTGGCAACAACTAATGTGGGAGCTGTAACAAGGACAACGCGAGGAAAATGAAGATAAACCGTGAGTAGAGAACAAATAGAGAGCTAAATTGTAACGCAGGTTATAGTACAAATTAATAGACACAACTGAAAGTGTAGGCAAAGTGCCATACGTCTAAATAGTAAAACCACAGACGACAAAAGAAGAAAGTGGGGTTAGTGAAGTGCTATAACGTTGAGTGCAGTGCAGGGTTACCAACGGCGAAGTTGTAAACATCTATGCAAGCAGAGAGCAGGACTACAGGACAACTAGCGACATCTGTTAGCAACAAAGTGAACGGAAGAGGCGAGCAGCGCGCGATCAAGCAGCAAGTACTACCATCAGCCTGAGACCGACAGAACTAAGAGAGCAGCAAACCAGAAATACGAAGGAATAATCAGCCGAATACCAGATCACACCCATATCAGATCCCAAGGCAGAGACCACCATAACACCGGAAAACAGATACACCATGGCGGGTAATAAATCAGGCCGGAAAAACAACACAAAGAACAATCACTCAAACCGCACAAGCACAAGCGACGAGGAAGATTGCGCGGGAAACAGCGGAGGTATAAAAGGCATGTTTACAGACATACTAAACGAAATCAAAGAAATCAGAACACAGAACGAGGATTTCAGAGAAGAGACTAAGAAAAACATCACAGATCTAAAGAACGAAATCAAGAATTTCGACAAGAAACTAGAAGAAAAATGCTGCTCACTAGAAGAAAAAATAATCAGCGGAGAAAACAGCACAAACGATTCGGTCAGACGAATAGAAGAGAGGCTAAAAACACTGGAAAACGCAGAGGAAAAGAGACAGCGCAGTGAAAAGAGAAACAATATAATTATAAAAAGCAAAGACTTTGACGAGGAAACAAACAACACAAAAGATGACAAAGTGAAAGCAATACTCAGAAAAATCGAATGCAAAGAAGACTATACCAGAGCAACATTCATAGGAAGAGACAAACTAGACAGGGGCCTCGTGAAAGTACAAATGAAGACAATGGAAGATAAAATCGCCGTCATGAAAAACAAAAGCAAATTAAAAGGACAAGACTGCTACATAGATTCTGATCTGACTAGACAGGAGAGAGAGATTCAACAAACAGTCAGACAACGTGCAAGAGAAGAGCGAGAGAAAGGCAACACCGTACAAGTTGGGTACCAAAAAATGTTGATAAACAATCAGTGGGTAAACTGGACTACTCTCCTTCAACAGCAAGACACCTAAAGCATAATATCTTACCACATGCCAGAACAAGAACAAGCAACGACCATGCAATTACAATATCAACACTGAATGTACAAACACTTAGAACAAGCGAAAGAGAGGAAGAGTTAGATCATGCTTTAAAAGAAATAAAATTCGACGTATTAGGTCTTAGTGAAATTAGAAGAACTGGCGAAGCCATCATAGAAAAACAAAACGGAGACCTATTTTATTATATAGGCACAACTCCCGGACAAAGAGGAGTAGGCTTCATCATCAGAAAACAAGTCAAACATATGGTGCAAGAAATAGTAGGGGTGTCTGAAAGGATCGCAGTCTTAAAATTAGCAAATAGAGGCTCCACAATAACAATAATTGAGGTTTATGCCCCAACAGAAGCCTACAGCGATGAAACTATAGAACAATTCTACTGGAACCTGGGAACTACCATAGATCAGCACAAATCTACACTAAACCTAATCATAGGAGATTTCAACAGCAAAGTGGGCCCACGCAGCCACGAGGATGAAGACCCAGTGGGAAGATATGGGTATGGGGCAAGAAATGAAAGAGGGGAAAAGCTCGTTCAATTCGCACAAGAACATAAACTACAGATAGCCAACACCTTTTTTAAGAAAATGCCTAGCTCAAAGTGGACTTGGCGCTCGCCAGACGGCAACACAAAGAACGAAATTGACTACATCCTAAGCGATAACCAAAGAACCATAAGAGATATCCAAGTAGTAGCCAACCTGAAATTCAGTACAGACCACAGGATGGTGCGGGCAAAAATGAAGATAGAAAGAAGGAAGCATCCAGCAAAGCAACATAGACAAAATATAGAAAACATAGACAGCAACAAATTCCAGCTACATCTTCGCGACAGGATTGCAGAGTCCAACCCCAACCGAGAAGCAGGTGGTCAGGAACTGTACAACTCCCTGGAACAATGTATACTACAGGCGACCAAGGACTCCAGCAAAAATACCAAAGCTCAGAAAGAAGGCAAACTCAGTCAAGGAACCATTGCCTTAATTGAACGTCAATCGGAGATGCTACAAACCAGAGACGCTTCGGAGTCGAATAGAACCGAGTATGCCGCAATGGACAAGCTGACGAAAAAGGAAATACGGAAAGATCTGCGAGAGTACCGCACAACCATAACTAGGCAAATAATAGAAACCTCCAAATCGTTAAGGAAAGCAAAGAGGGAAAGAAATGGTGACAAACAATGGATGCTAGGAATTAAGAACCAAGCAGGAGGCCGCAACACATTAAGAACAGATATAATCCAGTCAGCCACAGATTTCTATAAATCCCTATACACAAGCTCCCTAACAACCCAGGCAACAAATCACATAGGCATATTCGATGCTAAACTCGAAAACCACGCCGACACCTTTCCCCCAGTACTGGCCAGCGAAATTAGAACTGCAATAGATGAAATGAAAAATGGCAAAACACCCGGAGAGAATGGAATATACAACGAATTGCTAAAACTGGCTTCAGATCAAATACTACCATCACTCACAAACATCTTTAACAAAATTCTGCAGACAGAAGAGATACCCGAGCAATGGAAATCAAACACAATCATTCTTCTCCACAAGAAAGGCACAAAAGATGACATGAATAATTACCGACCCATAAGCCTGATGTCCAATCTATACAAACTATTTTCAAAAGTGCTAACAAGAAGACTAACAAAAGTCCTGGACGAAAACCAGCCAACAGAACAAGCCGGATTCCGCTCAGGCTTTAGTACAACAGACCATCTCCAAGCAATTAACGAAATAATAGAAAAGACAGTTGAATACCACCATACATTATACCTAGCATTCGTCGACTACAACAAGGCATTCGACTCAGTAGAACATTCAAGTGTCCTCCAGGCATTACACACGCAAGGAATCGAACACAAGTACATCCGCGTTCTGGATAAGATCTACAGCCAAAACTATGCCAAGGTGAAGACAGAAATTGTGGGACAACCATTCAGTCTCAAAAGAGGAGTACGACAAGGCGACCCAATTTCTCCTAAACTTTTTACATGCGTGCTTGAAGACATATTTCGAAAACTAAACTGGAACAAGAAATACGGAGTAAATATAAACGGGAGCAGGCTATCCAACTTAAGATTCGCTGACGACGTGGTATTGTTCGCCAGATCCCCTAAACAACTCCAATCAATGCTACAAGAGCTCTCAGAAACTAGCAAAATTGCAGGCCTTTCGATGAACAAAAGCAAGACACAAATTATGTCTAATGGTCCGGAAAACCCAATCAAAGTCGATGGAATGGATCTTCAATATGTAAGCGAGTACATATACTTAGGACAACTACTCTCCTTCCATCAGAAAGTAGAGAAGGAAATAAGCAGAAGAATAGCTCTCGCCTGGAAGGCGTTCTGGTCACTGAAATTTATACTGCTGGACAAGTCACTCAACCGGAAACTCAAAATGGAAACACTACAAACCTGTGTTCTTCCAACACTGTTATATGGCTGCCAAACTTGGAATCTTACTGCCAAACTGAAGTACACACTCCAAGTATGCCAAAGGAAAATGGAGAGGAAAATCTTAGGCATAACTCTGAAGGACAGAATCTCGAATACAACACTTCAAGCGATATCCTCAACAACTGATCCCGCACAACAAGCCATCAGGAAAAAATGGAAGTGGGGAGGCCACGTCGCAAGAATACAGGACGACAGGTGGACAATAAAAACAACCATGTGGGACCCGTACACAGGCAAGAGACAGCGCGGAAGACCAAGACGACGATGGGCTGACATCTTCAAAGAACGAGCAGGGGCGCAATGGTCCAGAGTCGCCAGATGCAGGAAAAGCTGGAGAACGATGGAGAGCCAACTGTGTATTAACTAATCACAGAACAGACAGTGTATACAAACCAAGTGCTACATCCAAGTCAACTTCTCACCACGGAGTAGCTCACCGGGTGACACTCTCAAATAGAGCTTAACCCCTGTACAGGGAGGCCTTTGCCCTAAAGGGACATATCAGGCTTTATTTATTTATTTATTTAATGCATACCATACAATTAAATTAACTCTTAGCTTGCCAATGTATTCTAACAGATACATTAGTGTAATTTATTTAATATTTTAATAAAGTGATAGAAGAATGAATCGATAGATCTATTTATCAAATTATATAAGATAACACTGGTCAACAGCCAAAAAGTTACGGAAGTAAAAGTGACTGTTTTATATTAAGATGAAACTCCTAATTACGAATATGACAATTAAAATGACGACAGTGGTCTGGTTTTTAAATGAACAGCTTGCCTGGTGTTACTGCATATGCTGTGCATATTGTAGTCAGTGTGAAAGGCCAAGGAAATACCCTTAGAGGAGGAGAGACAGTGACAGCTGTATAATATAGATACGATTTATCTTGAAGGGTCGGTGTTTACCCCAACAGGTTGTGAAATTAGTTGAAGTGGAATTTCATGAGTGAACAATGGTTCGAGTCTTGGTGTATAAGTTATATTGATGTGCAGTTTTCCCGTGTTGAACACATGTGTGATATGTCTATATTTTCTCAGATACATTTTTAAAATTATACGCAGAGTTATGATTGCAGTGTAATTAAAGCCAAAATGCCTAAACATTGTGTGTATAGTCCACAACGTTTGTTATATTTGAGGAAAAGTGACGTTCGCATTAAAAAGCGACACATAACTCCATTTATTAAAAAAGCTTACCAATCTTTATTTCGGGTGCAAAGTAGAGGATCTTGACAAACATTTTGTTCAACATGTTTGCTATAATGGCATGTTCTGTAAATCGTAGTGATTGGTTGAAAGGAAAGAAGAAATTATTGTTATTTCTGCATGATCCCACCAGTTAAGTTTATTTCAAAGAAGGAGAGGTCAGCCGTGAATTATCCCAGCATACCCTCAGCTATTTGTCGGTGTCACACTCTAAAGGGCTTCCTATTCCAGTACCACCAGACTCCTATAATATTGATTCAGACGATGAAACGAAATCCAGCACTTCGGAAGAAATACCCAGACCATCCACATCCCATGATCATGACTTCAATCCTGAAATTCCAAGTCACACAGAATGACTCAAGAAGAATTAAATGATCTTGTCCGAGACTCAGAACTCTCAAAGGCCAAAGAAGAGCTCCTGGCTTCGCGAATTAGATAGTTTAAGTATCTTGGTGAGAATGTAAAGGTGTCTGCATATAGAACACGCCAGAAGCCATTTGAGCAATTTAAAAGAAATATATTGTATTTTGTAACAATAGACAAGGTCTAATGTCTGCTACAAAGAGTGGCGATTATTTTTAAATTCATCACAGTTCAGTCTTAGGCAATGTTACTGATGTGAGTGCATTTAGGTACTTGCTCACAATATTTCCGAGACTAAGTAAAACTAAAATTCCATCCATTCATATTAATTCTGTCCGAGGGCAGGCACTTCACTCCAATCATAGCATTTTCATGTTATGCTTGCAGCTTTACTAGGGAATTGTAGGTGTGGTAGCTTCCCGTTGCTTTTCACGATGATAATGATAAGGATAATGATGATGATGGCCATATGATTTCGGGAACTGTTTGGGCCTTAAAGTTTTCCTGACATTTGTCTTACAGGTGAGGAAAAACCCCGATAAAAACCTCACCCAGAAAAACTACCCCGACCGGGGATCGAACCCGGGCCCTCTGCGTGACAGGCAGCACGCTACCTCGAGACCACAGCGGTGGATAAACTAAAATTAAGGGAGCTATTTTTATTGGTTCCTTGGTCAGAGAACTCTACAAGGATAAACACTTTTCGGAACATTTGAAAAGAAAAGAAAAATGCATGGGAATCAGAGTAGTTATCTTAAATTTCTTGGGGAACTATCGAGCCCCAGACTACAGACAATGTGTGGACAACATGTTATTAGCTTATCATGGAATGGAGTGCAATATGTCATATAAAATCAATTTCCTCTAATCTCATTTGGACGTTTTCCCACAATACTGTGGTGCAGTTTTTGATAACATGGAGAACATCATTTGAAAGACGATACCAAGACAAATAGAATACATCTATGGTAACTTACCCGAGGTCCATTACTGCAGACGAGCTATAATGAAACGCCCTTAAGCTAGTCTTAATATTACCGGATTTAAGGAGGGATTTTATTTGACTCATAGATATTTGCCAAAATTACGAAAAAAACTGGATCACTGCTGACAATTTCATTGTCATTTTCGTGTTCAGCATGAAAAAATAGATCGAAATCTGGTCATTTCAATTCCGTAACTAACAAAAAGTTAAAATTTGTTGTCCAGTGTAATATGCAATGGCTAGGCCTATTCTTACGGTTATGCATGATTCGATTTTCAGTGCAATCCGACACTTTTAACTGAACGGGCATTAGAGATTTTGTTTCCACTTCCAACCCCCCCCCCATTCCCAGTGCGAAATAACTTCAACAGCGTACTACATGTTTTACAAGTGGCCTATTAACGGCCCTATATTTCTTGGAGAATGATGTAACAAGGCCCCAACCATCAATATATACAATTTTGAAAAATTTAAATAGTGAAAACAAAGATATTGCTAGAATAAATATAATTCCTCGTGATAAATGGATTAATTATTATCAAAATGTATGGACAAACAACCGTCCTTCCTTAAAAATACAAGAGCCAGATAATGTACAAAGAGACTTTATTTCCTTAGAAGAAGTTGAAATAGTTTTAAAAAATATAAAGAGTAACAAAGCGCCTGGTGAAGATGAAATACCCACAGATCTATTTAAACATTACAGTCAACTATTCTCAAAAGATATTTAAACTTCTTGAATATCATATAGCAAGGAGAAAATCCACCTCAAAATTGGTCAAAATCATTAGTAATTCCAATATTTAAAAAAAAGAGATAAGACCAATTGTGATAATTACAGAGGGATCAGCTTATTAAACTCTGGTTACAAAATTTATTCCACTATTAATAAGAATAAATTATATAAATATTATGAAGATATACTTGGAGAAGAACAAAATGGCTTCCGGAAGGGTAGATCATGCTCTGATGGATATTTCACAATGCAAATTTTGATTGAGAAACATCGTGAATTTAATATAGAAACACACTTGGCATTTATTGACTTTAAAAAAGCCTTTGATAAAGTGAGCAGAAGTCTGTTATTTGATATTTTTATGAAAGATCAGATCCCAAAGCAGATCATATATAATATTTATAACATTTATAAGTCATCTCTCATTGCAATAAAAATAAAAGGAAAAATAACTCGGTGGAAAGAAATAAAATCAGGAGTCAGACAAGGTTGTGGCCTCTCCCCTCTACTTTTTAACATATGTATGAATGCCATTGTAAAAGACTTTAGAGAAACAAAACATGGAAGTGTCACTATCAATAGAAATTTAAAATTAGATATAATAATGTTTGCAAATGATCTTGTTTTACTAGCAACATCTGAAGATGATTTACAATGGTCAGTACATAATTTAAATTTGATAGCCCAGAAATATTCAATAGAAATATAAAACTAAAATAATGGCCTTTTGTGGAAAATCCCCAATACCAAACAAAATTTGTTTAAATAACAAAATTTTAGATAGAGTTAATGAGTTTACTTATTTAGTTATTTTTGTTGAAAATTTGGATTTACCAGAGAAAATTGTGAAATTCAACAAATCAATGGGAATCATTAATTGAGTTTAAAACCTTCATTAGTGCAAAAATCAACTCGTACTCGTCTTTATCAAATAATGGCTCGACCAGTCCTATGTTATGGGAGTGAAGCGTGGACTATAAGGACGAGAGATGAAAGCAGACTAACAGCTTGTGAGATATAATTTATGCGCCGAACACCAAATGGGATCGAAAGAAAAATGTAGAAATCCTTCAAGAACTTAATGTGTCACCAATACTGGACTACATCTCCAGATATCAGCTAAACTGGAAGGAACATGTCTCAAGAATGGCTAGATCCAGGATCCTCAAGGCAATAATTAACAACTGTCCAAATGGGAAACGGTCACTTGGTCGACCTATGAAAAGATTGCACGAAAACCGCTTTCTCAGGCCGTGATAGTTATTCTATGACTAATACCTGGCAGGTTGATGATGATATTATTTCACGTGGCTGTACGAAAACCACAGTATTGTGGAACAATTCTCATATTTGTTTATGTACTTGCATTTATAAGTACTACAATATGTATACATAATATATATAAGTATATTTTATATTAATAGTATTTAGTACATATATTGTCTTTTATAAACAAAATTTTATTTGGAATGAACTACATGGTCCTCATAGGAAGCCTGATATAATAAGAACAGTAAGTCTCGTAGACTGTGATGGGCAGGACATGTGGCACATATGAGGAATGAAAGACGTATTTGGAAGCTTCTTGTAGGAAAACCAGAGGGAAAACGCCCAGTTGGTAGACCAAGAATGAGGTGGGAGATTAACATTAACTATGATTTGAGTGAAGTAGATTATACAGGGAATGATTGGAAAACATTAACTCAGAATATGGATGTATGGAGAGCTTATGTCTGCGTGGCCATGAACCTATGGGTTCGATAGTGCCAGTGAGTTCGTTAGTTAGTTATATTTTCTGACAAATACTTAAACTCCTTTTCAAAGTAGTGGCAATCAAATTCTATGCTCCATATGTGACAGTGCCTCTCACTATTGAATTGTACATAGGCCTATACAGTAGAGCCGCGGTTATCAGAACCCTAACTAACAGAGTTCCGGATTAACCGAGGTAGTTCCAAAAAAAAAAAAACTTTCATTTACGCGGTAGAAGCGTTTGGTTAAATTGCCGCGGAAAGGCCATCGAGTACCTAGAGGAATAGTGAGAGACAACTTCAGCAGACCTTCTACTGCTACGACGATTGCGTGAAATGGCGGCAAAGAAGCGAGCGAGTTCCATTAAACAGAAACACTTATGTACTTTTTGAAGAAATAACTTTTTTTTAACTGGAATATGTAATTGTATATAGGCCCCTACCGTATGTATTTTTTTTATTTCATAATACAGTAGATTTTTTCACATATTTGACCATATTTTCATTAATTTCATCAGTTTACCATTGGTTTCAGTCTTGATTTTTGACAGAGTCCGTATCATCCGAGTTTTCAATTGTCCGAGGTACTCTCGGTCTATTTTTTTTTTTAGCTGCAGGCAGGTGCCAAAGCGGCTTTTAAAAATAGTGATTCAAAATATATGGACAAATAAATATCAACACAAACCTTATTGATTCATGTCTTTTATGTCTTTCGGGCTAAATGGCCGTGGTCTGGTTTTATTAACACTCAAATGTTTCGGCTACTATTGCGGTAGACATCCTCAGGAGATTGTGCGTGATCTATGACCTCCTAACTCTTCAAATGTATAAAAAAACATCACTACACAATACTCAACTATAAATAAGGACACGATTTCCAACGCACAGCCAGTCTGCAGCCGAGATTTGAAGAGTTAGGAGCTCATAGAACATGCAGAATCTCCTGAGGATGTCTAATAAAACCAGACCACGGCCATTTAGCCTGAATCAATACACCTGCAGTAAAAGTCTACAATTTTACACAAACCTTATTGCCACTAACCATAATGTCCATTGTTAAAATATGTTGTATTTCACGTGCCGATATGCACTTTGATAAATGCCTCCATCGCCACAATCGCTATATAGTTGTTTCAACTTGTCATTCGTTGCAATAATTTTGATTGAATAACACGTATATATTGTGCTTTCATTCCAGTTTGTGATGTGGAATAAAATGAAAGAAAAATTAGTACCGACGAAAAAAAAAATTGTGTTTTTTTTTTCAAATGCTTAACCTAAGATGAATATGAATGATGATGATTGCGATGGCCATATGATTTCGGGGACCGTTTGGGCCTTAAAGTTTTCCTGACATTTGTCTTACAGGTGAGGAAAAACCCCGATAAAAACCTCACCCAGAAAAACTGTCCCGACCGGGGATCGAACCCGGGCCCGCTGCGTGACAAGGCATCACGCTACCCCGAGATCACAGCGGTGGGGGGAAAAAAAGAAGAAAAAAAAGGTGTTGCTGCCTAAAGTAAACATAGAAATGCTTGGCCGTTTATACGTTGGCGAGTCGTTTGCGTCTATATCTCGCTTGTTCAATGTTAATGAATCAAGAAATCCGAAGACAGAATAATGAATTCTATCGCAAAATTCACAGCTGAATATGAATTTTAATTGAAAGACCTTTTAAAAGCGGCAAAACAATAAAATATTACTTAAGTTCTTTAAGTCTTTGCCGAAACCTGACAGTAATAATTAATAGAAATTGTTCAACATCTCTCATTAATTGATTTTATTTTGATAATTTTTATTTTATTCTGTAACCTTGGAACGTATCCCCTATGTACCCATACACATTACCGTTCATATTAGCTGTATCAATACTCGCGGTACATTTGCGGAACATATCCCCCGCGAATAAGGAGCGTTTACTATAATTGTTCTGTACGTAGTTAGCCACTCTACTCCTCCTAAACATCTGGATCGATTTTGATGAAATTGTTTGTGTGTATTTGAGTGGGTCCCTCATTCGTTTAGATTCTCAATTGACCCCTCTTAAACCCTTAGGTGTAGGAGTTCACCTGAAGTGCACATTGAAAAAACACTCTAGCGGTCATATTTTTCGATGTTTCAAAACGAAACTCAGTATATCATATTAAAATAAACCGAGGTAGGTATTGTCCAAACTCGAGCGAAATCCGACAATTGGAAGTGGAGGTTTACTTGGAACCGGAAATTAAAAACTGCCTAAATGACTGGACCGATTTTGATGATTTTTTTAGTATGTTTGAGTGGGTCCCTGTATGATTTAGATTCACAATTGGATTCAATAGGTGGCGCTGCGATCGGGTTGTAGGATTATTTTGTCAGATGTGTAGTTACCTGCATTATGGACATATTCCGCGCGACAACAATGTGATGTCATCATGTACGCTTATTGAGCCACAACAGATGGCAGTGAGGAGTTTTCTAGACAACTTATTTAATATCGAATTACGTCTTAATTAGTGAATTTTATGGTAGAAAAGTAACTGATATTTTTATCGTCCGGCCATGACACGAGAATTGAATGTTTTGGGCAGGACAATCTCTCCCGGGTAAGACAATGTATAATACTAATACCAATTTAGAGAAACTTCCACCGTATAAACACAATTTTGTATATCTTGGTTTACTGAATGGAAGATAAGGTCGTGTGATCTCAACTCTGCTAGTTTAAATAAAACTTCCGTTATTCTACTATACACAATTGGCCCACTCATAGTCCCTGAAGAAGAATTATCAAATCATGGGTAAAAATACCACATATCTATACGGAAAATTTGGTGATATTCCTATATTCCTATACTGTATACTTGTTTGAATCCATTATTATATTAATATAGTCATACCATCTGACTCTAAATCTGACAGTAAATACTCTCGTTAAATAATCCTAAATTAGGAAAATATAATTAATTGATTAAATTAATTAAATTATTAAAATTATAAATAAAAATATAGCTTTCAAGCTAATGTTACTAAATGTATGGTTACCCATATAAATCTATTGTGCAAGGAAATGGGAAATTAATGACAAATTAGGGAAATTTTGAAGAAGTTTAATTAAAATACCTAGTAATAAAAATTATAGAAAGTACTTAAAGGAAAGTTCATTTCTAGAAATGCATCATATTATGCATTCGGGGACTCTTGTCAACCCAACTTCTATATAAAAAAATCGTTAAACTGAAAATATATAAAATTCTTTTTTCCCGATATCTGAACTTGAAAAATGGGCTCTTAATTTAAGGGGATATAAAGTTTACGAGTGTTTGAGAATAAAATTATCAGGAACATTTTGGACACCGAAGAGAGATGGTCAGATTGGCGAAATGAAAAGGTTACATAACAGCGAGTTATGATCTTGAAGTAAAACAATATGCAATAACAGTTAAGTCTCCTAGAGTAGGACATGTGGCACGAATGGGGGGTGAAAGAGGGATATGTAAATATATATATATATATATATCCATAGAAATGCATGCTATACTTGCAGCTTTACTAGGGAATTATAGGTGTGGTAGCTTCCCGTTGCTTTCCACACCGGTGAAGGATGATGACGATAAGATGAATATGAATGATGATGATTGCGATGGCCATATGATTTCGGGGACCGTTTGGGCCTTAAAGTTTTCCTGACATTTGTCTTACAGGTGAGGAAAAGCCCCGATAAAAACCTCACCGAGAAAAATTGTCCCGACCGGGCATCGAACCCGGGCCCACTGCGTGACAAGGCAGAGCACTACCTCGAGACCACAGCGGTGGACTATATATATATATATATATAAATAGAGGAAAATCTCCAGGTAGATGGGCAAAGATTTGGGTGGGAAAATTGCCAAGATTTAATGGAAGTGAATAATACAGGGGATAATTGTACAATATTAGCAGAGCATATGGATGTATGGAGAGATTGTGTCCGTGCGGCCATGAATTTCGGAGTTCGATAGTACCAGTGAATTAATTACTTAGTTAACACAATTTGTCTAAAGGTGATGTTAGAAATTGATAAAACCAGGGAGGAAGAGATTTAAACACAAAATATTGATATGCAGGAAGCTTTGAAAAGAAAAGTTTTGTGACGAGAAGGACAGAAGAGAACATAAATTGGAAACACATAAAGAACATCAGTTGAACAATCTACAGGCTATATAACGATGGAACTTCCAACCATTGCATCTCGAAGCTTACCTTGAGATTTTTTCCCAGAGAAGCGTTGTGACGTAACAAGGCCTTGTCGAAAAAAAAATATATATCTGCCGTTTTTAACTGCAAGACATAGAAACTAGAATTCAGCAACCACTGTAGTAAGCATATGGACATCCCTGCTTGAGTAAAGCGGAGTGAAGTGTACGGGAGCGCGGCAGGGACGGCATGTTTTCAAAGCAATCCAATTTACCAAATCAAGAGTTATTTCCCTATAATTTAAATGAGCTATTTGGCGTTGCAGTTAAAAACGGGAGATAAATTTTTAGACACGGTCATGGTACATAACAATACTTCTCTAGAAGAAATTTTGAAGTAGGTTCCGGCATGAAATGGTTGATAGTACCATTGGACATCAAGAGGAAGAATAACTTTATTGGTAAATTAATCAAGAACTTTATATACCTGCCTTAATTTTGTTTTCGTGTTCTAGAAAATCATGCTATATCAGTTAAGTTTGAAATTTCTTATCTTAAATTCTGCACTGTATCGTGTAATGTAAAATTGTATTGCATAATTTTACTATATCGTTCTTTCATTTAAGTTTTACGGCTTATTTATATGCTTTTTATGGTTAGTCCATAAATTAGATACAGTAATTTCAGAAGAAACTAAAAAACAGATGCTGAAATGCAAGAAAAAGTTAACATTTCACGAAGCTCAATTATTAGCGAATAACGAAAGAATTAATTTATTGAGGACGTTCTCATGAAAAAGGGTTTGATAACATTTTACACATCTTTATCCTTCGATCCTACCTAGTAGATACCAAAAATGACAATCACAAAATTATGTACAGTAAAACCTCGTTAATAGACCTGAAAATAAACTATGGATACGGAAAAACGTTCAATGCGAATGGCTGTAAAAATACAGTCTGATTTTCCATTTATATGCAGCCTAATATCATATTAAGATATGACGTTGGTAAGCCTAGGCGCTTAGAAAATAATCATAAATAATAATCCTACTGTACCTACCATTATATTCTTGTTCTCCTCTCCCACAAAATAACATTTTAAATTAAAATTATATTAACTCTTTTCTGCGTTGGAATTTTCTCCACTTCATCAATGATATGATATCTTTCTTCTAAATTAAGAACTTGTGTAGCAGCCATGTCTTTCAATGTCCAATTAAGAGTTACGAAAGGTCGATAATCGAACGTGCAACAAATTAAATATTGCTTGAACTAGGAACGGACAATTCAGTGAAAGTGTGAACTCGTAGGATTGACAACAGTTCTTAATAAATAATAGTTTTAAAAAACTAAAAGAACACGCTTTATTAGAAAACTAAAAAATGAAAAATAATTTTAATTTCCAATACGCTTGGGATAAAATTAAAGTGGTCAACAAAAGAATCATCTCCAATACATATAGAATAAAACTAGAGTTATCAACAAAAAGAAAATAATTTTACCATCAAAAGCGTGGGGTGCTCTATATCAATTAATATATTTGATAATAAACAGATATTGGTAAAAGTAAGCTCTCTGAGAAGAAAATGTAAACATCATAAAAAGCACCCCACGCTTTTGATGGTACAATTATTTTCTTTTTGTTGATAATTCTAGTTTTATTCTATATGTGTTGGAGATGATTTTTAGTTGACCAATTTAATTTTATCCCAAGCGTATTGGAAATTAAAATTATTTTTCATTTTTTAGTTTTCTAATAAAGCGTGTTCTTTTAGTTTTTTAAAACTATTATTTATTTTTTATTTTTTAGTTTTAATATTTTACAGAATAAAATAAAACCGCAACCTATTATACCAGTTTTCATTTATATTTTTTTATTTTCGGATGATTCTGGCCAGGATTTTAGAAACAAAATATGAAATTATTGTATTGTCACGGGTCCTCTACACGTATACAAAGTTTCAAGTCGATCCAATGATTTTAAGTGGGTGAAAATCGCGTTGAAAGATTCCGTTACATAGATAGATAGATAGATAGATACAGGTCAAGCTAATATAAAGCGTGTAAAAATGGAGAAGTTAGTGATTCCCAGATCCCATTGTCTAGTCTACTACGTAGCTATACGCTATATGGAAATTCGTGGACAAATTCACGAAAACCATAACAATTGAATACCACAACTTGCTGAAGCTCGTTTTGAAAACAACATTCATAGTAAATCTTAGAGTAACTTTTAAAATTGTGTCACTTCTCACTTTAAAAACAATCAATCCCGGAATTATAACGTTCTGGACTGAAAATGCGGGGAAACGATATATCCAGGACGGAAAAATACGGGATTTTTTCACTCACAGTTCAAATATGATTAGTACAGGACTGTATAAATTCAATGATGAGTCCGGGAAAACGATAAAAACGGGAAGATAAATCGAGATGTTGTAGAACCGCTAGAAGTCTGTAATACGTATTCTGAAACACAAGACACGCGATATCAGGCCATTGGGTTTAGAACTTCGAATCTACTTTACATTGAAATAGTACGTTTCCGGGCATGGGTTCCTCAACAAAACTTTGTCTACTAAGTCCCCTCTACAGTCCCCAGAAATTTGCAATGTTTATTCTGAAATACTGTGTATTTATACGTGTGTAGCAACGGGAAGCTACCACACCTACAATTCCCTAGTAAAGCTGCAAGCATAGCACGAAAATGCTATTATTGCAGTGAAGGACCAGCCCTAAGGCAGAATTACTATGGTTATACGTGTGTGTGTGTGTGTGTGTGTGTGTTAAGGCTCTAACGGCCGCAGTTTTTTTCGGAACCAAACTGCGCATTTAGCAATAAAAAATTAAGATCAAGTTCGTTAACGACCAAAATAGGACCGTTAGGAAGTGGGGAATAAACTGAGGCGAAAAATTAAAAATCACTGTAACTGACTGAATTTTCGATTCTTCGCAATGAAACTCAGTATTAGCCAAATACAGACAAGGAAAAATATCTTGTTAGGAAGTGTCGCGTTTGTTCTGCACAAAAAAGAAGTGAATTTTAAATTTCGTGATTTCAACTCCCATAGGATCTTGTATCGAGAGATACGCCATAGTCAACCATTAAAAGACATACTTGCAAATCAACACCGCTTTACAAAAATTTAAGTAAAATTTTACTACTGTACAATGACAAGATGGTTCTCTAAACATTTACCAAAATATGCGCAAGAAGTAGGATATTTAATTAAAGAGAGAATCGTGAGATCACTAGATCATTTAGATCACGACATTCATCGTCAGCAATGTGTTAATCTTTTTTTTTCAAGTCTTGCAAAAAGTACTTCACTGACTGCAAACTATAAACTACTTATTACATATTAAATGTTTGGGAAACTTGGCCTCGTTTACAAAACTATATTTAATCAATCGAGTTGGTGTTTACTTGATGAAAATCCATATTTATTAATTAAATAAAAATAAAACTATATTTTCTACCATGAATGTATTACTCATAGTAATATAATGTTTCAGTCATAAAAGAGGTGTGACTTGTGTGTTGCAGTCTTGGTACGACTACAAGCTGCAGTGGGACCCCAGAGAGTATGGCGGTGTGGAAATGCTTCATGTTCCTTCGGATCACATTTGGAGACCCGATATTGTGCTTTATAACAAGTAAGTCATTTCAATATCTGTTTGGAATTGTTGTTTAGTCTATTTGATAACGTGTTATAAGCAAAACATGCACTACTTCGTCTGCTATTCAATTTTTTACCAGAAATTACAAACAGATATGTGTGTGTGGTGTGTGTGTGTGTGTGTGTGTGTGTGTGTGTGTGTGAAGGTTACTCGTCCTGTTATACAGAATGTTCTGAAACTATTCGTTCAAATTAATACAGGAGGTAAAGAACCTCAAAGCAAATATATTTCGATAAGGAACAAAGTATCTGAGTCAACTTGTAATGTTAGGGATGATCTACACAGAGGATAGTTTAACATGCTGATTACATAACTTGCTCGAATGCACGGCCATTGGCCTGTATGCACGCAGTACATTGTCTGATCAGTGATTGTCGTGTTCGTTCGAATATTCCTGGCATGTCCACAATGATCCCGGCAGCGACGGGAATTCTAGCGATGATATTATCTTCTGTTTCCACAACGGTTTCATATACCAGCTGCTTCATATGTGCCCAGACATGTGAGGTGAGGTGCTCTAGGTGGCCACCCCGGCCGACACAACAGCTTACGTCAGCACCATTAACAAAATGTTCTCTAACATCACAAGTTGACTTCTGATACCATACGTTCCTTAACGAAATATATTTGTTTTGATGTACTCTGCCTCCTGTATTAATTTGAACGAATAGTTTCAGAACACCCTGTATTATATGG
The DNA here is from genome assembly GCA_030220185.1 of Diploptera punctata. Classification (NCBI taxonomy): domain Eukaryota; kingdom Metazoa; phylum Arthropoda; class Insecta; order Blattodea; family Blaberidae; genus Diploptera; species Diploptera punctata. The sequence continues at coordinate 81,336 of JASPKZ010007403.1, read as the reverse complement.
ATGCAAATCATGGTAATTTTGTTAAGGGAGGAGATACGATTACAGTATTTGAAAATAAAGTGTTTAGGAAAAGTTTTGGCCCGAAGGATGACGAATAGACAGGAGAATGAAAAAAATAATATAACAGAGAGCTACATCAGCTTAATGGTAAACCTGATGTAATATGAACAATTGGTTCTCGGGACGTATGGCTGGAACGGGAAATGAAACATTTTTGTCGGAAAACCAGATTGAAAGGGTCCAATAGGTAGGCTAAGTATAAGATGGCAAAATCGCATTAATCATGATTATGCAGGAAACCTTAGCTCAGGATGGGAATGCATGGATACTGGAAATCTTATATCCGCGCGGCTCGGGTTCGATAGTGACAGAGACTTAATTGCCGTATATATTTAGTTTTGTATGGTTATTATAACATCTATAAGAAACTAATCCATCGATTTAATAACTTAGATTTTGCATTCATCGGCCGCGGTGGAGTAGTGGTTATGCTCCTTGCCTCTGGTCCCGAGGATCGCGGGTTCAAACCCGGCCGGGGTCGATGGATTTTTTTAGGATGGAAAAATCTAAGGAGCAACTACTCCGGGAGGTACTTTAAGCCGTGGGTCCCGAGTCTCAAGATTTTCATGCTCGTAAAAGATCCTTAAGCCTGAATGAATATGCTTGTAAGCAAAATTTACCGAATTTTCCCGTCCTAGTTCTACCTTGGTTTCCTAGATGTCAGTATGAGGCGTTCCGCTGACCACGGACCACTCAAATGACATCTATACGAAAACAAGTGCAACTAAATTAGTATGGTTCAAATTCTTCCCTGTAGGGAGAGAGCGCCTAAATCTCTTCTAAGGGAAGCATGGGCTTACAAGATACAAGAAGAAGGTTTTGCATTGTCATGCGGAATTTGTTCAGTTTTTAAAACGCTAAAACTAAACACAAGATGGGAACTAAACTATAGAGTACATAGTCTTCAAAGGCTGGAATGAAATAGAAGGGCGTAGCTAATATATAGTGAGTGGGAAAACATCAAGTCTCGGAAATAGAGGAGGCATAGAACATAACCACTAGACCACCGCAGCGGACAATGTAAAAGTTATTTATTTATTTTTGTCCAAGGCCACTAGGTTGTCTGGCCTTCTTCCTGGCATTGGCGGAAATATAATCAATTTCTTAGGTTAGGGCACCTGGAAGGTGGAGTTACGTTACACCAATTATATTATGGGTGATAAATGATAATGAAGCGCCAGGAGAGTTCTTAATCTAAACTTAACCTAAATTCCAGACCATTATTCACTGGAATAATTCCTTCTAAGAAAAACTCCTGTGGCCTGACCGAGAATCGAACTCGGGACTTCGTGAAATGTAGTCAGAAATGCTGACCACTAGCCCATGAGGCTGGTCAACAATGTAAATGTGGAAAGGATGTAGAAAGTATTTATTTTGGCTATTGTCGCAGCACATATTTGATTAGTTATTATCGCCTCACTAACATGGTTATCCAGCGGCTCGCTTTGTTTCCCCGCAGTTGTTATATATAATTAAATACAAAGATGCCGACTACCGCCACTATAATAATTCCACATGTTAATCATTGTCAAGCATTGTCGCGCGGCACCCGCTTTTATATAAACAGACAACCATCATAGTGAGGCGATAATACATTGTTTGCACAGATTTAGTTCATTAGAGATTTTCACAGAGGAACGATTATTGTGCAATAAAGCAATCTAAATATTGTCATTTAATACAGACTGTTTCTATCTTGATTTGGTGAAGATGTTTTCTTTACGGACAGGGAAATATTTTTTTAAGATGTGAGAAATAAATATGTCAGCCGAAAGAAACTTCACTTTTCGGCAACCTGCGCATGCTGTTGGCTACATGCTGCAATAATATCGAATAAGATAAGATTTTTTTCATATCCAGCTTCGTAGAAGACATAAATTGACGAGTTTACATTAATATTAGGCCTAATTTTAATTAATTTTTTAACGTTACAGAAACTGTGATGTATTGACGAGCCTTGAAATGAAGACAAACCAATTTTTTGGAAATTTTATTGCTATTTTAGGTATACATGTTTTTAGATCATCATAATCCTGGTTCTGGCAACAAGAAATGTGAATCACTCTGTAGAGGATGTGAATAAATGTGAAGTGAATTTTGTTTATCTAAGTGACACAGCTCCACTGGTGTGATCTAACACTTTATTGATCTCGCACACTTGTCTTTGAACCAGTAGGCTAATTGAAACGTTCTCTCTGGTGCAATTCACTCTGCAATTTAGTGATACGGGTTTAACACTTTGATACAAGGATTACTTCGAAATTACATTCGTTTACCGTAGAAGAAGTAATATTCCTTAACCCTTAAATTGGCGGAATCAAGAATCAAGAAAAATCAAGATGGAGAGCTCGGAATACGGCTGATTTTGCAGCTATCACGAGGTTGACAAGGGGACGAAGACATAATCCATTACTTACTTACTCACTGGCACTATCGAACCCGTAGGTTCATGGCCGCGCGGACATAATATCTCCATACATCCCTATCCTGAGCTAATGCTTTCCAATCATTCCCTGTATAATCTACTTCCCTCAAATCATAGTTATTCTTGGTCTACTTACTGGGCGTTTTCCCTCTGGCTTTCCTACCAGAAGCTTCCATGCAAGTCTCTCATTCCCCATACATGCAACATGTCCTGCCCATCGCAGTTTACGAGACTTAACTGTTCTTATTATATCTGGCTTCCTATAAAGACCATGTAGTTCATTGTTATGTAGTCTTCTCCATTCACCCATCGGTCCATCTCTTCTTGGTCCAAAAATGTTCCTAAGTACTTTATTCTCAAATACTTGTAATCTCCTTTCCTCCCTTAAAGTAAGAGTCCATGTTTCGTACCCATATAATATAACTGGTAGAATAATAGTTTTATATATTTTCAGTTTAACGTTTTTTGAAAGGAGTTGGGGCATCAAGAGTCTCTGCAATAAAGCATTAATCCCAAAATTTTTGAAGTAATGCCGAGGCAATTACTCATTTTAATATGTATGTAAAGCACAGGAAATCATTCGCCGCATGGCTGAAGACTTGTACATATGTCGTGCTCCCCGCTGATTGGCTCCTGTACCAATCGAGGTATATATGTGTTAAAATAATTTATTTCCGTGAAAATTGGATTTCTATGATTTTTAATTATCGGTACTTTCATGTACTATGATTTCAGAGTTATTTTTATAATGTACTAGCTAATACCCGGCGTGCGATGCTACGCCTAAATATATGAAAATTAATGTGCTTTTATGTTTAGTTCAATAAGTAAAAGGAAAAATTTATATCGTAATTATTTTTAGATACCCCGTGCTGATTACCCGGCGTTGCCCGGGAATCTACTTATCCCGATCTTCTTGACATAAATGAGCTGAAAGACAAAAATTAATGTACTTCTTATGATTAATTGAATAAGTAGAATGAAAAAAATAATTATAAATGTATATCGTAATTACCGTAAGATTCCCCGTGGTGATTACCCGGTGTTGCCCGGGAATCTACTTACCTCGAACTTCTTGGCATAAATGAGCTAAAAGACAAAATTCGTTATTGTGAGTTATCCGTAAAGGAATACCCACCAGTGCTGCTATGCTTGCACAGGAATCTACGTACTTGTCACGATGTTCTTGGCATCAATGAAGGACAAAAATGGTTATTGTCTGTAAGAGATAAACATCTGCTGTCGCGGACTTTATTGTAGAGCGTTTTGAGATTTTCAAATCTGTGTACATTAATTTGTTATGGTTTAGGCAGCGTAAGCCAAAGAGCAACTTTTTTCACGTTTTCCACTACAAACGGCGATTTTTAAGGGTGTAAGAGTTGAGTATCACAACTCTCTTATAGCCTATGTTCATCCCGAGAATCTCCTTAACATATTTTTGCAAAAAGCCCCATCAAAATCGGATCAACGGTGTGGCCGCGGAGTACGAACAAAGAAATAAACAAACATTAATTTTTATATATTAGATTTGATAAAGTTTTGCTGTTTAAAAATGAATATTGATTGGCCAATCACAGCTCAGCACGTAATTGCAAAATTTCTCATGTCACTTATTTAAATGTGGCGGACCGCAGAGGAAACGAAATCGTACATGACTGTTATTATTTGGTATATTGTGCAAATTGACTCACTTTTAAGTTATTTCTAATCGTTTATTTTTACCGTCTTATTAGAAATATAATAGCTATATGGATGGCGTTATGGATCAACCGGCTAAGCGCCATTAAAATATATTTTGATGCCATCTGTTGCATTTGCTCATGAAGTAAATGTATGCACATTTTTAGGTCCAAAATCTTTAATTTTAGCCTGATTATTAAAGAGAAATGTAAACGCTATCAGTCCTATCAGAGGTTCTGTGTTTTTCAACAAACGGCTATGAAACTAGATCCTCATATATGCTAATGTAATTTGTGCATCAAGCCGTGAAAGCCTAAGTCAATACATTAATTTTATTTATTTATGTGTAGCAGCGCTGGCCGTGTATTAGCTAGTGTTTAATAAATTAAACCAATTCATGTATTTTGTACGATACATTGCCAATTTAAGAATTAACTCATCCGAAAAAAATTCTCAACTTCCTTATTTCATACTTGAGAATAAAAAATAAAAAAAAAAACACTACAGGTTGTCACTCGTTTTCAATCTCATTCTCTCGCTCGTCGTGAAATTGAATCCTAAGGTTCGTGGTTTCCCGGATACTAGCTCTCCATACATTCCCTATCCACAACTAATGTTTTTTTCAATTTCTAACAGTAGAAATGCTTTTAAAATGCATATTAAAGCACCGTTGGGGTTATGTACTAAGATGTTAAATATAAAATTGGTACCTGGTAAGTCAGTCGTTCTCAACTAAATTATTAAACTTCTTCAAGTTATTCCAATATGGAGGCCTTTCGAAAATAATGTTTCATCTTCTGCACTTTAACTGATGGTGTTGTATAGGTTGTAAAACGGATTTATGTCTGCGGGTATGTTCTCATTGAGTAGGTGTTTATTCCTTGCTTCTTTTAGAATCTCTATGTCTTCAAGAATGCTGATCCTGTTGTTATTATACTCTCTGCTTAGTATGGATATAGAGTTATCGATTTTGAAAAAAATCCGGAATCAGCATCCTTAAGACATAGAGATTCTAAAAGAAGTAAGGAATAAAGACCTACTCAACGAGAACATACCCGCAGACATAAATCCGTTATACAACCTATACAATACCATTAGTACCAGTTAAAATGCAGAAGATGAAACATTGTTTTTGAAAGGCCTCCATATTGGAATAACTTGAAATTTAATAATTTAGTTGAGGACGACTGACTTACCAGGTACCAATTTTATAATTTACATCTTAGTAGAAATGCTTTGAAAAATTGGAAAACAAAGTTAGAAGGGATTAGGCGGGCTAGGCCGGGATTTTTGTGGTTTTTATTGGTGTTCTCCCGTTTCCCGAATTTCATTGTATCAACACTCTCCATTCCTCTTCCTTCGCCCCATCATATTCCATGTCATCTTTCAACAAATCTCATATTAGGTAAAAAAATAGTCCGGTTTAGCAAATTATGTTACCAAAATATGTGGTTTAGGTTATCTAATGGGGAACACTCATGACTCCGAGCCTGTATGTCAAGGGTTGTAGTCCCCCTTCGAGGTCTTGGTCCCATCCAAAATAAATGGCGGCGTGAGTCATGTGTGTGAATGCTGTATGTGTGTCTAACCAGAACAGTATAACAAACTACATAGGTCTATAGTTGTAGGGAGTTTCCATGTAATCCATTCCATAAGTAAACGTGGGTAGAGCCTGACAACTTTTCGAGTTAAAAAAAATCTGTCTTGAGTGTATGTGTGTGTGTGTGTGTGTGTGTGTGTGAGAGAGAGAGAGAGAGAGAGAGAGAGAGAGAGAGAGAGAGAGAGAGAGAGAGAGAGAGAGAGAGAGAGAGAGAGAGAGAGAGAGAGAGAGAGAGAGAGAGAGAGAGAGAGAGAGAGAGAGAGAGAGAGAGAGAGAAAGAGAGAGAGATAGATAGATAGAGAGAGAGAAAGAGATAGATAGATAGATAGAGAGAGAGAAAGAGAGAGATAGATAGATAGAGAGAGAGAGAGAGAGTCAGACAGACAAACAATCACTCTAATGCGATATTGCATCATACGATACTGATAATAAATAATGCTGACACCTGTATTATTCACAGACGGCTATTGAGTGAGCCCTAATGATTTCGGTAACGTAGATTTTCCTTACATTTAAGAGGAGTTCCACTGACAGTTTGTCAAACCTAATAAAAACAAAAAAGAAATTGACGGTCGACAAGTTCGAGCCATTGCGTTTGTTATAAACTCGCTCTCTCTCTTTCTCTCTTTCTCTCTCTCTCTTTCTCTCTCTCTCTCTTTCTCTCTCTCTCTCTCTCTTTCTCTCTCTCTTTCTCTCTCTCTTTCTCTCTCTCTCTCTCTCTCTCTCTCTCTCTCTCCCGAATTCATTCAAGGAAGAAGTGAAGAAACCGTTCTTGTGGCAATACTGTATAGGGTTTTTTCTATTGTCTCTGAAGGTTACATATCCCATCAAAGGGATTGGTGCTTCACGGAATGAAAGAGAAATACCAGTAGTTCAATAATTTTCTGGGGTTTTACTTGAAGTGCCAGGCTGTAACACAATGTACCTAAAATAAGGTTGCCTGACACGGTCTTAAAACCTGAACCTATCTCTACTAACCTAATGTAAATGAATGGATTTTTATAAGATATTGGTAACTGATATTGCATGTTTGAAATGTTAGCAAACATTGACTTTGTTGTGAATGTTTAGAGTAGAAGAGGTGCTTTCAGCTATTTACTGTGGAAACGCGTGCTTTAATTCGAGTTGTTTGAAATTCAATCAGGCAAATAAATAAATATTTAATCTGGCAGATAATAACACGTTCACAAACGTAAATACTTATATAAAATGGTGGGGCACGATCTGCAGCTATGTTATTTACTGTCCGTGATATTGTTTCGCTTTAATTATTTTCCGGTTCAACTCTCCGCTCTCCCATAATCACCAGTTTCATGTTCTCTATCAACTATTCCCTCCTCAAAATTAAGGGTTTCTCCATAGCAAAAGACTAGGTTATAATTTTGTATGCAATATTAATAATCTATGGCTTTATTTTCATAATTTGTTATTAAACTTTGTATATATTTTGTGTTCTTCAATAATTTGTGTTTGTATTTTCATTTGGATCTGTTGTATAAGTAAATTAATTACCTAATATTACAAATATAATCCACCGCTGTGGTCTCGAGGTAGCGTGCTACCTTGTCACGCAGCGGGCTTGAGTTGGACTCTTGATCGGACAAATTTCCTGGGTGACTTTTTTCGTTTTTTTCCTCACCTGGAAGACAAATATCAGGTAACTTTAAGGCCCAAACGGTCCCCGAACATAAATAACAACGATAATTTTCATTATCGTTCGTTTTAGAATAAGTTTAGGATTAAGGAAATCCCTGGTCCAGAGTATCATCGTTGCCACCCATAATATCATAGCAGCAGCCTAACCCTGCCTTCCAGGCGCACCAACCTTACACAATAGGTTACAATTACGCCAGTGAAATGTCGAAATGAAAATCCAGGGCATTGAATAAAAATATTACAAATCTTGTAAATTTCAGTGTTATTAGCGAATGAATGAAGCAATTCAGATTGTTCTCATGAAGATGTTTAAAAAAAATACACATCTCCACCGATATTATCTAGTTGACTCCGAAAATGATCATGACTAATATATATATATATACACACACATACACTAGCAAATACCCGGCGTGCGCTGCTACGCCTAAATAAATTCAATATTGAGAGTTAATTAATATGGTGTACACTGCGACGAACCAAAGTTGGTGGTTGCTAGAGTAAATTTTTAATTTCAAATTTTAGGTAAACCTTACTTCTAATGGTCGGAAGTCGCTGATGTTTTGTTAATATGTTCATCGGTTTATTCTAATAGGATATTCCGAGTTTTGTAGCGAAATGTCGAAAATTGCGATTGCTAGAGCGGTTTTTAAATTTTCGTTTCTGGTTAACTCCTACATCTAATGATTTTAGAAGATAATATATAACGGCTAAACACTCGCTGCATCTGAAAATCTGTATATACAAATTTTCACGAAGATCGGTTGGACGGTTTAGAAGTCTATAAAGGACAGACATACATTCGTTTTTTCGCGATAGTGCGTTTTGTCATACTTACAGCAATGGTGACCATGTTTGAAAGTTCAACTTCCAAAATTTCGGGATTGCCAAACTAAATAATTGTACTGTAATATCACATTTACACCCACATGCGGGAAGTAAAATCACTGCCCTTTATGTATACTAAGTACAATGTAGGCCTATATACAAAAAATATACAAAAGGTAGTGTTAATATACATTATACGAAACAAATCGCTGCATTTTAAATGAACTGAATTTTATTTGGAACAATATGAAACAATAAATACGGTACTTGCGGTCATTTTGTCAATAATTACTCTCAGAGCCTCCTGTTGTTTCAACTAATAAACATTGCTCACACTGTTAACGGTAGTCAATTTTTTGTAATGAACGCAAATATTTCCAACAAAGATGTTATTATTTTACTATTATTTATTATTACGAAAACACTATCGCGCAAAAAATAATGTACAACTATCGCTCGGTTTTTAAACATTTTTCCTCGATTCTGTAAAAACCACTTCCTAACCTCGAATCGTAATACACTATTGCGTATATATAACAATAGAAAAACAAAAGAGTAGAAATTACTTATAATTGCATCAAATTATATAATAATGCACACTAATAACTTAGAGTTTTATATGATCTTGTTTTCCTTGCGGTCCGGAACATTTAAATAAGTGGCAGGATAAATTAATGTTTGGCGAATTTAAGGTTAGGATAATCGATTTACTGTTCGATCCTATCGTAATTGAATAAGACTGTGATGGTTGTGTTAGAATTGTCACCATCAGCAAATCCCAAACAGTAAAGCTGACAACTTCAATAACTGATTAATTCATGAACTCCTGTTTAAAGGGACCATATAAAAATAATATCCAGGGAGACATAAATAAAAGAAAACAAAATGCTAAGAAATGTTATATTTCAACAAATAGAGTTTCTAAATTCAAAATATTCGAGACGTGATACAAAAACGAGGATTGTATAAAACCCTAGTTAACACCTGGCGTGCGCTGCTACGCCTAAAGAAATGAAAATTAATGTGTTCTTATGTTTAGTAGTATAAGTGTAGGGACAAATAATTATAAATTTATATCGCAATTATTTTTAGATACCTCGTGCTGATTATCGGTCATTGCGCGGGAATCTACTTATCTTGACCTTCATGGCACAAATGAGCTGAAAGACGAAAATTGATGTGTTTTTATGTTGAGTTGAATAATTGAGTATATATAGTAATTTGTTTTAGACACCCCATGTTGATTACCCGACGTTGCCCGGGAAACTACTTATCCCGATCTTGTTGACATAATTGAGCTGAAATACATAAATTAATGTGTTTTATGTTAGGTTAAATAAGTAATAGAAAACATTTATATCATAATTATTTTTAGATACCCCGTGCTGTTTACCCGGCGTTGTCCGGGAATCTACTCATCCCGATCTTCTTGGCATAAATGAGCTGAAAGACAACAATTAATACACTTCTTATGATTAATTGAATAAGTAATATGAAAAATAATTATAAATATATACCATAATTATTTTAAGATTCCCCGTGTTGATTACCCGGTGTTTCCCGGGAATCTACTTATCTCAATCTTCTTGGCATAAATGAGCTAAAAGACAAAATTCGTTATTGTGAGTTATCTGTAAAAGAATACTCGCTATGTGCTACTATGCTTGCACTCGGATCTACATACTTGTCTCGATCTTCTTGGCATCAATGAAAGATAAAAATGGTTATTGAGAGTTATCCGTAAGAGTCACGGACTTTTTTTGTAGATCATTTTGAGATATTGAATTCTGTGTACATTAATTTAGTGTATTTGTTATTGTTTAGGCAGCGTAAGCCATATAAGCGTCCAATGAGTAACGTTTTCACGTTTTCCACTATAAAGGGCGATTTTTATGGTGTAGGACTTGAGTATCACAACTCTCTTAGAGCATATGTTCATCCCTGGAATCTCCTGAGCATTTTGAAAAAAGCCCCATCACAATCGGATCGACGGTATGGCCGCGCATAAAGTACGAACAAACAAACAAACATTTATATATATATATTATATATGTGTGTGTGTGTGTGTTTGTGTCCGTTAACGCAATAACGGCCGAACTTTTTGTTTAATCGAAACCAAACTTGACATATAATAGTTGATTAAAAACATAAGTTTGGGTTTGTTAACCAGTAAAATCGACCCATTAAATTTAGGAGTTAATTTTAAACTAAAATATAAAAATTACTCTACCGATCGTAATTTTTGAGGTTTCAAAACGAAACTCAATATATGCTATAAAAATAAACGGTGGGAGTTATTCTCAAAATATCAACGAAATCCACTATTAGAAATGGGTGTTTACCTGAAAACCTAAATTAAAAATTGAATCTAGAAAGTGCCCTGTTTGTTACGTCGAAATGTATACTATTAAATTTAATTAGCCCTTGAAATTAGCAATGTATATTACAATATTAATTGGTTTAATTTTTTTAAATAATAAGGGAAATTATGCAAGTTGAAAAAAAAAATAAAACATAAAAGAAAAACGTTTTAAATGATATGGACGCCACATAAGAATGGAAGAAGATAGAATACCAAAGAAGATCCTTGATTAGAAAGCTAATTGAAGAAGTGGGAGAGGCAGACCTAGAGAACGCTGAATAGGAGGATGAGGAGAAGTATGGAAACTAGAGATTTGAAGGTAGAAGATGCTTTAAACAGGAACATCTGGCGACAAATCACTTTGGGTTGAAGGACAAACATTGTATTATGAAATATTCCTAATAAAAAAAATTGTTTTTAATAAAGTAATGGAAAAGTGGATCGGTAGATATGTAAATTGTTGAGTAAATTATACAAAAATTACAAATACGTTATTAAATTATGGTTACGCTGTTTCTACACTTTTAAATAAGGTGGCATCAGGAATTGAGTATCATCAATATTAGAAAAAAGTAAACAAATAAAACGGGACTATAAATTAGACTTGCTGAGCAATTCGCTTCGTTTATGCAGTTCCTGTGCGATGGACTTTCTTCATTAAATATATTTACATATATAATGTTTCTTTAGAGGAAGTTCGGGTAATGTGGTCCCTTCGGTTTAAGTGGACCCTGTTAATATCTTCTTTAATTGGTGCTGCCCTAGAACAGAACATATTTTAACTTCTTCCTCTCATCAAATTTGAAGTGTTCAAGGCCAGTTTCTTCTATTCTTTGTGCGAAGAAGGGTTTATTTGTGATATTTACGAAAACTACCATTTTATAAGTTTTTCAAGCTAAGAATTAATTCTTAATTTCTGCTATTGAATATCATATATATTGAAAAATCTCCTAAATATATTATATTATGTAGATGCTGTTTTAATATACCAACGCGTATGGTTTGATATTATGTGACATAGCGGTTGTATAAAATAATTAAACATGACAAAGGAATTCGGTTAATGTGGACCCTTAACGAGGTGGTTAAGTGGAGTTGGGTCCACTTTACACGAATGGGTCTACATATATTCTATTAATGTTTTAAAGATTTATTAAACACACTCTGTACATTAGGATACAATTATTGCAATTTATTATCTTCTGCGTAGAATTTCAGAGGCTTTCTTCTTGCTGTACAGTCAATTACATGGTATTGTGCACAAATGTTTTTTTTACAGATAGCATTTTCATTAATAGAATATATTGTGAATAATATATTCTATTAATGGATATGCTATCTGTAGAAACCAGGCACTTAATTAATTTTATGTCATATCCTTGTAATTTTACCTGAAAGCAAAGACCGTCGCTTTCTGCAATTGAATGGCGTGTGAATGTTATAATCAACAATACTTTTTCAAAACATTAAATAAATCAATACTCTCACATTAATTTGTGTTTTTCTGTATAAATTAATAGAGTAAATAAACTTAAAAATAGTCTAAAAGATAGGGTGGACTCTAGGGTCCACTTTACCCGAATATGGAGATTAAAGTGGATCGATCTTGTAATGTAAAAACGTTTATCAATTATGTAGATGTTTCCATATTTCAATACAATAACACTGTTATTTCATAGTTCTAACTCTGGTGATAATCACTGTAATTAAACAAAATTCAAATCCCTTAATTAAAAGAAGAGTAAGTAATAGTTTTAAAAAACTAAAACAACACGCATTATTAGAAAACCGAACTAAAAAATGGAAAGTAATTTTAATTTCCAACAGGCTTGCGATAAAATTAAAGTGGCCAACAAAAAAAAAAATAATTTCCAACACATTTAGAATAAAACTATAGTTATCTACAAAAAAAATTATTTTACCTTCAAAAGCGTGAGGTGCTTTTTATAGTTTTTACATTTTCTTCTTAGAGACTTTACTTTTACCAATATCTGTTTATTATCAAATATATCAATTAATATAGAGCACCCCACGCTTTTGATGATAATTTTTTTTGTAGATAACTATAGTTTTATTCTAAATGTGTTGGAGATGATTTTTTTGTTGGTCACTTTACTTTTATCCCAAGCATGTTACAAATTATAATTATTTTTCTATTTTTTAGTTCGGTTTTCTAATAAAGCGTGTTGTTTTAGTTTTTTTAAAACTATTATTTATTTTTTATTTTTTAGTTTTAATATTTTACAGAATAAGATAAAAATGTAAATATATTTAAATTCGATACTATTGTAGTATGAGCTAAAAGTAATACTCTTCTAAAAAAACCCACCGGGCCGGATTTGAACCAGCGACCTATGGATTACTGAAATTATATACCACTACCGTCTACTGCTCTACCAACTGAGCTCTTATAATGATTGGCTAAAATGTAGGTAAGTCCGCAACCTATTATACCGGTTTTCATTTTTGTTTATTTTCTGATGATTCTGGTCAGTATCTTAGAAAACAATGAAATTATTCTATTGTAATTGGTCCTTTACAAGTATACAAAGTGTCAAGTCGATCCAATGATTTTAAGTGGGTGAAAATCACGTTGAAATATTCCGTTACATAGATAAGATAGATACAGGCCAAGGTAATATAAAGCGTGTAAAAACAACAAATTCAAAATAGGGATCCACATTACCCGAATTTCCTCTACGTTTGTATGTCACTGAACTCCTCCTAAACGACTGGACCGGTTTTGATTTTTTTTTTGTATGTGTGTTTGGGTGGGTCACTGCATGGTTTAGATTCTCAATAGGACCCTCTAAAACCATTAGGTGTAGGATTTCATCTGAAGTGAAAATTTAAAGATCGCTCTAGCGGGCACAAGTTTTTATGTTTCACAACGAAACTCAATATACTCTATTGAAATAAACCGAGGTAGGTATTGTCAAAAAATGAGTGAAATCCGACAAATGCAAAATTAGAAACTACCTAAACAACTGGACCGATTTCGATCCATTTTTTGTGTGTGTTTGAGTGGGTGTCTGGATATTTCAGATTTACATTTGGACCCTCTGAAACTATTAGGTGTAGGAGTTCTTCTGAAGTGAGAATTTAAAAATCGCTCTAGCGGACACAATTTTCGATATTTCCCAATGAAACTCAGTATATCTTATTAAAATAAACCCAGGTAGATGTTATCAAAACATAAGCGATATCCTACAATTAGAAGCGGAGGTTTACCTGAAATCCGAAATTAAAAACTGACTTGCAGCCGCCATGTTTGGTTCGTCTTAGCTTATACCATACAATTTAATATTAATCTTTAATATTTCATTTATTTAGACGTAGCAACGCACGCCGGGTATTAGCTAATAATTTGTAAAGATTTAATTGTATATACACATTGGTACTTATTGTTCACTTTTGATTGTTACAGGTTGCGGTGGTAGGGAAAACCTTTTGGCCTTAACTCTGGGACAATTAATAAAATATTATTTATTATTATTATTATTATTATTATTATTACTACTATTATCGTTATTAAAGTTATTATTATTGAGCATGGAAGCTGATATTGGTTGTGGTTGTTAAGAATTAAGTAGGGTTGTATCCGTTGATAGTTGAACGTTATCCAGGAGAAGTGTGATGTAAATTTACTGACATTAATCTTGGAGAAGAAGGGAAATCCTCCGGGGAGACCTCAACCGGCAAATTCATAGTGTTACACCACTGACCTCTGCGTTTGCAGACGGTAACTCCGTCAAATTAATAGGTTTTCACTTGTAAATTAGATAATATTGTATTCATATGTAATATAACTTCGCGGTGAAGCATTGCTACCACTGTTCCGAACTTCCCGAATTTCCGGGAATTTATGGATATTTTTTGGTCATAAACATTGCGAGTATGACTTCCTTTTAATGGAAGTAAAGCCTTCAGTGTGGTGTAGTAATCTTACGGTACATAAACAACCACAAGCCTAAAATATAGTGCAAGGGACCTGTTTTATAAACTAGCAGTCTGCTTGCCATTAGCGCAGTAGACATATAATATACTTACTTACAAAGGCGTAAGAACCCAAACTTGGGCTTTAGTATCTCCTTGGTACGAGATTTAGTCCAAGTTAATTCCTTTACGCTTATTTCCCTGCACATTTGATGAATGGCATGTTGTCAACATACCAATCCAATGAGACATCTAGTAGGCACTTAATGTATTGCTAGGATCATAAACATCAGCAAATTCTGCTTAGAGGCCATTTTCTCAGGCTTAAGTTTATTGTATGAGCCTGAAAATCTTCAGTCTCCGGGTCCACGGCTTAAAGTTCCTTCCTTGAATTTTTCAATCCTAAAAAATCCATCAACTCCTGTCTGGTTTGAACCCGCGAACTTCTTAGACTCCTAAAAAGGTAGACATAATTAGGATTGTTGGACTCAGATTTAGGAGTATTGTTTAGCAGTGTAACTACAATAATTGTTAAAATATATACCTCAGATGTCAGTCGTCCTCAACAAAGTAACATTTAAGTTAAAAAATCGCAGTAGGCCTTTCGGTTCATGTTCCATCATCAGCAATTGAAAAATACTGCTGTTTCATGTATAGATTGCACTCGTGATAAACAGTCTATTTTACGAGTTAAGTGACACTGATAAAAATAGTTAGAAATCTGTAAAATTTAAAAACAACTTAACACATTTGTCTAATTTTTCTATAATTTTACCTACTAAATTTTCTTGCTTGATAAATTATAAACTCTACCAAAGAATAATATTGCAGAACTCTAATGTAAAGGAAATACTATATTTTGGAGTCGCATGCAAATACAATCAGATAAATGTTTATCTATGACATATAATCTTTACATGAAGTCATACTGCTAACTGCTAAAAGTTTTTTAAATAGAAATTTAGCTGTGTATGTTTCTGTTTATGAAACAGGAATTACCAGACTAGTAGTTAGTAAATGTTACACTGTTAATAAGAAACTGCTGAAAGTAGTATTTTATAAAATAGGCCTCTTTCAATTGTACACACTACTAACTATTGTCATGAGTACCTTTTAAGTCATAAAACAAAATGCTTATTAGGAGTGTAAATTAGTAATACTTATTTAAATCAACATTACACTTACAACTGCTAAACAGTTCTCCTAAATATGACTCTTACTCTGCTAACTACTATTTTACACTGTTTTTACACGCTTTAAATTAGCTTGACCTGTATCTATCGATGTAATGGAATCTTTCAAAGCGATTTTCACCCACATAAAATCATTGGATCGACTTGAAACTTTATATACTTGTAAAGAACCAGTGACAATACAATAATTTCACATTTATTTTCTAAAATCCTGGCCAGAATCATCATAAAATAAAAAAAGTGTCTTTGTATCTATGTAATGGGAACTATGAACACGATTTTAACCCAATTAGAAACATTGGATCGACTTGAAACTTTGTATACTTGTAAAGGACCCGTGACAATGCAATATATTCATATTTGTTTCTAAAATCCTGGCCAGAATCGTCAGAAAATAAAAAAAGTCTCTTTGTATCTATGTAACGGAATCTTTGAACACGATTTTCACCCACTTACAAAACATTGGATCGACTTGAAACTTTGTATACTTGTAAAAGGACCCGTGACAATACAATAATTTCAATTTTGTTTCTAAAATCCTGGCCAGAATCATCAGAAAATGAAAAAAAATAAAACTGGTATATAGGTTGTGGACTTGTCGACTTTATGATCAATCGTTGTAAGAGCTCAGTTGGTAGAGCGGTGAACTGTAGTGGTATATAATTTCAGTAATCCATAGGTTGCTGGTTCAAATCCGGCTGGGAGGAAGTTTTAGCTCATACTACAATAGTATCGAATTTAAAGATATTTACATTTTTATCTTATTCTGTAAAATATGAAAACTAAAAAATTAAAAAGTAAGTAATAGTTTTAAAAAACTAAAACAACACGCTTTATTAGAAAACCGAACTAAAAGATTAAAATAATTTTAATTTCCAACAGGCTTGAGATAACATTAAAGTGTTCAACAAAAAAATCATCTCCAGCACTTATAGAATAAAACTAGAGTTATAAACAAAAATAGAAAATAATTTTACCATCAAAAGCTTGGGGTGCTTTTTATGATTTTTACATTTTCTTCTTAGAGACTTAACTTTTACGAAATATCTGTTTATTATCAAATATATTAATTTATATAGAGCACCCCACGCTTTTGATGGTAAAATTATTTTCTTTTTGTTGATAACTCTAGTTTAATTCTATATGTGTTGGAGATGATTTTTTGTTCATCATCATCATAGTACATTCACGAATTTAGGCCATTTGTTGACCTGTTTCGACCTCAAAGAAACTCCATCCAAAAGTCTTTGTGTGGACGTCCTGGTCTTCTTCTTCCTGCAGGTTGATATCTTAACATTTGTTTGGGTATTCTGTGATCTTCCATTCGATGAACATGTTGCATCCATCTTGATTTATAATCAAAAATTTTGTTTTCTAAATGTTCCATGTGTAATTCTTCTAATATGTCTTCATTATTTTTTTGTGATCTAGTAGTGTGTATCCTGCAGTCCTCCGAAGATATCTCATTTCAGCAGATCTAAGTCTCTGTATATCCTTCTGTTTCAACGTCAATACTTCGCTACCATACAAAAGAGTTGGAAGAGCCAGTGTTTTATACACTTTTAATCTTGAATGCTTTTGGACTAACTGTGGCGAAGATAGAATTTATTAACCCTAAAATTCTTAAAAATTTAGATATTTTTGCATTTACATCCTTTTCTTCTTCATATGAGATATTGCATCCTAGATATGTAAAATCATATTTCAATTCCTTCTGGATTTTTTCATGTTGAGACTTGAAAGTAGTTTTGAAGTTCCTTAGGACAGGTTACTGGCCCGACGCTAAGTAGTCCAGTGGTAGGGCTGCTACCTTTTAGTCTCTGGACAGACATTAGGATACCGCATTTACTCAGTACCCGATGGAACAGTTATACCGCCGTGACTCGGTCCATTTTGTTGAACACTTTAATTTTTAAGTTTTAGCAGTCTAGTCCTCCTGGTCCTTGTTTGATCAAAGTTTAAACATCATCCCTGGCATGTCCGTGTCACTGAGTAAGTAAGTAAGTAACTAAGAGTAAGTAAGAAAATAGTTATTACCGTAATTAGGTCTATTATATTTACGGACTTAATTTTTTGTGTACATTCAAGCGGTATATGACATATTACAAAATGAAACATTAACATTATTATTATCATTACTATTATCATCATCATTTCAAAGTTCGGGCCTGTTGGCTCGTTCCGGTCCCGGCTGTACAATATGCTACAGGTCGTCCTTACAACGTTGTTTCGGTCTTCCTACATTTATTCGGCCTTGAGGTTTATAATAAAGCTTCTGTTTTAATAAACGGTTATTTGGCATTCTTTGTACACGTTCAAACCATTTACATTTATTTCTCTACATTCTCTCGTTTATATTATATACTTATAATTCATATCTGATATCATGACTTCTCTTTTGATCTCTTAAAGATACACCTGCAACGGATCTCAGGGATCTCATTTCTATTATCTCAATTGTATGTTTATCAGAGATAGTTAAAGTCCAAGTCTCAGACCCGTATGGTCATTGGACCATTGAAAATTGGACGAAATAAAACATTGAATGCATTATGTTTTGCAGATGATATAGTTTTAATTTCTGACAGAGAGGTCAGGGTACAGAAAGCAGTCTATCAATTAAGTGTTGTATGCAAGGAATATAACATGATAATTTCAAAATAATCATCTACCTCTGTGATTGACACATGTGGATGTGAAGGGCCAGCAGCCGGCTGGTAAAAGGGCAACCGCTGAAAAGTGGAAAGACCCTCAATCGGAATCGGAAAAAAATAAAGTAATGGCGTTCCATGGAAAGTACCAGTAAGGACAAAAGTAGTATTAGAACATAAAGTGTTGGAACAGGTTTCACACTTCCAGTATTTGGGCTGCGATATAACTTATGAGGAAAAACATGATGTAAATAAAAAAATACAGAAATTTCAACATATTTGTGGAACAATCAGACGAACATTGAGGAACAAAATAAGAAAGGATACGCAGCTAAGATTTTACTCAACGATGGCACTACCAGTGCCGATGTATAGAAGTGGGGTATAGGTCCTGAAGGAAAAAGAAAAAAGTAAAATTCAGGCAGCGGAAATGAGGTTCCTACGGGCTGTGAAAGGTGAGGCAAAATCTTTCACTCTGACTCCTAGATTAATAAATTAGAATAAATAAATTAATTAGGACGTACATTATATATCATGTAAATGTCTATTGGACGAAATAATCGTCGCAGATATATGAACCTTATATGAAATCAAACCGTGAGAACACGAGGATTTTGATTTTCATATAATTAAATTAAAATACATTGAATCAAACGAAGTTGATAGAATTAGGAATAAACGATCTATTAGTTAATAACAATTTCATTTAACAAATACATTGTACCGCTTTTGTTAAGCGACAGGCTCTTGACGCGGCTAAAAAAGAGTTCAAATTTAAGAAAACGTATTGTATTAGCGGATTACTGGACATTCTTTGTGGACCAGTAATCCAAGATCTTAAACCGAGCTTCGCTGACAGGTCATTAATAAAGCATGATTTATGGCTTGGGAACTATAGCGTCGAGTAAATAACCCATTATAACGAACTCGACAAACCGCGAGGACGCGAAGCCTAGCAAACAGGTGGGAAAAGGCCACTGACCCAAAGGAGTGTCCATACAAGGAACATGGTGGATCCTTATCCAATGGAAAGACGGCGATTCCTTCTTTGGTACTAAGGAATCGTTGTCAAACAATATAATAAAGTGTTGTATCGCGACAAGGTAATGACCTCATGACGACACGATGACGGAGAGAGGGTAACGAAGTTTACCTTATACCTAGCAATAATTACATTAAGTTAGTTCTGCATTCTGAGTTCAGCGTTGTGGAGTTCAGCGTTCGGCGTCCTGAGTCCGGCGGAACTCACCGAGGCGGGAGTCGGGACAGTCTCACCGACATGGCCTTAAATTAACAAAATACAAACATAACTTCACTTATAATTTATTCATCCGTGATAGACCATTCGAGATTCCATCTGGATTCTAAATGCGTTACTGCGGTCAATACCTTGTCCGACATCAAACGTGTCAACAATCTTACATGTGTATCCCGTGTCATTAAATTAATAAAGCCTAGTTATTAAACATTCATCTCGCGTAGTCTTGCGCCGGCCAGCTCCTTGCTTATCCCTAGAGAAAGAACCTCAACTGTACTGATTTCCAACCTGAGCAACCTAAATTCTCATACATGAAGAAATCCTTTCGGTACTCCTGGCGCCCAACATCCATCATCACCTATCTACCCACAAAAAACCCCCATAAAGGTTGTACAAGAGAAGAACATATTAGAAATGAGAATATTAGAGAGGGACTAAAAGTACAACCACTTCTTCAACAAATAGAAAAACACAGGAACAATTGGGTATAACATCTGCAAAGAATGACAGAGGATAGGATCAATGATGGCACTGATGTATAATCCTGTAGGACGAAGATCGGTGGGAAGACCAAGAAAGCGCTGGGCTGAACAGATGTGAGATCAGAACCGGCAAAAACCTAATCCGTGAAGGATGATGGTGATGATGATTATTATTATTATAATTTTCTTACTTAACAATCAATATTGATGAACAATATCGTACAGGAATAAATGACATTAAACTTGACAAGAAATTTAAATATCTAGGATGACTCTAAGAAGAAGTTTGATCACAATTAGAAAGAGAAAAAATTAATATCAGATAGACGGAAAGTAACTGGCATGCTGAACTCAGTATTATAGAGTGAAAACATCTTCTATAGAACAAATAAATGTATTTATATGGCTATTGAATGTATCATTATGTTATATAGATTAGAGATATGGATAATCAAAACGAGCCAAGATAACAAGTTTTTAGAACAGAGATGGATTGCTGAAGAAGTTCATCGTAGAAGTCCAGATTAGAAAAAAATACAAACGTTGAAATTAGGAAAATTATGAAAGTTGAATGAAGTGTATTACAGACAACCGAAGAAAGATTATTAAGATGGTTAGGACATCTCAAGAGGATGACATCTGATAGAATTCGTAAGAAAATCTTGGTGTGAAAAGTAGATGAGAAAACAAGAGAAGACCTGCAGAAGGTTGGATGGATGGTATGAGAGGAAGTATGAATGATCTGGAACTTACAGATGAGGATGTTCTAGGCCGCTATAACTGGAGAAGATTAATTGTTTTAGGGTGACGGAAAACCATTCTATTGTGGATAATTTTTCGAAATAAAAAAATATTTTTCTTGGTTCACAGAACCAAGAAACTAATATTTATCTTTCGTTACAAAAATTATTATATGGGTCCAAATATGGACAGTCACCAGATAACAGGCAAACTAACGGCTAACAATAGAAATGGATTTTTGGAAATGATGGACAGTCACCAGATAACAGGCAAACTAACGGCAAACAATAGAAATGGATTTTTGGAAATGATGGACAGTCTGGAAATGATGGACAGTCACCAGATAACAGGCAAACTAACGGCTAACAATAGAAATGGATTTTTGGAAATGATGGACAGTCACCAGATAACAGGCAAACTAACGGCTAACAATAGAAATGAATTTTTGGAAATGATGGACAGTCACCAGATAACAGGCAAACTAACGGCAAACAATAGAAATGGATTTTTGGAAATGATGGACAGTCTGGAAATGATGGACAGTCACCAGATAACAGGCAAACTAACGGCTAACAATAGAAATGGATTTTTGGAAATGATGGACAGTCACCAGATAACAGGCAAACTAACGGCTAACAATAGAAATGGATTTTTGGAAATGATGGACAGTCACCAGATAACAGGCAAACTAACGGCTAACAATAGAAATGGATTTTTGGAAATGATGGACAGTCACCAGATAACAGGCAAACTAACGGCTAACAATAGAAATGGATTTTTGGAAATGATGGACAGTCACCAGATAACAGGCAAACTAACGGCAAACAATAGAAATGGATTTTTGGAAATGATGGACAGTCACCAGATAACAGGCAAACTAACGGCTAACAATAGAAATGGATTTTTGGAAATGATGGACAGTCTGGAAATGATGGACAGTCACCAGATAACAGGCAAACTAACGGCTAACAATAGAAATGGATTTTTGGAAATGATGGACAGTCACCAGATAACAGGCAAACTAACGGCAAACAATAGAAATGGATTTTTGGAAATGATGGACAGTCTGGAAATGATGGACAGTCACCAGATAACAGGCAAACTAACGGCTAACAATAGAAATGGATGTTTGGAAATGATGGACAGTCACCAGATAACAGGCAAACTAACGGCTAACAATAGAAATGGATTTTTGGAAATGATGGACAGTCACCAGATAACAGGCAAACTAACGGCAAACAATAGAAATGGATTTTTGGAAATGATGGACAGTCTGGAAATGATGGACAGTCACCAGATAACAGGCAAACTAACGGCTAACAATAGAAATGGATTTTTGGAAATGATGGACAGTCACCAGATAACAGGCAAACTAACGGCAAACAATAGAAATGGATTTTTGGAAATGATGGACAGTCACCAGATAACAGGCAAACTAACGGCTAACAATAGAAATGAATTTTTGGAAATGATGGACAGTCTGGAAATGATGGACAGTCACCAGATAACAGGCAAACTAACGGCTAACAATAGAAATGGATTTTTGGAAATGATGGACAGTCACCAGATAACAGGCAAACTAACGGCAAACAATAGAAATGTATTTTTGGAAATGATGGACAGTCTGGAAATGATGGACAGTCACCAGATAACAGGCAAACTAACGGCTAACAATAGAAATGGATTTTTGGAAATAATGGACAGTCACCAGATAACAGGCAAACTAACGGCTAACAATAGAAATGGATTTTTGGAAATGATGGACAGTCACCACATAACAGGCAAACTAACGGCTAACAATAGAAATGGATTTTTGGAAATGATGGACAGTCACCAGATAACAGGCAAACTAACGGCTAACAATAAAAATGGATGGACAGTCACCAGACAACAAGCAAACTAACGATTAACAATAGAAATGGATTTTTGGAAATGATGAACACGAATTTTTCAAGATGGGATAAAACCAAGAATTATATAGTAAATGAAATTATGCAGTTCGAAAGGATAGAATGAAAAATGCTAGAAAGGAGTTATAGATGGTGAGCACACAATACGAATGGTAGAGGATTGAATACCAAAGACGGATCTCATATTTAATGGTGGGCTAGAGAAAGGAAGGAAGAGAACGTTGGATGGATGGAGTAAGAAGTATAGAAGCAAAAGGCCTTATGATAGAAAAATAATAAGACAAAGATCTCTGGTGACAAATCACTTTGTGTTGAAGGAGAACAGCTGTAGTGTTAAAAACAACAATACGGTAATAATAATAATGATAATAATAATAACAATAATAACAATAATAATAATAATTTTATAAAGTAATGGCTGTTCCTGTATTGATGTATGGATCAGAATATTGGACGATCACTAAAAGACAAGAACAAAGATTGGAAGCAGCTGAGATGAGATTTTTAAGAAATATAGCAGGATATACTCTGATGGATAAGAAAAGAAATGAAGATATAGGAAAGGAACTAAATATTTTCAAACTTATAGATCGAATAATTAAATATAGGAACGACTGGAAAGAACATATTGATAGAATGCCAGAAGAAAGATTTCCAAAATTATTGCTAAATTATAAACCGCACGGAAGGAGAAATGTTGGACACCCAGAACAATTTAAACAATTCTAGCTTTCATGAAACCGGAATGAGCCAACAGACTTAATCCCTGGATGAATAATAATGATAATAATAATAGTAATAATAATAATAATAATAATAATAATAATAATAAATAATATATATTATTATTATTACTAAACTAATGAAAATAAAGAGAAATACGTTTTTCGTCATTTTTATGCATAGTGAATAGGAACGATAAAAACTTAAATTTTTTATACGTATAGCCTGAATAGCTGTACATCCCTTCGGAATTCGCTGAAATAGGGAAATCTCTAGTTGTATTAACAGTTGTTTATGGATGACTTGGCTGAGCATATTAATCCCAATATTAAATTCGTATTTAGTTAGTAGAGCACAATAAATCCCTTCATAATGTCTTCTTAGTAGAATCAATCCTGTTTTAACGTGAACAGAATTTCACTGGTATTGGTACAAGAGGATTTAACGACAGAAATTGTTTATGTCTGTTCCTTGATTGGCTGAGTAGTTCAGGTGGAAATAACACCAGCTGTAGATCTTGAGTTCATATCCCGGTTCAGGCAGAAAAAAAATAATTGTAGGAAAAATGTTGTTTAATAAAAAAAGTAAACTAAGAGAATTTCTCAGCAAGTCCAGTTTATGGTCCTATTTTTTGCTTGTTTACAGAATGTATATGCATAGCGTTCTGCTCAAGAGCAGGTCTTCCACTGCAAACTCAGCATTCTCCACTCTTTCCTTAATTCAACCTTACTTTGTATATCTGCATACATACCATTTATTTTAATATTGTGTATCATCTGATGAGTTTTTTGCCTATTCTTCTTTCCGTTGACCATTCTTTCTAGGGCATCCGTCAGCAGGCAGTTTATTCTTAGCCAATGGCCAATCAAATTTCTTTTCCTCTTCTTTATCAGTTCCACATTGTTCTTTCTACCCACACTCGGCAACACATTTTTATTTCTTATTTTGTCTATTTTATTCAATCCATCCTTCTCCATGTCCATATCCGAAAATAATTGTCTCTTTTTCTCATTCCATCGCAATGTCCAGGTCTCGGCACCATACAATGCTACACTCCACACAAAGCACTTCACTAGCCTCTTCCGTAATTTTTTTGTCGAATGACCGCAGAAAATGCTTCTCTTCTTGTTGAAAGTCTCAGAATATATATTTGTTAAATTGGAGAAACTCAATTCCTGATGTCAGCATATTTAAAAGTGTCGGATTACAGTGAAAACAAATATGCCTAACCGCAAGTTATTACCTATATGCATATAGTTGTAAAATTTGACACCAATTTAAATAATATCCACTAATTCACTTTTCCATTACTTTTTTAAAAAAATATTAAATAACTTGGAGTAACAAGTTTAAATGAAGATATACAAAGATACCAACAAGAATGGAAAAATCAACTGAGAAGAATGGCAAGAAATAGACTTCCAAAATTGGCATTCCAATATACCCCAACTGGACATAGGGACCAAGGAAGACCAAAACATCGGTGGAAAGGTCAAGACCATCTTCGCTAGGTTTACCGTACAGGCCACACGGCCTAAAACGAGTTTGTTCATTATGATGATGATGATTAAATAAATTGAACTATATCTTATTGGATACATTACAAATTTAACCGTTACTTACTTACTTACTCACTGGCACTATCGAACCTGTAGTTTCATGGCCGCGCGGACATAAGCTCTCCATACATCCCTATCCTGAGCTAATGTTTTCCAATCATTCCCTGTATAATCTACTTCCTTCAAATCATAGTTAATGTTATTCTCCCACCTCATTCTCGGTCTACTAACTGGCCGTTTTCCCTCTGGCTTTCCTACAAGAAGCTTCCATGCATGTCTTTCATTCCCCATACGTGCAACATGTCCTGCCCAACGCAGTCTACGAGACTTAACTGTTCTTATTATGTCTGGCTTCTTATAAAGACCATGTAGTTCATTGTTATGTAGTCTTCCCCATTCACCTGCCTGTTCATCTCTGTTTGGTCTAAAAATTTTCTTAAGTACTTTATTCTCAAATACTTGCAATCTCCTTTCCTCCCTTAAAGTAAGAGTCCATGTTTCGCACCCATATAGTATAACTGGTAGAATAATAGTTTTATATATTTTCAGTTTAACGTTTTTTGAAAGGAGTTGGGACATCAAGAGTCTCTGCAATGCATAATAACACGCATTTCCAGGATTGAGCCTATGTTTAATTTGTTTGTGCATTTCATTCCTATTTGTGATTATTGTTCCTATATTTGAATTCATCCAGTTCCTCAAAATTTCCCTCATTTGTCATTAGCTGTCCATTTCCATTATATAATGTATTTCTACGTGTGACCATATATTTAGTTTTATTGATATTTACTTCCAGTCCTAAGTTCTTAGTGTTACTCAATAGTGTGTGCGTATTGTCCTTTAGTATCTCCTCGCTATCGGCCAACAATACTACATCATCAGCATATATAAACTAACAGTTTATTAATACCATTGAGTTGTAAGCCTTTCTCATTCTCTAAAGATATAATGGCATGCTCTAGTACAAAATTAAATAGTAGAGGAGATAGTGCATCTCCTTGCTTCAACCCATTCTGGATTTCAAAAGTGTCCGAAAGCTCTTTGCCTACACGCAACCTATCCTTTGTGCCATTTAGACACATTCGTTTAAATTTAACCGTTAATTAAATTATATCGTGTGTATTGCGAGGAGACAACCGTGGCTGTTGCTAGAGACTGTTTTAATTTCGGGTTTCAGGTAAACCTCCAGTTACAGTTGTAAGATTACAGTGGTTTTTGGTGAAATCCTTCCTTGTGTTATTTTAATAGCATTATCGGTACAGAGTTTCGTTGAAAAATATCAATCACCAGAGCGACTTTTAAATAATTATTTCAGATGTATTGATGACATGGATTAAGTCATGTAGGGGAATGGGAATCAATATTAATGACCGTCTATTGCACAATTTATTACTCGCTGATGAACAGATTATAATAAGACAAGATAAAGAAGATATAGAATATTATATAATTTGAAAATCAGTAGATGCATTTGAAGTAGGCAGACTAAAAAATAAATTATATTAAAACATAATATATGACAATCGGAGGAAATTCAGAAGACCTACAAATAAACAATATAGTAATTAAATATGTTGAAGAATTTAAACATCTTGGTTCTATAATGGATAAATCTGGTACTTTTGAAAAATATATTAACAGAGTAAATTGTGCAAGGAAGGTGATTATATCCCTGAATAGTCTTTTATGGAATAAGAATCTGATCAGAAAAAAATATATATACAAACAAGAAAGCTGGACAATAAATGAAAGGTTTACAGATACGAGAATTGGCGACAGAAGTGGATGGAGAAGTATGAAAAATATCCAGGTTACAACATATTAGAAATACAACATATCAGACAAGAAATGGATGCCCAAGGGACTGTTATCGATAGGATAACAAAGAGAGCTTTACAGTGGTATGGAAATTTACAAACGGATGTCGGAAGAACAATGGCTTAAACGGGTGTTAGATTGGATGGTACTAGGGAGGAGGAAGAGGGGGAGAAGCAGAAGAACATGGTATGAGGGAATATTTGATGCCTTGATGAAGAGGGGTATGGAAGAAAGACAATATGAAGATAGGGATCTCTGGAAAGCAGAAATTAAGGGCCAACTACTGTAAAGTGGAAAGCCTGTTTTAAGTATTAAGTAAGTTTTCCGATGTACTCCTACACCTAATGATTCAATTTTGCTGGTTCATAAACTCGACCTTACTTCTTTATTCAATCGCCAAAGTTATGTTTGGTTTTGATGAACCAAAAATTATGACGGCTAGAGCATTAACCAACGCACACATTGTATTTACAGAGCTCGTCAGACGCGGAAGGAATGTGGAGTCGGAGTTGTTGAGCGACACAGTTGGAAGAGAGAAAATTAGGAATTATAATGTACCATGTGTTACAAAAACATTGGCTCACCCATATCGCGCCACTTTACATTGGAGTAGCTAATTCATAATCACTGAGAGAAATAATTTCGATCCACAGAAGATTGTTATCAACCCTGAATGTACCGCATCACTCACCTCACTGAACATTCTGCCAGTTTCACGTCCGACGAGCTCTGTCACATACAAATGTATATGTGACCATCCTCATGGGCTACTGTTCATGTGGTCTCGGATTCGATTCCCGTTTAAACCATAGGAATTTTTCCTTAAAGGGAATCATTTCTGTGGTTGCCCATGGTCTGGAATTTAGGTTAAGTTAAGGTTAAAAACTCTCCAGGCGCTTCATTATCATTTATCACATGGGCTGTCATATTATCGGGGTACGTAACTTTGCGTTCTAGGCGCCCCAACTTCAGAAGTGAGTTACAATTAAGCCAATGCAAGGAGAGAACACAGAAATGTCGAATGACAACCTGGAGCATTGAATAAAAAAATTCTTACTTTAAGACAGGAAAGGAGATTAAGAGTATTTGAGAATAAAGTTTTGAGGACAATTTTTGGACCAAAGAGAGATGAACAGACAGGTGAATGGAGAAGACTGCATAACAGTGAACTGCATGGTCTTTATAAAAAGCCAGACATAATAGCAGTTAAGTCTCATAGACTGTGATGGGTAGCACATGTGGCACGAATATGGAAGCTTGTTGTAGCAAAACCAGAGGGAAAACGTCCAGTTGGTAGACCAAGAATGAGGTGGGAGAATAAAATTAAATATGATTTGAGGGACGTAGATTATACAGGGGATAATTGGAAAACATTAGCTTAGGATATGAATGTATGAAGAGCTTATGTCCGCGAGGCCATTAACCTACAGGTTCGATAGTGCCAGTGAGTTAGATAGTTATATTATACAATTTGGTTATGGTCGTTTTCGGTGTATTTTAGATAGTATTGGTGAATATCTGTAAAAGAAATTCAAAAATATTTTAATGAGAATAGTCTCAAAAGCTTAATTCCTTCGGAATTCGCTAATATACTGTAAGATGATCTGTGGTGATTTATCTCAACATTTTGCAATATTGCACCTACTTTCACAACATCCTGTGAGATATCTGCTTTCTCATGAAAAGGACACACTTCGTATGTTTGCTCTAAGCAAAGTTAACCCCACATTTCATTTATGAATTTATGAATTTTTTTTTTTTTTTAGCGCTGACGGAAATTTCGAGGTAACGCTAGCGACCAAAGCGACATTAAACTACACGGGCAGAGTGGAATGGAAGCCGCCGGCCATCTACAAATCGTCGTGCGAGATCGACGTTGAATATTTCCCCTTCGACGAGCAGACTTGTGTTATGAAGTTCGGATCCTGGACATATGATGGCTTTCAGGTAAGCACACACAGCAGACAAGGCCATAAGATGCGCAGCAGCTATTATAATTTAAGAGTACGGGGAAAAACCAGGTAAGTCAATTTTTGTAGAAATGGAGTTTGAACTATCATTATTTTCGCCATGGGACGTACTATTATTCAGAAACACTCACCGTCCTCATAGCTGATAGCCTCAATATTTTCCGGGAAAAGCCTAAGTTGTAGCGATTAATATGATAGGAGACATATAAACTAAGATACAACTCTAATATGCATGGAGCTGAAACTAAAATGTTCCGAAATATATTAAACCGTTATTAAAATTAAATAAATCTATAAAAAATGAAAATAGAATATATTACTAATATCGCTATAAAATATGTATGTGGAAAAGTAAAAATATCCAGGTTAAAAATTCCACCCACATTTGTCTAGAATAAAATACTGTAAAACGCTACCTGCTATACAAATGACAAATAAAGAGGTATTGTCAGAACTCTACCTACTACACAACTTACAAATAATATAGGAACACAAAAAGGGTATTATCAAAAGAATTCCAATTAGCAGTCTATACAACTAATAAGAAAAGATAACATTAGTTAGCTATTAAAAATATTAAAAATCTATTGACCAATTCTTAGAAACCAATTAACGCTACTAAGGAATTCCAAGAAATGATGATAAAGAATTACTACCTGCCTAGTACAGACAACAAAATACATTCATTCACCTCTAGAAAAGATAATCTCTTAACATTGACAGTTTACAAAGAAACTGATAAACATTTTTCTATTAAATATCAAAGAACCAATTTACCCAGTTCTTAGAAATGTTATACATACTAGTAAATAATATTATAAAACATAAATATATATTCAATTGTAAGGAGTGGTTTCGAGAAAAGTGGGAGGAGCCACCGCCTTTATAAGCGAGAACCACTCACTCTCTATCACTCTCAGTGACTCTGTGTTCAGTGTTGGAACATCGTAGACCTGCAGACAGCGATCTCCGATTCAGTGTTAATATTAGATTCGTCCGAGAAATAGTTAAATTTAAAGTTATAGTCCGTTAAGCATTTGGACTTTAAAAATATTGACTCGAGCACGTGGACGTCTAGGTATTTCATCGACTCCACTCTTAGATAAAACTTGTAACTGTATTAACAAAAGTGTATTTCTCCGAAAATAAAGAGTTCTTGGATTCGTTAAAATTGAGTGTACATTTATACGTTGTTCTTTTGCTTATAAAGAGTTCATAACCCTGAGATCTCTTGCCAACCACCGAGCTCCGGTACAAAGTGGTAGTCTAAGAAAGTGAGTTTTTAAAGTGAAGTTGTAATCCATAACTTTATAAGAATGCAGAAGATCATCTACTATGTCACGTAGGTTTTCTGCTTTATGGTTTCCAAGGAAATTGCAACACACATTTTTTAAAGATTGCCATGCAGCTTAGTGGGTTGAATATTCCTTCAAAATGTTTGTCAGCCATTAATCACCGTTCTTTTTATCATATAAAAACTCCATCGTTCAGTTTAACGTAACTGACTTTGGGTAATTTTGATTTCAAGTACAAGAATCTACCAGAAAGTTTATCCTTAGCTTTGACTAAATCATTCATTACTCATAATTTAATATACGATGGACATAAATATACAATATATATTTTTCAGGATTCACTAAAGGGACATGTGATAAATTTTTTTGGCCAGAGATAAGAGATTCAGCTTTAGGCCATGATTTTCTAACTTACTGAGACTGACACATCACAATGCCAGATTAACAGGTCTGAGTATATCAAAAACATCAAAACATGAATGAACCTGCGCAGTCTTGTGTTTTCGTACTTCAGCATGATATTATATTTAATTTTCTTAAATACAGCTTGAATAAAATCTCTGCACATGATATAAGTGTTCCTATGTCAGGTCAAAGAAAATGCTAAAATCAGATTTTAAAAAGGAGCTGTCAAAAAGAAAAAAAAAACAAAGCGTGCCCATGATGAAAAAATTCTGACCACATTTCTGAATTCAGTATGAAAAAATGCACTAGATTCACTAATCAGATTTGTTTTGTGAAGAAAACCTGGTCGACCAATGTTATCAATGCATTGTTACATTTCGTTCTGGTATCATGTTTCGTTTTAATTAAATATCAAAGAGTTTAATGCTAACTTTTGAAAGTGTTAACCGGACTAACATAGTTAACATGGAATCTCTGCCTCTGCTCCACTCTTAGTGTAATAGTTGACAGACCTAAGAAGGCCGTTGACCTACTAGCTGGTTGCAAGCTTCACATGTACACGTGTCAATTATTGCAGAAGTGGGTGGCTAATCATCCAGCCATAATGGGAGGTTACATGTGGCCACTAGCCATTATAGCTTGTTTTCTCAACCTAGAACAAAACAATTCTCCACGTAAAAACTGCGTGAACTAAGTGATTTTTTTAGCAATTCGAATGTATTTTAAGGGATTAAGTCTGATGGCTCGATCCGGTTTCATGAAAGCTAGAATTGTTAAAATTGTTCAGACCATCTTCTGTGTGGGCGTCCAACATTTCTCCTTCCGTACGGTTTATAATTTAGCAATAATTTTGGAAATCTTACTTCTGGCATTCTATCAATATGTTCTTTCCAGTCGTTCCTATATTTAATTATTCGGTCTGTAAGTTTGAAAATATTTAGTTCCTTTCTTATATCTTCATTTCTTTTCTTATCCAACAGAGTATATACTGCTATATAATATATATATATATATATATATATATATATATATATACACATATACACTTGTGTTTGAATTAGATTCGCCTGGTAGTGTAATGGATATCACGCTGAAGTACAGACTCAGAGATCCGGGTTCGAATCCCGTCCAGGCATTTATTTTTCTTATCATACCATATTAAGCTTGCATTGCTCAATGTTAAACATTTAATTATAACATCTATAAAGCGTCACTGCTATAAGGTAAAAATATTCTCTTTAATTTGCTTACTCGTTATAGTCAGCTGCTAGATGGCAGTGAAGACCGAGTTCTCGAGTCATCTAGTAATAATGGAGAATATAATACATACATAAGAAAAATAAGTGTTTGAATTGGATTCGCCTGGCACTGCAATGGATATCACGCTGAGGTACAGACTCAGAGATCCGGGTTCGAATCCCGTCCAGGCATTTATTTTTCTTATCATACCATATTAAGCTTGCATTGCTCAATGTTAAACATTTAATTATAACATCTATAAAGCGTCACTGCTATAAGGTAAAAATATTCTCTTTAATTTGCTTACTTGTTATAGTCAGCTGCTAGATGGCAGTGAAGACCGAGTTCTCGCGACATCTAGTAATAATGGAGAATATAATACATATATAAGAAAAATAAGTGTTTGAATTGGATTCGCCTGGTAGTGTAATGGATATGACGCTGAGGTACAGACTCAGAGATCCGGGTTCGAATCCCGTTCAGGCATTTATTTTTCTTATCATACCATATATATATATATATATATATATATATATATATATATATATATAACTTATTGATTTTTTTAAAATTCAGTTGTATGTATCCTGTTTGGTGGGAGGAAACAGAACATGCGACCGCTAGATAAATATTCAATTTTTACTTTCTAGGAAAATCTCCATTCCTATGCTCAGAGTTTGCTGGTTCATGCGGAATTTAAATTTGTTTTATATATAAATCATATTTACCAAGTTTGGTTTTGAGAATTTCATCCGCTAGACAGTGAAACATGTCATCAACATCATAGGTGCTACAACCTATTACAGGCCTTAACCGCCCCAACAGTACGCTTCTGTTATCTTCACCTACTGCCTCATTCCTCCGTCCATTCATTCTCATTGCCCAAAGATCTTGCCCTTATAAAGCCCGGGATTCACATATCCTCACCGTGTCCGTACCGCACTTTTCCCAAGCCGTCTCCGCAACACGGTCATGTGTCGGTGATGGAAGGCCACACTCTTCCGAGTGTTGGCCGTGCATTCGGCTCAGTATTCGTTTTGCAATCCAATACGTTGGTCATGTTGAGAAGTTTTACCAACGGCGAGTTAGGAATGGTGGCATTGTAATGGAGGAAGAAGAGACGAAATCATCGCCGAAGAGGAATGTGGGTCCACAAAGCGTGGAAGAAAAGAGGTATTGAAGGGGAATTTGTCTCGGTGCTGCCTCATGTGAATTGCGATGACACGAAATTTTACGAATATTTTAGAATGTCCATGTACTCATTCAACCAACTGGAACGGAAACTAGAGGAGAAGTTGAGGAAACAAGACACATTGTGGAGACAATCAATAATAACTACAGAACGTTTGGCAGTATGTTTGAGATATGTAAACAGTCATAAAATAAAACGCAGGATTGCACTATACTGTTTAATTACACTTGACTACACTCTAATTAAAAATACAAAGAATCATATATTCTTAAAGACAGAAACATGAAAAGTTTGCTTAGTACCTTCCTATCACCAATTTAATTTCTCTCTGTGAAAGTTATTAGTAGTTCATTTTTAGTAAGAGTAATTAAAATATACATATTAAAAACTTCCACTAAACCAAATATAACTATCTGAACACTTTCAAACTGCTAAACGTTTCAGTTGCCCGATTGATAGTACATGATTGTTATTGTTGTCGTATACTGTTTTGTGACGTGAAGATGTGCATGAGCTAAGGGAACAGAAAATACGGCTGTTCAACATTTGTGGATGCTGTTAAAGCAGATGAAGCTGTTGACGGTGATGACCATCCTGATGACTGTGTAGGGGCGTAGAAAGTGGTGGCATATAATAAGTTTCCTGTCCACTGGCATCCATTTGTAACTGCCTGAATTCTAGTACCTGCAAAATACAAAACTTTTTCCTTTGGCTTCATTCAACAGAATATGGCTGAGAGATCTTAGAGTAGGCGTGATTCCACACAAGAAAGCATCAACTGGATCCTCTTGGCTGGCTGGTTTGTGAACT
Source organism: Diploptera punctata (assembly GCA_030220185.1). Classification (NCBI taxonomy): domain Eukaryota; kingdom Metazoa; phylum Arthropoda; class Insecta; order Blattodea; family Blaberidae; genus Diploptera; species Diploptera punctata. The sequence continues at coordinate 47,543 of JASPKZ010007403.1, read as the reverse complement.
TTGCGTGTTTGGTTTCTCAGCCTCTTTTTCTGTCAGGATGTAGGCTATTAATTTACTTCGAGTCGTGGGAATTCCTTCTGCTTGCTGAAGGACTCGCAAACTGCTGATACATTATTTGTAGTTGGTAAAATGAGGATGCTGCCCGCATATTTGTGTCATTAGTAGTGCCTGGTTCATCTTCTTGGTCATTTTCGTCTTGGTGCGTTTCTTTTGTGAATGCGTCTTGCGTGTTTTGCGAGTCAGCAGTACTTTCAAGATCATTATCCTCTTCATTGCCTGAAAGTGTCACATTAGTTAGGCTATTCCTTTCGCTTAGATGAGGCAACAGGAATGTGAGAAATTCCTCATACTTATACTAGTTGTATTTCTTAGTAGCCTGTTCATTGTCGAGAGCAACTAATCCGCACCGTGTCCGCATTAAAACTAAACTCAACTAGTTTGACGCTGTGTGGGTGCGGTGCGGGCACGGAGGGTGACACGGAGGTGGAAAGGTGTGTGGACTGACTGATAAACGTTCATTTGTTTACTTTTTCTCCGTATGTCGTCCAACACACGGCCGTCATGCTGTATGGAACGGTGCGGATATGTGTGTCCCGGCCTTTATTCAGACTTGATCCACATTATCCAATCGATGGGATGTTTACAACTTTCTCTTTGCTATCAATTTTATTTAGTCACTTTATTTCATGGATCTGATTCTTTTTATCTGAAAACGTGACCCAACCGTCTTACTTTTGAGGCTTTTGCAATAATATTTCAGCATTCAGGTTAAATCCTATTCCTTAAAACACCCGATTTTTCTGATTATTAAACTGAACTTTCCTTTTCTTTTGTAGATGTTATATGCCGAGTTATTTTACGAAAAAAAGGTGGTCATTGGAGCGATATTTAAATTTCGGATTTCATATAAATGCTCACTCCTAATACTCCGATTTTGCTGATTTTCAGAGAATGTCTTCATAATGCAGGGTGTCCATAAATTCACATTCACATTTCCATGTTACCGACCTTCGTATTACAATCTCGTTCGTCCCACTGCGGGGATATGGATGCTTCTCTAGTGGGAAGTTTCTTAACCAGACTAATTTAGTTACGCTTATTTCTCAACAGATGTCAACGAGGTGCATGTGGTTAGCACTTCGCCTCAATGAGGCATCTAGTGAGCAACTAGCATATTACTTGGATGGATTAAGGTACATTTTTATTCAGGCTTGAGATTCTCTAACGAGTCTTTAAATCTTCAGACTCGGGACTCATGGCTTAAAGTTCCTCCCAGAGCAGCTGTCTTTAAATCTTCAGACTCGGGACTCATGGCTTAAAGTTCCTCCCAGAGCAGCTGTCTTTAAATCTTCAGACTCGGGACTCATGGCTTAAAGTTCCTCCCAGAGGAGCTGTCTTTAAATCTTCAGACTCGGGACTCATGGCTTAAAGTTCCTCCCAGAGCAGCTGTCTTTAAATCTTCAGACTCGGGACTCATGGCTTAAAGTTCCTCCCAGAGGAGCTGTCTTTAAATCTTCAGACTCGGGACTCATGGCTTAAAGTTCCTCCCAGAGGAGCTGTCTTTAAATCTTCAGACTCGGGACTCATGGCTTAAAGTTCCTCCCAGAGCAGCTGTCTTTAAATCTTCAGACTCGGGACTCATGGCTTAAAGTTCCTCCCAGAGGAGCTGTCTTTAAATCTTCAGACTCGGGACTCATGGCTTAAAGTTCCTCCCAGAGCAGCTGTCTTTAAATCTTCAGACTCGGGACTCATGGCTTAAAGTTCCTCCCAGAGCAGCTGTCTTTAAATCTTCAGACTCGGGACTCATGGCTTAAAGTTCCTCCCAGAGGAGCTGTCTTTAAATCTTCAGACTCGGGACTCATGGCTTAAAGTTCCTCCCAGAGCAGCTGTCTTTAAATCTTCAGACTCGGGACTCATGGCTTAAAGTTCCTCCCAGAGCAGCTGTCTTTAAATCTTCAGACTCGGGACTCATGGCTTAAAGTTCCTCCCAGAGCAGCTGTCTTTAAATCTTCAGACTCGGGACTCATGGCTTAAAGTTCCTCCCAGAGCAGCTGTCTTTAAATCTTCAGACTCGGGACTCATGGCTTAAAGTTCCTCCCAGAGCAGCTGTCTTTAAATCTTCAGACTCGGGACTCATGGCTTAAAGTTCCTCCCAGAGCAGCTGTCTTTAAATCTTCAGACTCGGGACTCATGGCTTAAAGTTCCTCCCAGAGCAGCTGTCTTTAAATCTTCAGACTCGGGACTCATGGCTTAAAGTTCCTCCCAGAGCAGCTGTATTTAAATCTTCAGACTCGGGACTCATGGCTTAAAGTTCCTCCCAGAGGAGCTGTCTTTAAATCTTCAGACTCGGGACTCATGGCTTAAAGTTCCTCCCAGAGCAGCTGTCTTTAAATCTTCAGACTCGGGACTCATGGCTTAAAGTTCCTCCCAGAGCAGCTGTCCCTTGCATTTTTTTCATCATAGAAATTTATTGAGCCCGACCAGTTTTGAATTCGCGACCCTCTGGACTAGAAGCAAGCAATATTACCACACTAGATTACCGCGGTCGACGTTATCGACCTTCATCGGCACAATTAAACGTGATATTTAGGTTGAGTATGACTAAAGAGGGGGCACGCCGTAGCGTAGTGGTTAAGGCACTGAGCTACAAGCACTATGGCCCTGGGGTCGACTCAGCCTCTAACAGAAATGAGTACCAGACGCTTGTTCTGGGGTAAAGGCGGCCGTCACGCAGGGTTGACAACCCGGCTGACATAAAGTGCCGATTGTCTAGAAAAAGTGGGAGCCTTAACCTCCCACTATCCCAAAGGCCTCCGGGCCTGTTGTGGGATCACTTTACTTTTTTTTTTATGACTAAAGAAGTATCGAGACTAGTGAGGTTCAATATGTCCGCCGTCCTTCTGGAAACATCGCTCCCATTTCCATAATGAAATGTTCCAACAGAACATACCTTGTAGAGGATTTTCATGTCTAGAAAATGGTATTGCTCTTAAGGGAACGTTTGTGTAGAATGTTTTTAGATATTCAATTCTGTCTACATCAATTTAATGTAGGCCATATTTGTTGTGATTTAGGCAGCGTAAGCCATTTAAGCGTCCAAAAAGCGAATTTTTCGTGCACTGATGAGCTTTTTATTAGCTCCGACTCTACAACACGTACGGTAATATGTTATATACGTTATTTGTCCCAGAAAAATTCTCGAAATTATGGTGGAAACCCCATTCAAATCTCTCAAGTATTTTTTGAGTCCATAAGGGACACACAGACTCGCACTCATTTTTATAAATAAAGCTTCACCATGTGAGCATTTATGTTTATTGCGATTTAGATATAAGACTAATTATTGTAATTTTTGTTGTAATCTGTTTGAGGTCTTAAAGCCTTAACTATACCAGGTAAAATAAAGCTATTATTATTATTATTATTATTATTATTATTATTGTTATTGTTATTGTTATTATTATTGTTAATATTATTTTCATTATTATTGTTATTAAACTAACCCAAACACTCTGGCGGCACTATGGCCCTGGGGTCGACTCAGCCTCTAACGAAAATTAGTACCAGACGCTTGTTCTGGGGGTAAAGGCGGCCGTCACGCAGGACTGACAACCCGGCTGACATAAAGTGCCGATTGTCTAGAAAAAGTGGGAGCCTTAACCTCCTACTACCCCAAGGGCCTCCGGGCCTGTTGTGGGATCACTTTACTTTTATTATTGTTATTATTATTGTTGTTGTTGTTCTTGTCCTTGTCATTGTCTTTGTCGTTGTTACTGTTATTATTATTATTATATTATTATTATAGTTATGATTATTATTATTATTATTATGATTATTATTATTATTATTATTATTATTATTATTATTATTATTATTATTAACTCAGTTATAAGGGAGAAAATGAAGATTGAAGACACTATTTTAGATTATTTTGAAACTCAGCAATTAAGATGATACGGACATGTCCAGCGAATGGAAGAGGATCGGCTACCAAAATCTGCTTTGGAATGGAAACCTGAGGGAAGACGAGGCAGAGGAAGACTTAAAACCTCCTGGAGTTAGGGAATATATTTATACATGAAAGAGAAACATCTACTGTACAACCAGGAGATTGTATGGACCGACAAAATTGGCTATTGGGAATCAGCCGATGTCAAAGACATTAATCAACCGATGATCTATCTACTGTATTATTATTATTATTATTGTTATTATTATTGTTGTTATTATTATTATATAATTACTACCTCATGCCCAGCGTGCGTTGCTACGTCTAAATAAATTAAATATTGAAGATTAATTAAATTATATATTATACGCTGAGAGAAACGAAACATGGCGTTCCGGTAAACCTCCATTTCTGATTGTTGGATTTCTATAATTTTTTTATAATACCTATCTCGGTTTATTTTAAGAGAATATACTGAGTATCGTTGTGAAACATCGAAAACTGTGACCACTAGAGCGATTTTTAAATTTTTACTTCACGTGAATCCTACACCTAATGGTTTTTGGAGGGTCCAGTTATGAATATAAACCATCGAGGTGCTCAATCAGACACAAAAAACAAAATTTCACCATAATCGATACAGTCGTTTAGGAGGAGTAGAGTGACAAACACACTTACAGAAAAATTGTATAGAGTATATAGGCCTATAAAAAGATATACAGTTGGCTATATAACCTTTGTCTATGGTAGTGTTTATTATGTGTTTTATGCAAGACATCAATGATTTAGTAGCATCGGTATTTTAATTAAGTTTCATGCTTCTGGTCGTGAAGATTGCGGTTCGAATTCCGGCTCTCTAAATCTATTCTTCCAATTCCTAGTTAATAATAATTCTATTCCAGCGGTGCCGAGATCGATGGTTTTTTAATGTAAAAATCCAAGGGACAAGCCCTCCTGACGGACTTTAATAATACTACTACCAATAATAATAATAATAATAATAATAATAATAATAATAATAATAATAATAATAATAATAATAAATTCCAAGGAATGGTAGGAGCTGTTGCAGTCATCTTGAAATCGGAAAATTAGAGGAAACATTAAAAGCCAAACTGTCCAATCACTGCTTAGACAATGAAGCTGAACAGACAGGAATCCTCCAAATCCTAGAAGACATACCACCCATTAACCAAATTAGCTCTGAACAAAGTTTAGTTGCAGTTTGTACGGATAGTCAAATTATTCTCGACCTAATCAACATCAATTTCAAGCAGGGATACATCATTTCAAAAATAAGACAAATAAAATTGGACAGTGCACTTTAGGTCAGCGATGTAAAACACGATCTCCATGAGACGGTGCGCACCGATAAGCTCCCGGAGCGCTACCTAGTGACTTGGTTAAGTTTCACTCGTCATATATGGTGATTAGTCTGATTACGTCCAGCATGGAGGCCTTGCGAGAATCAAGCCTTCATATTTGTTTGGCACAGAATATCTCTCTCAATTTTGAAACGGTTAAATTACCTAATTAGATGAAGAAACAAGACAAAAACAAAAATTGCCTTTAAAACTAAAAACAAAATCAGTAACATCGTATCAAACGAAATTGAAGTAACAAATAAATACGGAAATAAAGGCGTTTATAAACTAAATTACGACATTTGCGATAAGTTTTACATCGGTAGAACAACAACATATTTTAACACACGATACACTAAACATTAATATATATATATATATATATATATATATATATATATATATTAATAACAAAGACAAATCAGGTTTTGCCAATCATATCCTACAAATGTGTTATCAGTTCGTAAAAATCGATAATCTTCTTGTAAGCCCATGTTTCCCTTAACAGAGATTTAGGCGCTCTCCCCCTACAGGAAAGAATTTGAACCATACTAATTTAGTTACACTTGTTTTCGTACAGATGTCATTTTGGTGGTCCGTGGTCAGCGTTCCGCCTCATGCTGACATCTAGGAAACCAAGGTAGTATTAGGACGGGAAAATTCGGCAAATTTTGCTTAGAGGCCTTTTCATTAAGGCTTAAGGATATTTTACGAGCCTGAAAATCTTCAGACTCGGGACCCACGGCTTAAAGTGACTCCCGGAGGACTTTCTCCTTGGATTTTTCCATCCTACAAAAATCCATCGACCCCGGTCGGGTTTGAACCCGCGACCCTGGGGACCAGAGGCAAGGAGCATAACCACTAGGCCACCGTGGCCGAATCGATAATACTATATCAATATTACAAGAGAGAATAACAATAAGATCCTAGAATATAAAGGAATTTTAAATGAAGCTGAGAATACAGACTTACTCAACAAGAACACGCACGCACACCACAACCCGTTGTACAACCTATACAAGAACATTAGTATCAGTTGAAGTGCAGAAGATGAAACATGGTTTTAAAAGGCCTTCAGAATTTCAACTATTTGACGAGAACTTTATTTTAGTTGAGGGCGGCTGGTTTATCAGATTATAATTTTATATTTTTAATATTAAATTTTAGTAAAATAAAAAAAGTCAAGTATCAAGTAAGAATGCCCGGGAAATACCGCCCTGATAAGAGGTGATTTATTTTCCTGCAGTAGGAACAATAATTTACCCACTTACTTTTTTTTTCGTGAACCAAGAAATATTAAATCATGTTTGTTAAAATTGTATAGAAATACATGAACATGTTAAACGTTTTCTCATATTTTGTTTTGTTTGTGCGCATTGACCTGTTGGTTCTGAATGTTTTGTTCAAGTAAATATTAAATATTGCAGATTAAAAACGTTTGAAGTATTATTTAACACTGTAAACCAGTTATTAATATTCAATAATACATGATTCACTCCTGTTTGTGCATTCAAAGTAGGTGTACCGGAAGGTGTAGCTAGAATGTTCAAATAAATTGATGATTTTGTAAAAAAGAAGGAAGAAAAGAGGAGGAACTAAGCAAGTTATTCTAGGAGTTAGAAGTTTCATTTACATTGAGAATTGTTTTATATTTCGATTCCTCCTGTTATAAGCGTTCGTGACAATGGTAGGCCTTTCGTACAGGTCCCGCCGGAGAAGTAGGAAGGGTAAAAAATACATGCTCCAGAGGTAGTATCACGTTCCGCACGGAACTTGGAGCCCTGAACTATGACATGGCTGCTTTAGCTGGATACCTAGATCCTCAATTTTTAACCAAATAAAAGAAGAATGAACTATTAAATGGCAGAACGAATGGAAGAACACAGGTAATGGAGCCACCTGTAAGAAGATCTTCCCATCAGTCATAGACATAACTCGGGAATTTACTGAAGTGGTAACTGGTCATGGATAAAACATCTACATCGTATCGGAATCATAAACAACTCAACCACTCCATGCAGAAAAGCAACTCCTTTACGAATGTGAAATGCAGCAGCACACTAAAAATAAGTTGAAGGAAGAAATCCACAAAGATGGAGGAACGTGGGCAGTGTCACAGAAAGGCCTAATACATAAATATTTAAGACATTTCAAGAAATACATAAAAAAGTAGTGTATGAAAAGGGATGAAGATCAAAAACATGTGAAAAATACAAATATTCTTCTTCCTTCCATGTATTAGGCCTGGTGACCCGTTACGGTTTCTTGTCGTCTATTGAGTGGTCTTTCCAAATATCTCCTTCCTCGGGAATGATGTTTCAAAATCTGACGGGGATGCGAGATCGATCCATACGTTGAATGGTGTTGTAGCCAATTGTTTCTATATGTAGTTATAATGTGCATAACCGAAGTGATTTGAAGTTCTTGAAGGATATATACGTTTTTCTTTTGGTCTAACTTTTTGTAAATACAAATAATATCACAATATGTACCAATTATGTGATATTATGTAATTTTATGTTACTTTGTGAAGCTTTGTTATGCATGTAATATTACCACGGTAATGGGGCATCCTGAGAAATAAATTTAAAAAAATATATAATAACTTTATTTTGCCTGTAAGAATTAAGACCAAGAAGTAATAGATGAGATTACAGCAATGAATGCAGATATTATTGTGCTCTCAGAAACAAAAAGGAAAGGGAAAGGACAGGAAAAATTAGGAAATTATAGCGTACATATTTCTGGAGTGGAGTACCAAAAACTAGTAGAGCAAAAAGAGGTATATCCATTTTGATTAAAAATATAGTGTCTTGGGAAGAAATTTATGAAAGAATTATTAAGTTAAATCTCAAACTTTTTGGGATAGAGCTTATAATAATATAAGTATATACTATAAATGAGGATGCAACAACCATAGAGAAAAATGAATTTTTTGACAAACTGTCAGAAATTTTGGACAAAATAAAAAAAAAACATCAAGAAGTAATAAAAACAGGAGATTTTAATAGTCGAGTAGGAAGTAGAATGAAAGATGAAGTGATTGGACCATTTGGGGAAAAAGTGGAAAATGACAATGGAGACAGATTGATACGTTTATGTAAACAACATGGCTATGTGATAATGAATAGTTTCATCCAACATCGGGAAATACATAAATACACATGGGAACAGCCAACAAAAAGTCTCAAATCAATAACAGATTATATAATTGTGAAACAAAAACGTGATATGATAGTGAAAGATGTTAGATTGTATAGAAAACAAGATTGCGGAAGTGATCATTATATGCTTTTGGGAAAATTCATATTAACAAGTAAGAAAAAACAAAATATTGAAGTAACGGCAGACAGAATAAATACAACCCCTTTGAATGAACAAAGATATATAAAGTAAGTTTACTCTATGATGAGAGTATAAAATATCTTTTTCAATCAAGATTAAAGCAAAAACTTAATGAATATGTAAATAAATCTGCAGTGGAAATGTATGATCAACTAAAGGAAAATATACATTCAGCAGCTTTTAGAAGTACTTGGGACAGAAAAACTGGAATTAAAAAGAAATAATGAATGGTTTAATCACGATATTAAAAACATTAGTAGAAGAAAAAAAAAGAAAGCACGGATGAAATGGTTATCAGATCACTCAACAACATCTCGAAATGAATATATCACTTTAAAACATAAAACAGAGGCGGAAGTGAGAATAACAAAAATGAGTACTGGGATAATATATGCTCGAATATGGATAATTCGATTGGATATGCTAGATCCAAAGAAGCTTGGAAAACATTACAAAATATCAGGAAATCAGAAAGAAAGAAAGAAGATAAATATTCAGTTGATAAGACCATCAGAATGGATGCAACATTATAAAGGTTTACTTCAAGAAAATAGAAATGAGTTTCAACTTCAAGATACGGATGTAGAATATAAATTTGACACTCCAGAGATAACAGAAGATTAAGTAAAAATAGCTTTGAAAGAGGCAACAAATGGGAGAGTATCAGGACCAGGAAATATTCAGACGGAACTCCTAAAACATGGAGGAGATATTTTAGTAATATTTTTAACAAAACGTTTTAATAAAATTGAAATTGGAGACGATATCCCAGAAGACTGGAATTTATCCTACATTACTCCTATTTTGAAAAAAATGTGATAAAAAACTGTGTTCCAGTTATAGAGTTATAAGCGTTATACCTTGAGCAGTTAGGATTTTTGGTAAAATTATAAATTTTAAACTTAAGGAGATAAAATATAACTTAAGAGAAGAACAATGTGGATTCCGGAGTGGAAGATCATGTATTGATACTATTTTCTGTATTAGACAGTTACGAGAGAAAATCCTAGCAAAAGATAAAGAACTATATATGACCTTTATTGATTTAGAGAGGCATATGATAGTGTACCTCGACAATTGTTATGGATGGCAATGAGAAATATGAATATTTGTGATAAATGGATTAATATTGTTTGGAAGATCTATAGTAAAACAAAAGCTAAAGTAAAAATACAGAATAATTTAACAGAGGAATTCACAGTGAATAAAGGCCTTATGCAGGGATGCAGTTTATCACCAATTCTTTTTAACATTTATTTAGGCCAGGCTTTTAACGTATAGTATAAAAAATGTTCTGAAATGGGTATTCCTATAGGAGGAAAAGTACTGCATTCATTGTTGTTTGCAGATGATCAAATAATTTTTTCAGGGGATGAAGATGATATGAAATATATGATAAATAAATTAATGGAAGAATATAAAAAATGGGGACTGAATATAAATTTACAGAAAACAGAATATATGTGTTTGGGAAAGGATATGGATGACCTCATACTTGAAACTGGGAAAATAAAAATATGTATTTTTTAAATATCTTGGGTCAATAATTACAAGTTTAGGTACCTGTGAGAGAGATGTACAGACTAAAATTGCAATGGCAAAAAATGCAACTAAGATATTACATGGAGTAATTTGGAACAAAAATATTAGAAAGGATACTAAAATGAAAATTTATAAGAGCATAATACAGAATATGTTGTCATATGGAAGCGAAACTTGGTCTTTGACAGAATTACAAAAGAATAAAATTAGAACAGTTGAATTTGATTAGTTTAGAAGAAGCCTCCAAAAAACAAGACAGGATAAAGTCCGATTGAGGGTCTTTCCACTTTTCAGCGGTTGCCCGTTTACCAGCCGGCTGCTGGCCCTTCACATCCACATGTGTCAATCACAGAGGCAGATGATCAACAGCCAGTGTAGGGGTGACATGTGGTTAGCATGTCGAGTCCCCCAGCCGTTATAGCTGGTTCCTCAACCTGGAGCCGCTACTTATTGTAGCTACCCAATTGCCTCACGATGCTGGGTGGGCACCGGTCCCATACTGGCCGAAATACCATGAGAAAATTTCTTCCCCCATGGAGACTCGAACCAGCGCAAGCCCCGTAGCTCTGCGCCAAGGCTTCCTACCTTAACCGCTCGGCTACGGTGCGGGACCAGGATAAAGTAAGAAATGAATTCCTTTGGAGAGAAATGAAGGTCACCACATCTGTTGTTAAGAGGATTGAAAATCAAACGCTTAAATGGTATGGCCATGTACAAAGAATGGAAAATGAAAGATTACCAAAAGATATATACCAATGGCCACCCCCTGGAAGAAATAAACGTGGCAGACCAAGATGGAAATGGAAAACCTACGTCAGAACAATAATGGAGGATAGGAATTTGGAAGAGGGAGATTGGAATGATAGAGGTAAATGAAAACTGAAGACGGCAAACCTATAAGTGGGGGAAAGTCGAAGAAGAAGAAGAATTAAGACCTTAAGGCTTGTCTACTCCTTAACCAGGATTAAGATTTAGATTAGACTAGCTAATACCCGGCGTGCGCTGCTAGGCTTAAATGTATGGTTAGGCCTACATTACGACGAAACGTACTTGATGGTTGCTGGAGTAAAAAACATTTGAGATTTCAGGTAAACTCCCACTTCTATAGATCGCATTTTGCTGAATTTTGGATAATGTCTAAATAGGCTTATTTTAATAGGCTGAGTTTTGTTGTGGAACGTCAAAATTAAGACCGCTAGAGCAATTTTTAAATTTTCCATTTAAATGAACCCTTGTACCAAAATATTTAAAGTATAAGAGCTAGCGGTTAAACACTCATCCTAAATGAAAACGTATATGTATAAGTTTTCATGAAGATCGGTTGATCGGTTTAGAAGATGTGCCAACATCAATTATTTATGTATTTTATAAATTGGTTAAACATTGGCTCTGGCTATCAATGACCGTAACACGGCAATCTTGTGAAGGTTCATTTTATTACTGGACCCATCGTTGTTTGTTATGAATAAATTAAAATTAAATATATTCTACTGTGTTATGTAGTCTGTTAGGATGATCTAGACAATATCAGGCATCTAAACATGTTACTCATATCGCCATTTTATAGGCTGGGTCCAGGGCCTCGAGGAAGGGCTACAACTCTTCCATTCGCCCTATTCGTTCTAAGTTGTCACTTAGCTCAGTGTATGGAGGAATAGAAAGAATGTGTTTCTTCTTCTTCTTCTTCCTTCCAAGTATTAGGCCAAGGCCTGTTACGATCCTATAGAAAATTTTCCCTCCAGCGTTTCATAGGACGGCCCAGTGATCTTCGTCCTCTTGGTATATAATTATAAACAGCTTTGGGGATCCGATTTGAACTCATTCTTTCAAGATGGTGTTTCCAATTTAGTTGGTACTGTTTAATATATTCCAAAATTGGCGTAGTCTTCAATTCTTTTAAGATATCGGTGTTCCTTTTCCGATCCCATCTGGTGTAACCCGCTGTTCTGCGCATGAATCTCATTTCACAAGCCGTTATTCTGCTTTCATGTTGTTTTTTTAGTGTCCATGCTTCACTACCATAGGTCAACACTGGTCTAGCCAAAGTGTTATATAAACGTAATCTGGTGTTTTTTTGTACAAGGGATGGTTTCATAACTTGATTAATAATTCCTAAACTTTTATTATAACTAGTAACTTTTTCAGGGATATCCTTTTCATCCCAGATAGAGAGATAATATCCAAGATATTTAAATTGATTAGATCTCTCTAAAATTTTATTCTGGAGACAGATTTTACTTTGTATGGGGTCCTTCCCATGAAATGCCATAATTTTAGTTTTGTTAATTGATATTTCCATATTAAATTTGGCACCTATTTTTTGTAAATTATAAATTGATCGTTGCAAATCATTTTCGGAAAGTGCCAGGAGAGCTAAATCGTCTGCAAAAAGAATAGCATCGAGTTTGAGGTTCCTATTGATGGGTATATATCCTCGTTGTGTTTTCCTCCATTCATTTATTAATTTATTCATGTATATAATGAAAAGCACCGGTGAAAGTCCACATCCCTGTCTTACTCCAGTGTTGATCTTTTCCCAAGAAGATAATTTGCCATCTTGTTTAACAGAGATTTCATTATCTTTATAGATGTTGAAGATATTAGTAATATATTGTTGTGGAACGTTATCATCAGCTAAAATTTGTAGTAATATATTTCTGTCTACTTTGTCAAAAGCCTTTATGAAGTCAACGAAGGCGATATGAGTTTCTATATTGAATTCCTTGTGCTTTTCTAATAGTAGTTTTAGAGTAAAGAATCCATCTGTACAAGATCTACCCTTTCTGAATCCATTCTGCTCTTCTCCAATTATATTTTCATAAATTTTCCTCAATTTATTCTTAACAATATTAGCATAAATTTTATATCCAGAGTTCAACAAGCTAATTCCACGATAGTTATCTTTGATTTGGCGACTTCCTTTTTTGAAGATTGGTATTACAATGGATTTGTTCCAGCTTTGTGGTGGTTCTTGTCCTTCCCATATCATATTAAGGAGAATAAGAAATCTGTCTAAAAATTTTTTAGTTGAAAATTTAAATAATTCTTGATTAATGTGGTCTTCTCCGGGAGCTTTGTTACTTTTTAATGATTTAACAACATCAGTTAATTCATCTATAGAAATTTGTTCCAAAGCAGTGTTATTAGAGATTGGTATTTGTAATAAATCATCCTTTTGTGTCCATAAATGATGAAAGTAATTAAGCCAAGATTCTTTAGATATACAATTTAAATGTGCATTTTCTCTTGAATCATTATTTAAATTTTTTAAAACTTTATATATTTTTGGTTGAGGCCTAGTGATATCATTTTCCAAAAATGAGACAAATTGTTCCCAGCTTTGTCTATGTTTTTTGCGAACTTCAATTTTAGCTATGGCTCTCTTCCTATGATACTCTACTTTATCTTCATCTTTTTTTGTGGACAGAAATTTTTTGTATGCTTCACGTTTATCATCAATTACTTTTTTGATGTTTTCATCCCATATCCGTAGTCCTTTTTTTCGATTCCATTTAGTTTTGATACCCAGGCTTTCATTTGCTGCTTGTGTCAAAATACTTTGTAGAGCAAGCCATTCTTCTTCAATATTTTCACCAACCGGTGTTTCTTGAACTAGACGATCTAATCTGCATTTGTATAGCCAGGTAATAGTGGGATCTCGGAAAAGACTTACTTTATAAGTATAGTCCACTTTTTCAAATTTTACATTATTAATTTTATTTTTATTTTTCCATCTCGGTGGCATACGAATTGGACAAACAAGTAAGTAATGGTCTGATTCGATTTCAGGTCCTCTGTAAACTCTTGTATCAAGAACTTTAGATGCTAATTTTTTATTACATATAGCATAGTCAATTATTGATTTAAGACCCCTGGCTTCCCATGTATATTTGTGACTATCCTTGTGATTAAATACTGAGTTCATTATTGTGAATTGATTAAACATGACAAAATCAATTAACCGTAAGCCATTTCTATTACAGGTTTGCTCTCCATATGGTCCTATATATGTATCAAATTTAGTATTACCAATTCTGGCATTTAAATCACCCAAAATTATAATCATATCATTATTATTAATTGTGCAGATAACTTTCTGGAAGTCATGATAAAATTTTTCACTTTCTTCTTCATCTCCTTCTACAGGTGCATATATACCTATCACTGTTAAGTATCCTAGAGATAATTTTATTCGGATTTGAATTATTCTTTCATTCCAAAAAGTATAGCTATGTATTGAATTTCTAAATCGTTTATGAACCATAACGGCTACTCCTGCTTGTGCATGAATATGTTTTTTTACACCACTATAAAACTGAATGTAATTTTGAGTTTCTTTGGTGCCTTGTAATTTCTTTTTTGTTTCTGATATTACAGCTAATGAAATCCCCTTTTTGCACAATATATCATCTAATTGATCATCTTTATAGTTAATCCCTTGTACATTCCATGTGCTAAAAAGCAAAATATTTTTTTTCTTCCAAGAGTTGTCCTTTTTCATGCTTTGGTCGTCATTAGTTTGATCCTTCCGGGAAATTCTCGTATAAGACTTGAAAGCATAATAATAGTCCCTTCGATTGGTTGCTGGCCAAAGGAAGGCAAGACCAGTGATGGGGCTGCCATCTTATAGCCTCTGGTCAGGCTTTTCTGGAGAAGAAAAGAAAATAAAGGAAAGAAGAAATGGAAGAAAGGAAAGACTCCCTAGCCCTCGGATGCCCTAATACCGTCGGGGTCGAAAAAAACAAGAGTTAACCAAGAGAGGTTAGATAGTAAAGTTAAAAGAGTGCAAAACACAAGTAAGTGGAAGAAATGTTTTGCTCAGCTTGGGCACCTTGTGGTCACCATCCACATATCCCCTAGATGAGGACCCCTGAGGGAGGTAATAGAATTCAAACCCAACATATGCAATGACAACAGGTATGAACGAACATAAATTCCTTTTTTAACTTTTATAATGACTTAAATATCTTGACTAAATAAAAAAACTTAAACCCCCGTTATATCAACACACACAACATTTCTTAACAACCTCTGACATTTTATTATCAAAGTACTGAGCAATACAATATTGGGAATAATGGATTCCTCATATCAAAACACACTCAGACAACGTCTCAAAAACCTCTGAAATTTTGTCTGGCACATCACATTACTGTATAACAAGGTACTAGGGACCATGGGTATCTTATATCAAAACACACTCAGACAACGTCTCAAAAACCTCTAAAATTTTGTCTGGCACATCACATTACTGTATAACAATGTACTAGGGACCATGGGTATCTTAAATCAAAAAAACACTCAGACAACGTCTCAAAAACCTCTGAAATGTTGTCTGGCACATCACATTACTGTATAACAAGGTACTAGGGACCATGGGTATCTTATATCAAAACACACTCAGACAACGTCTCAAAAATCTCTAAAATTTTGTCTGGCACATCACATTACTGTATAACAATGTACTAGGGACCATGGGTATCTTAAATAAAAAAAACACTCAGACAACGTCTCAAACACCTCTGAAATTTTGTCTGGCACATCACATTACTGTATAACAAGGTACTAGGGACCATGGGTATCTTATATCAAAACACACTCAGACAACGTCTCAAAAACCTCTAAAATTTTGTCTGGCACATCACATTACTGTATAACAATATACTAGGGACCATGGGTATCTTATATCAAAAAACAATCAGACAACGTCTCAAAAACCTCTGAAATTTTGTCTGGCACATCACATTACTGTATAACAAGGTACTAGGGACCATGGGTATCTTATATCAAAACACACTCAGACAACGCCTCAAGAAACCTCTGAAATTTTGTCTGACACAACACATTACTGTATAACAAGGTACTAGGGACCATGGGTATCTTATATCAAAAAACACTCAGACAACGTCTCAAAAACCTCTGAAATTTTGTCTGGCACATCACATTACTGTATAACAAGGTACATGATACCATGGGTTTCTTATATCAAAACACACTCAGACAACGCCTCAAAAACCTCTGAAATCTTGTCTGACACAACACATTACAGTATAACAAGGTACTTGGGACCATGGGTTTCTTATATCAAAAACCTCTCAGACAACGTCTCAAAAACGTCTGAAATTTTGTCTGGCACATCACATTACTGTATAACAAGATACTTCAGACGATGGGTTTCTTATTTCAAAACACACTCAGGCAACGTCTCAAAAACCTCTGAAAATTTGTCCGGCACATCATCTTACTCTATAACAAGGTACTTGGGACCATGGGTTCCTTATATCAAAAACACACGCAAACAACGTCTCAAAAACCTCTGAATTTTTTTCTGGCACATCACATTACTGTATAACAAGGTACTTGAGACCATGAGTTTCTTATATCAAAAAACACTCAGACAACGCTTCAAAAACCTTTGAAATGTTGTCTGACACAACACATTACAGTATAACAAGGTACTTGGGACCATGGGTTTCTTGTATCAAAAACCTCTCAGACAACGTCTCAATAACGTCTGAAATTTTGTCTGGCACATCACATTACTGTATAACAAGATACTTGAGACGATGGGTTTCTTATTTCAAAACACACTCAGACAACTCTCAAAAACCTCTGAAAATTTGTCCGGCACATCATATTACTGTATAACAAGGTACTTGAGACCATGGGTTCCTTATATCAAAAACACACGCAGACAACGTCTCAAAAACCTGTAAATTTTTTTCTGGCACATCACATTACTGTATAACAAGGTACTTGAGACCATGGGTTTCTTATATCAAAAAACACTCAGACAACGTCTCAAAAACCTCTGAAATGTTGCTTGACACATCAAATTACTGTATAACAAGGTACTTGAAGCGATGGGTTTGTAATATAAAAAACACGTCTCAAAAACCTCTAACATTTTTTCTGGCACATCAAATTACTGAATAACAAGTTACATGATACCATGGGTTTCTTATATCAAAAAACACTCAGACAACGTCTCAAAAACCTCTGAAATTTTGCCTGACACATCAAATTACTGTATAACAAGGTACTTGAAGCGATGGGTTTCTAATATAAAAAAAACACGTCTCAAAAACCTCTGAAAATTTGTCCGGCACATCATATTACTGTATAACAAGGTACTTGAGACCATGGGTTCCTTATATCAAAAACGCACGCAGACAACGTCTCAAAAACCTCTGAAATTTTTTCTGGCACATCACATTACTGTATAACAAGGTACTTGAGACCATGGGTTTCTTATATCAAAAAACACTCAGACAACGTCTCAAAAACCTCTGAAATTTTGCCTGACACATCAAATTACTGTATAACAAGGTACTTGAAGCGATGGGTTTCTAATATAAAAAAACACGTCTCAAAAATATCTAACATTTTGTCTGGCACATCAAATTACTGTATAACAAGGTACATGTTACCATGGGTTTCTTATATCAAAAAACACTCAGACAACGTCTCAAAAACCTCTGAAATTTTGCCTGACACATCAAATTACTGTATAACAAGGTACTGGAAGCGATGGGTTTCTAATATAAAAAAAACACGTCTCAAAAACCTCTAACATTTTGTCTGGCACATCAAATTACTGTATAACAAGGTACACGATACCATGGGTTTCTTATATCAAAACACACTCAGACAACGTCTCAAAAACCTCTGAAATTTTGTCTGGCACATCACATTACTGTATAACAAGGTACTTGAGACCATGGGTTTCTTATATCAAAAACACACGCAGACAACGTCTCAAAACCTCTGGCATTTTGTCTGGCACATCACATTACTGTATAACAAGGTACTTGGGACCATGGGTTTCTTATATCAAAACGGCTCAAAAACCTCTGAAATGTTGTCTGCCACATCATATTACTGTATAACAAGTTACTTGAAACCATGGGTTTCTAATTTGAAAATATTCAGCCATCTTCCTAAAAACCTCTTGAAAAATTATTCTGACATATTTCTATGAAATTACTATGTAATAGTTAAGGATAAAAAAGTACTGGATATAAGCTAGGCTGCATCGTATTTAACCATTATGTTTACAAACTGCACGTTGATACGCGCTACTCGGGACAGACTTCTAGTATAGTCCGCTTTGTGTAAGAAAAGATTCATCTTTACACAATTTTTGTTTCGGCTTCTGATACAACCACAAGTCACATGAACAGGTCTATAACTGAGGAGAGTCGAACATACACTCTGTCCGCTCCGAGCAGGCAGTGGAGATGCTCGACTATGACACGCATTTTGTAAACACTGTGTTTAGAAATTAGTTACTATCTTGGTATCCTGATACTTATTTCAGCCCTAGTAATAATGTATTGAAGACGATAAGTTCCTTATATCAGAACAGTAAGCGAACGTTCGAAAAATCTCTGAAAATTTTGTCTGACACAACAACTACTAAAGACTCTACAATAAGGTTGCAAACTGAAAACGATGGATTCCATACATAAAAATATTTAGCCAACAACCCATAATTCTCTGAATGCTCGCCAGAACATCTTCAACAATTTACTGTGAAATAAAGAGCGGGCGGAGTCCTATTACGTCACATGTTTTAAGGTTTTATTTTTGCGTTTGGGGTAAGTAAGTAATATTCATACAGCTTCTGAAGAAAATGTAATGTTTTATTGTGTCTTCAAAGTCATATTTCTCATGTTTTATTTTTAAGCATTTTTTGTTGTAATTTATGTAGGCCTAATAAAGTCATATTTTCATCATATTTCGGGAATTTTTATAAGTTGTTAGGCAAGTTTAAATAAATAATCAACATAATGTAGTACGTAAGTCGCAACTTGGGTGGTCACTTGTTCGATGGTGGAAATTCCTTGAAAGACCGGGTCATTTCAACCCCACCTTTTACAGTAAGCTGGAAAGTTGCAAACGTTATATGAATTAACAATTAGTAGATAATGTTTAATAGTTCATTAAATTAATTTCCTTTTTTGCCTTTTTTGGGCTATATCTAAACATTTAAGTTATAAATGCACGCATATTTTTCTTAAACGTCATAGAAATCCGCCGCTCAGATTAAGATATTGAAGTCAAGGGCTTTCCTCATGTCAAAACACTCAGACAACATCCCAAAAATCTCTGAATTCTTACCTGCCACATCATTATCATATCACTGTGTAACAAGACATTGAAGGTAATAAGTTACTCATATCAATTACTCAGTTAATATCTCAAAAGGTCTTATAGCTTGACTGACGCACCAACACCAAATGACTTTGCAATCGGATAGGCCTACTGGATAAAATGGGTTTCTTATGTCGTATATCAAATAACTTAGCCAAAATTTCTCAACTTCGGAGTTTCTGATAAGTCAATAAAACATCACCATTAATTAGGTACTGAAGAACCTAAATTTCTTATTTGTAAATACATATACATTTATCTCAGCATCTTCTGAAAATTTGTCATTAGAATTTCTTTCCAATCTGTATTTAACGTGGCAGGTGATTTGAATTGTTGAAGTTACGGAGATCTCTGCCGGATATTGAAAGAAAAATGAAAGATTAACCGACGTTAAAACAGTTGGTAATTAAATAAGGGAGACACCGGGTGGTGAATTGAATTTGTAACAGGAATCCAAGAAGATCAATTACTTAACGTCTACCTCATATAAATAAACCTCCATTCTCACCAACTCTGTTTAATTAAGAAACCGCGAAATCAAACCCACTCCTAAAATATAAGTTTTTTTCCTAACTTCACAGTACATACATCGAACGTTCTAATTTCGCTGTGTTTTAAGTTCGTTTTATGCACTTTCTTGCAAGTGATTATTCGTATAAATAAAAAAACCTTCACCCAGGAACTGCCTAAAGTAATCCAATTCATTAGCAACTACAACGTATGATAAGATTTACGGGGGGGAAAATATAGGTATGACACGGTAAGAAAAATAAATGCCTGAGCGGGACCTCTGGGTTGATACCAACCCAGAGGTCCGGTTCAAATCCCGTTCAGGCATTTTTTTATCATGCCATATTAAGCTTGCATTGCTCAATGTCAAAAATTTAATTATAACATGTATATATATATATATATATATTATAGGTGTGGTACAGTCCCGTTGCTTTCCACACCGCAGATGATAATGATAATGGCTAAATGATGTTTGAGGACCTTTGGGCCTCAAAGCTATCTAACATTTGTCTTACAGGTGAAGAGAAACCAGGAAAAAACCTCGCCCAGGAAGCTTCTCCCGACCGGGATGTATTTTAATATTGTTGATAAACTGGTAGGCCTATATAGAACAAGAAAGCAATTTTAATTATCTGGGATACAATGTGTCACATAGAAAAAGTGAAGGTATTAAAAAAAAAAAGGAATACATTTAATTATATGCATGGCACTATATAACGAAGTCTCAAATGAACTAGAAAGGAGATTTTTTAAAATGTTATAAAGCATTGGTGGTTCCAACGCAGTTGTATGGATCGGAATAGTGGGTCTTATTCAGAAACCTGGAACAAAGAACATGGGCTTAAACTTCAGAAATGAGGTTTTTGAGGAGTGTGGCAGGCTATACAACAGCAGATCCGAAACGAAATGAAAATATAAAAAGAGAACAAATATATATTCAACCTATTAGATAGAATTGCACAATACAGAGATGGACCACATTAATAGAATGGATAACAGCAGAATCCCGAAACATATTCTTCTCTACAGACCACTAAGACGAAGATATGTAGGAAGACCCAGAGAAAGATGGACTTGTCTAATGTGAAATTCTAAGTTGAGATCGGAACACATCTCAAGGTCTAATCTCTGACGCTGCTTATTATGATGAAAATAGTATATTTTCTCATGGAATTTCGACGAGTATGAGGCAAGCGCCCACCCTGCACCATAAGAAATTTGACTAGCTACAATAAGTACCGCCTCCAAGATTGAAACCAGATATAACGGTTCGGAATAATTAATTTTTAATGCGTATATTTACGAACTACTTTTACCCCTATTCACAACTGACAGTTATTGAATCCTATATTAACTATTATGTATATACCTCATACGTCCCACGTGGAATACGGGTGCTCCCTAATGGGAGTTTCTTAACCAAGCTAATTAATTACGCTTATTTACCTACATATAGGCCTATTAACAAGTGACAATTGGTTAGCACATCGCCTCAGTTAGACATCTAGTAGGCAACTCAGGTATTACTAGGATGGATGAAGATCGATTAAATTCTGCACAACACATTTTTATTCAGTCTTGCGGTTCTTTTACGAGTCTGAAAATATTCCGACTCGGGACCCACGGTTTAACGTCCTTCCCGAGGATTTGTCCCTTGGATTTTCCCACCCTAAAAATCCATCGACCCCGGCTGGTTTTGAACCTGTGGCCCTCGGGACTAGAGACAAGGAACGTAACCACTAGACATTATTTATGCAATCTTCCGCAAATTATTAATACGTATTGGACGTACTACTGAGTACATATCAATCAATACTAGAACGAGATTGGCTGGGTTGGTGTTCAATCGAAGAGAATATCACACCAAATATTGTTATTTCAGGGATGTTTATATTCTGGTAGCTTTTAATTATGACACTCTGTACAAAGAGAAATTAACTTACTTGTAGGTTTCTATCATGAGAGTACTTCTTGGTCCCTTAGCATCAGCCCAATTAGCGTTGAGTTGGCACCACTGTGAAATGTGAGTTGTATATTATATTCCAGAGAGACAGAGTCATATTCGTAGGAACCAAAATATTTTTTAAAAATACCTCCGACCTCTCTCTCTTTCCCTCTTTCTTCTTCCTTTCTATGTTTCTTTATCTTTCCATCCCTCTCTCATTCTTTATCTCTCTACCTATCTCATTTGTCTCTGCCTATATCTCACCATCAACCACTTTTTAATTTCCTCCCTCTCTTTATCTCTTCCACTTTTTTTCTTCTCGTTCTCTCATTTTTAAATTCATCCTTTCTTTTTATCTTTTCCTCACATTTTCTTCTCTCCCTTTTTCACTTTTAGCGAATTCCGAAGGAATGTAGCCATTGAGGTTTCTCATTAAAATATTTTTGAACCCCGATTGGGAGAAGTTTCCTCGTTGAAGTATTTTTTCGGAGTTTTTACTCACTTGTAAGACAAATGTTGCGGCGGATCGGTGTTGTATGCTTTCGGACAGCTATATACTGCGGTTCGAGTGAGCGTTACAGCAATGAAGTCCACCAGTCCCTTTTTACGTCGGCTGGATACGTTGATATGTAGGCGTACTTGTGGGTATTACGAGCCTATCTATTGTAATATCAGCGATGAGACTCCGGTTAGGTCAGGGGTAGAAGCATGGATCTCAGGGTTCGCATTGGATTTCTAACTAATTCGTCGAATAAAAGTCGTTTATAAATTTTACGTAGTTTATTAAAATATAGCAGCACTGATCAAATACAACTTAGATAGGCGAAGACGTTGCTGGATTAATATTAAGTTGGGATGTTTATCGATTCAACTTGTGAAATAGTTTTAAGTTTAAAATATATCTATACAAAAATTCATAAGTGAGAAATATGCCGACAGAACAATTTCCAAGTCCTTTTTAGCCGACGGTTGTAAGATGTGCAAGTCCCTAAATTTACACGGGCACAATTTTCTTGATCACCGGATACTTAGGATTATGATGGTACTTGGAGTCGGAGTTAGAACGGAAATTTGAATTAAAATGGAAGTTACAGCAAGAGTTAATTTGAGCTTTCTTTACTACAAAGAAAAACTGCATCTCTCCCTTCCATCTTAATTTTGTTTCACCATCACTTGTTATATTGGTTAATAATAGCCTATAGATAGATAGATGGAAAGCTCTGCGGCCATCACTTAAGTGTTGGCGGTGAGCGATCCATTTTGGTCTTCCTTAACAGGTAGAACCCCGGGTTCCTGTAAAATACATTAGCCCCGGTTTAAATTTTGAATTCAAATTTGATGTTAATTAGCAGAGTGAAGTCGGGAGCGGACCTTTTGGGGTTCTATTCCAGCATTTGCTGTTTGGATTGAGGGAAACCGCTTAAAACCTCAATAGGAATAGTCGATCACGCGGGATCTTGACAAGTTTGGCTTTCGGATGAATATATATTGGGAGGGCATTTTTTAAAATTGCCAACAGCACGTGGGAGCCTATGTATTACAATTAATCTTATTGGTTGGCTATCATTAAAGACACTCCTAATTTGCTAGTCAACCCACTTTGGAAATTACAAATACCTAGATCTGTTCATGGTAGTAAGGTTTTTTTTTGTCCTGGGTTCAACTTTTTTCCCCACTCCATATCTAATTTAGTTTCAAACTGTTTATTTAAATTTCGTTATCGTGACACGTAGCAATCACTATTATAAGGTTGCTTGTTTACATTTGTTATCATTTGTATTTAGAGTCTTCTGTATTTTATCTTTGTCAGTATGATGCTTACAATTTATTCTTATTACTTACTCAGTGGCACTATCGAACCCGTAGGTTCATGGCCGCGCGGACATAAGCTCTCCATACATCCCTATCCTGAGCTAATGCTTTACAAACATTCCCTGTATAATCTACTTTCTTCAAATCATAGTTAATGTTATTCTCCCACCTCATCCTTGGTCTACCAACTCGGCGTTTTCCCATTGGCTTTCCTATAAGAAGCTTCACATGCAAGTCTTTCATTCCCGATACGTGCAACATGTCCTGCCCATCGCAGTCTACGAGACTTAACTGTTCTTATTATATCTGGCTTCCTATAAAAACCATGTAGTTCGTTGTTGTGTAGTCTTCTCCATTCACCTGTCTGTTCATCTCTGTTTGGTCCAAAAATTTTCCTAAGTACTTTATTCTCAAATATTTGTAATCTTCTTTCCTCCCTTAAGGTAAGAGTCCATGTTTCGCACCCATATAATATAACTGGTAGAATAATAGTTTTATATATTTTCAGTTTAACGTTTTTTGAAAGGAGTTGGGACATCAAGAGTCTCTGCAATGCATAATAGCACGCATTTCCAGAATTGAGCCTATGCTTAATTTCTTTGTGCATCTCATTCCTGTTTGTGATTATTGTTCCTAGGTATTTGAATTCAGCCACTTCCTCAAAATTTCCCTCATTTGTCATTAGCTGTCCATTTCCATTATATAATGAATTTTTACGTGTGACCATATATTTAGTTTTATTGATATTTACTTCCAGTCCTAATTTCTTAGTATTACTCAATAGTTTGTCCACCGCTGTGGTCTCGAGGTAGCGTGCTGCCTTGTCACGCAGCGGGCCCGGGTTCGATCCCCGTTCGGGGCAGTTTTTCAGGGTGAGGTTTTTATCGGGGTTTTTCCTCACCTGTAAGACAAATGTCAGGAAAACCTTAAGACCCAAATGGTCCCCGAAATCATATGGCCATCATCATCATCATTATCATCATTATCATTATCATCATCTTCATCTTCATGATCATCCTTCACCGGTATGGAAAGCAACGGGAAGCTACCACACCTATAATTCCCTAGTAAAGCTGCAAGCATTGCATGAAAATGCTATGATTGCAGTGAAGGACCTGACTTCGGGCAGAATTACCATGGACGGACTCATTAGTTTGTGCATACTATTCTTATTTCTAAGACATATTCAAACATATATAACTGTCACTCATTTGTTATCTTTCCTGATGGTGGGTTTTTGGTGAACTCAACACTCTTTGATAATTTTACTTGTATGAATTATGTTTGATATATTTCAATTTTATGTTTAATGATATTATAATATTTTATTGTAATTTAATGATCACAGAGTTTTCTATTATTAGAAATATTCCATAATATAGTGTTTCTCCTTAATCGAAAGCGATTTGTCGCCAGAGGTTCGTGTCTAGAGTATCTGCTTCCCTCAAATCTCTAGCTTCCATACTTCTCCTCACTCTATCCACCCAATGTTCTCTAGGTCTGCATCTTCCATTAGCTTTTAAATTAAGGATCTTCTTTGGTGTTCTTTCTTCTTCCATTCTTATGAGGTATCCAAACCATTTCAAACATTTTCCTTCTATTTTTTCTAATATTTTTTTCAACTTGCATAATTTTTCTTATTGTGCTGTTTCTGATCTTATCCTTTCTTGAAATTCTTGTCGATCGCCTCCAAAATCCATTTCTACCGCTAACAGCTTGTTATCTTGTTTTCTACTTACTGTCCAGGTTTCGGACCCATTTAACCCTAACTGATAGGGTGGGGTCAGAATGACCCAGGCTATTATTTGGAAACGCTCCTTCTCATATACCTAAAATATTTTCTACCTGTAACTTTGTGTACTCTATCCTCAGTCTGTTGTCGAACCTTGGGCGAAGTGGAA
This sequence comes from Diploptera punctata, assembly GCA_030220185.1. Taxonomy (NCBI): domain Eukaryota; kingdom Metazoa; phylum Arthropoda; class Insecta; order Blattodea; family Blaberidae; genus Diploptera; species Diploptera punctata. Next base: position 22,016 of record JASPKZ010007403.1, on the reverse strand, counting down.
GTTTCATTGCGTTTTTGCATGTTTGTGTTATTTCAATTAGTTTAACGTTTTGCGCTTTTCGGGTCACTTTGACCCCAGCCTACCTTAAACGTAAGTATTTTTTCATTTAGCAGAAGAATGTTTTTTCATTATTATTTCAGGGTACCGCTAGTATTAATTTCTGAATTAATTTTTTTTATAGTGTATGAAAACCTAACTAGTGAAGAGTTAACTTGAATTTTGAATGAAACAGATGAATATGAAAATGAAGTCGATGAAAGTTTTGTTATTGAGTGCGAACACGACACTAATAGTGAATAAAGTGGGGATATGCTACACTTCGGGTCACAAGAAAATTCTTCTAAGTTCTATAGAATCGCAGTGCGCATGCGCTAGTGCTCCAATTATCCCAGGTAGATAAATGCAACCTCCAGCAGTTGGCGGTATATGTATGTGAAATCAGTATGACCAACATTGACACAAAATTCCCAGAACGTGTCTAAAAATGTATAATTAACACGAAATGAACTAGTGGAAATATGATTTTACGTGGTAACCCTCCGATATTTTGAATTTTTCATAGAATAACAGATATGAAGAGGTGATTTATTTTACGTATCAAATCACATTTAAAAAGCAAGGAACCTAAAAGCTAACCAAACCTAAATCAATTACTGTAACACAAATCAATTACTCTAACGTAGGTGAAATCCAGGGAACGTAGAATCACATTTAAAAAGCAAGGAATCTAAAAGCTAACCAAACCTAAACCAATTACTGTAACACAAATCAATTAATCTAACGTAGGTGAATTCCAGGGAACGTGGAATCACATTTAAAAAGCAAGGAATCTAAAAGCTAACCAAACCTAAATCAATTACTGTAACACAAATCAATTACTCTAACGTAGGTGAAATCTAGGGAACGTGGAAATGGTTGGCAACATCTGGAGTATTTTGGGTTGTTGATGGTGGCAATGCTGGAACAACATACAAAGAGGAGGTAAAATAGCAAAGAGTAGCAAGTAAGCAATGTAGCACGACCATGTTTTACGTAAATATATAAATATAAGAAAAAGAACGTTGTAACATTGGAAGATGTTTAAAATGTGTTTAAAAGTGTTGCAAAATGTTTTAAAATGTTTTAAACGTGTTTAAAAGTGTTTAGTGCATCAGTGGAATAAGATATTATATTGAAAATTTTTTGCGACCTGAACCCTACAACAGCCCAAAGTGGCAATTCTGATGACGATGATGTAGATGGTAATCTTGATGTTGACGTACAGCTTTCATGTATGGTAAAGTGGAGTCATGATCTCGCATCGCTCAACACAATATCATTACACATCTACCTGGAATTCGCGTAAATGCTAAGGAATACCCCACTTTAGACCAGAGCTTGCTTGGAGTTTTCTTCTTACATATGACATTCTAGACTCACAAACGAAAGAAATAGAGAGGAAAAGAAGCAATTATTCCAACCTCGGAAAAACTACTTTTCTGAATAATACGAACCCCAAGAAATGAAAGCATTATTTGGCCTTTTGTACTTAGCAGGGACTTTCAAAAGTGCTCATGAAAATTTGGAAGGTTTTTATGTACGTGATGGTACAGGGAGGAACATATTTCCAGCTACAATGACACTGAAGCGGTTGTTATTTCTACTTACCTTTCTTAAATTTGACAACAAAGAAACGAGAGAAGTAAGAAAGAAAACAAATAAACTTGTAACAATTTCAGACGTATTTGAGAAATTTGTAATGAATTGTTAGGCCAATTACAGCCCGAGTGAGTACCTGACAATCGATGAAATGCTAGCAGCATTCAGAGGCAAGTGCATTTTCGAAATGTACATACTTTGGAAGCCAAATAAATATGGGCTCAAGATAATGATTTTGGCTGATGCCAAAGCACATTATTTAGTGAATGCTCAAGTATATGTAGGGAAAGATGACGTATCACAGGAAATGAGGAAGTTTGCCGTACCTACGCAGCATGTATTACGTCTTGTAAAACCAGTTGAAAAAACCAATAGAATCATTAAGGGGGACAGAAGGTTTTCGTCTATAGAAGTGGCTGATGAACTGAAGAATAGAGGATTGACCTATGTAGGAACGGTTAGGAAAAATAAGAGACATATTCCTCCAGAATTCCTTCCACAGAAGAAGAGAACTGTAGGTTCATCTGTATTTGGCTTCAATAGACAGAATATCCTTGTATCACATGTTCCACAAAACAACAAAGCTGTCATTCAGCATCACACCAAATGTATCGTTACCGATACGCAAAAGCCGGAAATAATACAATTCTATAACATGATCAAAGGTGGAGTTGATTCCTTGGAACAGAAAGTTTCAACCTATTCTACTGCTCGAAGGACGAGACGATGGACAATGGTGATATTTTTTGCCATAATGGATATCGCTACAGTAATTGGTCATATACTTATGACATGCAGAAAAGAGGCAAAATCCATTACCAGGAGTCAATTCATTATTGCTCTTGGAAAATCACTTGTGCATCCTAAACATGTTCGCAAAAGTAGCATCAAGGAATTGCCTAAACTCCGGCAGATGTTTGCGAAAGTGGGTGGTATATCGGGCCCAAGTACAGAAATGGAAGCAGAGCCTACCGTGACTCCAGAAAATATGTTCTTCCTGTCCTCGTGGTCGGGATAGGAAAGCTGGAACAAATTGTGAAATGTATTTGAAACTGCTATAAGCAGGATGTGCTAAAAATATCTGTCCTGACTGTTTTTGAATAATATTGTCAATTTACGTGTATGATGAATGGAGTTACTACTCACTTGGAATTATGATACAGTACTGCAAGTCTCCTGATTAGAGTGATAGGATCATTATTACAATTATTTTTTATAGTCCTAGAGTGATTATTGAGAATTACCAAGTTTCAAATTCCAGTTCTTTGTTCTACTGTTTTGTTACTAAATGGTACAAATTAATTAGATTTAATATTATTATACATGTGTAATTGATCTTGGTTTACTATATTAGTGCAATTCCTACATGTTGTTTATTATATAGCCAATGTATATGTCTCAATGTACAGTCTGTTTCTAAAACATATTTTTTAATGCACTCCAAGAAAAATAAATTAAATTCCGTTATTTAGACGTGATGTACTTCGTTGAAATTAGGTGTGAAGAGGTTGTAATTTATTAGGTTAATGTATTATGTCAGATATAGTCAAATAATTAAGTCCAAATGTATGTATTCCCTTTATTATATTATCAGGGTCATAATGACCCCACCCTACCAGTTATGTAACAGAAATTTCACCCTACCAGTTGAGGGTTAATACAACGCTTTGTAACAGAACTTGAAATATAGTTTTATTAGTTCTGTATATTACGTTTCTATTCCAAAGCATTGAGTTCATCATACCAATGTTTCTTGTTCCATCAGGTATTCGTCTTTCAATTTCTATAATTGTAATCTCATTTTTATATAAAATTATTCTAAATATTTTAAATGTTTATCATTACGTATTCTTCCGAATTACATTTTAGCTCATCGGTTTTATCCAATGAAATATATTCTGTTTTATTATAATTTATCTGTAATCACCATTTTTTGTATTCTATCTCTAATTTCCTTAACATGAAACATGCATCATCTGGATTCTGAGAAATCACCACCTGATCATCTGCGAATAGTAAATGGTAAATGGTGGAGGTAATAATTATCTTCTATTTGAATTCCCGTATATTTGGAGTGTCTTGACCAATTCTTTGAACAATTATTATCAATATATATTTTGAACAACTTTGGTGATAAGCAGCATCCTTATAGTAGACCTTTTTGATGTTTGGAATTTTTCTGAAAGTCTGTTTGCCATTTTAATTTGGCATTTGTTCTCCGAGTATAATGATCTTATAATACTAATTGTTTTGTCATTTATATTCGCCTCTTCTAGGGCTTCCCAGAGCAAGGTTCTGGGTACACTATCACACGCCTTTAACAAATCAATAAAGATCAAATCTACTGGTTGAGATTTCTCTCGGAATTTCTCTAACATCTGTCTCGGTATGAATAAATTATCAGTGCATGATATTCCTGCAGTGAACCCACTTTGTTCTTCCATATCTTTGTATTCTGTGTCTAATCTATGTTTTATAATGCGAGTGAATATTTTCATAATTGAGTTATTCACACATATCCATCTATAATTACTGCAGTTTATTCTCTCTCCCTGTTACTTATTCAGCTTATAAACCCCAATTTTATTTCTGAGGGTATTGTTCCTCCTCTATGAATATTTGTATACAATTTCACAAGCAATTTCATAAGCAATTTTATCACTTTTGGTCCTCTATATTTTAATAACTATAGATTAATTCCATCAGGTCCACTGGCTTTCCCATTTTTCCCTTCATGCATACATGCTGCCAGTTCATCCTCAGATATTTCCCAATCTATATTCTCATGAACAACTTTACCTTCTTCCACGTATTCCAGCCGTTCCTCAATTAATAACTTTTTGTAATATTGTTCCCATTCTTTTAGTGAAATTAGTTCCATGTTTGTTCGACGTGACATATTTGTTCTCAATGTATTTGAAGTTCCCCAGGCTCTTGTTGATTGTTTAAATCCTATTCGACTGTTTATTTCTGCACATATTCTGTCCCAATGGTAATTTTTAGCTTTCCTTGTCTCTTTTATTATTATATGCCTCTTTTCTTTATATATATATTTGTTTTCCGCATTGCTCAAACTGAACCATTTTTCATTAGCTTTATTTTTTGTCATCTATTTTCTGCAAGATGTCTGGAGATATACATTCGTCCATATTTATTTTCCCCTTCTGTCCCTAGAGTCACGAAGGCCACTTTTTTAATACTCTTTACAAATAGAAATTTTTATATTATTATTTTTATGATGTTCATAATTTTCTCATTATTTTGATATATTGTATGATATAGTTATTATTTTTTTATATTTTCTATTTATGTTCTAGAGTTTCTTTCATATTAATATTCTGATTAATTCAATAAGGAATTATTTGTGTAACTATTTAATTACTCAATAATTCCGCTATAACGTAAGGAACATTTAAGGCTCAAATGGAACCAGAACATCATATGGCCATTATAACCATGTTAATTCAAATTCGCTTTACATTAAGTTTAGGATTAAGGACTCTCCTGGCAAACCACTATCATCATCCCCCATCATATCATCGGGTTAGGGTAACCCCGTCTTCCAGGCGCCCCAACCTCATAAATGGGTTACAATTACTCCAGTGTCAGGAGAGAATGCCAGAAATGTTGAAATGACAACCTGGGACATTGAATAAAAAATCGAAAACATGTTAGGAACAAGCTCGTATGAACGCAGACGAGCAACTAAAACTTACTGAATTTCACAGTACTACCAACACTGGGTGCTGATGAAGGGTGTGGGATCCAGTATGCAGTGACTGAGAAGTATAAACAGCGTTGATAATACATATTACGAAAAATTCTGATTGATGTGTGCGTAAAAAAATCCTGTCTTAAACAGCGAAATATATGAGGTCCAAAAAATTGTTATTGATTCAAGCACGTTATGAAGGTCAGGTTCACTAACTTCTATGCATGAAGCTAAAAAAAGGAACAAATCATATATTTCTTCGCGGACTGGATGAAACATACTCGCGACCGAATTCGGTCCGCGGGCAGCTATTATTTAGTCATCAGTGGTATAATACATTTAAAAAAGTACATTATATATTGTGTAAATTTATTAGGAAAATAGCTGATAGATAAATAATGCCGAGATAAGAATTAATAAATCAGTTATTAGACCAACATTGGCATATGTAGCTGCGGCTAGCCTGATTCTTCAGTGACTAAGCACGTTTTGGAAAAATGCGAGAAAAGGATTCTGAGAACTATCGGGAATAAAAAAAAATATGTGATAAATTTAGAAGTGAATAAATAAGAATGGGAATACATATAAATTTGATCGATTGGATATTAGGCAGAAAACAAGAACAGAATGAACATGTAAGTTTTATGGAAGACGTAAGAATACCCAATATTGTTAAGGAGAGAAGGAGACCATGGATGCAAGAGTTATTCTAAAGTTGATTTATTGAAGAAGAATAGGGAACCCCCTATATTGGAAGCAAGAAACAGACGAAGAAGAAGGTGTAATAAGGTATTAAATAATACACATGTTCATCAATGTCAGAAAAACAGAATTAGAGGCATAATGTTTTGATTGTGACTTTTGTTTTGCGGGCCTATATAAATTGGATCGCGGTCAAATTCCGATGTTTATGTGTTAATTAATTGGGTCCCCGATCTAAGTAAATTGGGTCCTGAGTACATGTAAAATGTTCTAATTTTCGTACCTTTCTTGGTTATTCAAGTAGAATTATTAGAAGATAGCGTAGCTATACTATGTGTCAATATGAACACCGTATTGAGTAACACTAAGAAATTTGGGATGGAAGTAAAGATCAGTAAAAATAAATAGGATATGGCCACGCATAAAAGTACAATATATAATGGAAATGACAAATGTACAAATTTTTTAACAAGTGCCTGACTTTTAATACCTAGGAACGATAATTTTGTAAATTATATAAAATTGATGAACATAAAATATTAAAACAAATGTGTCCAGAAAGTGTGGAAAAAACTTCTGGGAAGGCTAAAGCATTCTCCAATTGAAGCTGTGGCTACTTATTAAGAAGAAGAAGAAGAAGAAGAAGAAGAAGAAGAAGAAGATCAATTATTACAAACAGGAATGAGGTGCACAAGAAATTAAACTCTCTAAATGCCTCTCACTAATAGTGTCTCGAGTTTTCCATATTCATCTCATTCATTTTGTTTCATTTCATTTCATTTCATTTGCCTCTGTGATTGTGCATGAGGAATGTTCGGCCGGCATCCTTGTTATTCACACATCTTCACTTCATCCCATCCCATGACCCGTCCCTGAGTCCGACACAAGTTGCGGAAAAAAGTTGGAAGACAAAGACAACGATAGATTAATTATGTGCAATGACCTAAGTCAATTTGGATTTAAAAGATGGAGAATTAAAATTCAAGAGCGACAAGAATGGATGGAACTGATTAAGGAATGTGAGATTAAACCAACAGGAACTGCGTCAAAAATATGATTATGTTGTTGATACTGATGAAGAATGATCATGATCATAAATAAGAAGTAGAAGTATTTATTGTTGGCAGCGACTAGTGTTTTATCATTAGTTGGCCTGTTACCAAAAATCACAGTGATCAAGGAGGCCGTTATGCATCCATGAAAATAATAATTATCTAGCTAGCGGTGATTGGAATTGTTGTAAATGGATCTGTTTAAACCAAATTTTAGTACATATTTGATCTGTCTTGAGCACATATTATTCTAATGTAAATTTCGGTGTAAATTTCGAAACATAATTTATATGTTTATCTGCATTAAATCAGTGGAGAATGAAGTTAGGGCTTTCCATGTAAGTAATTATAATAATATTATTGAATAATTATTTATATTTTAAACACATATTTTGGTAATGTATTAGGATATGTACGTATTGTAATTAATTCAAGGAATACAGTACAATCCGGAAGGTCGAGAGTTCGGATCCCGTTCGGGTCAGGATTTTTAAATCTTTCTGTCAGCACCAATGTGATTTCTTACTGAAATAAATTACCGGACTGTATTCTGGAGGTAAATGATGCCGTCACGCAGGAGTGAAAACCCAGCCGGCATAGCGTGGAGATAGTCTGAAGAGATGGGATCCTTTACCTCCTGCTACTCCAAAGGCCTTTCAAGGCCTATAGTGTGATGACTTGCTATCACATATCAAGAAACCTTAATGCTATTCGGTGATTTATGAAGAAACAATGTTATAACAATTATAACTGATCGCAGCTACCAACACAACAAATTAAATATTAAATTTAATACCAAGAAATATTACAATCTAAAAAAGATGTTACCTAACCTATGCTATGAAAAACAGATTAAAATTTGGTTGAGTTTTCTTTTTAAGCATTAATGTAATGCATAGGTATGAATAATTAGACCAAGGGCTGATTTATTTGTAATGAAAAATGGCTATATATATGATTAAATATTCTCAAAATATGTAATAAAATATAGATTAAAGCGTTCTATAGAAATGGTGCAAACCATTACTTTACCATTTGTTGACATTCTTTAATTCGAATAATCACTTACATACAGCAGTAGTTACGATTTACGATACGATGATATTTTAACTGTTCGATATATCGAATGAACGTACTACTACTACTACTACTACGACTACTACTACTACTACTACTACTACTACTACTACTACTACTGCTGCTTCACTGATCTTTAACTATTTAAGATTAAAACAAAATATAGCATATTTAAAACATTTATCAGTGCGTTACTTCGTGAATAACAGTTTTAGCTTTTCGAGCATGCGCAGTGGGCCATAACAGGGATTCTGCTTTTTGAAGCGGCTCATTATTTTTGTCGCTAAGGGCCGGTTTCACCAACATCGGTGAAATTTAACCTTCACGACGAGTTACATAACCGGGTGAAAAATAACTAAGCGCGTTTGCGTTTCACCACGCCATATAACACCGACGTAAACAAACGGGCGGTTTACCGTTAAAATTATTTTGAATCGTATATTTCTCATACCTCATATTCAAGCGGAACAAATTTGTAGGAGGGGAAAGAAATGCTATTGGTTGTTACTTATCGCGTTACCATAGAAACCTAAATAAACACATTGAACCAACACAAACACGTTCCACAGATCACGTATATTAGTACACGTGGAAAATTTGCCAGAAATAAAGAACATGTCCAACGAAAGATTTTCAAAACTATAATAGAATTAATATAGAAACGTTGAAACTATAGGAAATAAGAAACTATCCATAAAACATGCGTAACGACGAAAAATATTTTTTCTTGATTAGGCCTGTTTTTAAATTAACCTAATGATTGATTTAAAAACACTTTTACATTAATATAATATGGTAGTGTATTATCATCATCATCATCATTGGAATGCTTTAGTATATTTGGGTTATGTAAAAGTTTTCATGGAACAAGCCATTTTAATGGTATAAGAAGAGCAATTATTTTGGTTGGGACCATGTATTACAGTGTTTACAAAGTATCTAATCCATCTCCTGAAAATGTTGCTGCTGTAAACTCTCATTCTTGGAAGAATTATTTAATAACATGCAAAATGATTATGATAATGCAAGCCATGTTATATATATAAGGTGATTTGGAGCCATTAAGCAACAAATCTGATGAGAGGTCCTTAAAAAAAATTCCAACATTTCTCCCTCTCAATGCATAGAATTGCTAGATTGCAAACCCTTGTGCTTCATGGTTATTCAGGTGTAATCATAATATAGGAACGTCCTGTCTGCGGATGAACTTGTGATGGAACATATTAGTTTAATTTGTAAAACTTGGAGTATCCTTCCTTTGGCCAGCAACCAATCGAAGGGACTATTATTATGCTTTCAAGTCTTATATGAGAATTTCCCTCAAACGCTGGAGGGAAAATTTTCTATAGGATCGTAACAGGCCTTGGCCTAATACTTGGAAGGAAGAAAAAACTTGGAGTAGATCTTGGGAAGCTCAATTTTTTTGGTTGTGCCTGGACCTATTATAAGAACAGTGAGAGTTTTCTTTTTGTCTTACATATATTCATTATTTTCATTGTTGCACTTTGGAATACTGCAACCCAGTCTTAACGAATTTCACTAAAAATGTTTGACTTTATCAGACCCATACCCTTGTCACATTCTAGGTATGTAGGTCCACTTATTGGGAATGTGACAAGAACTGACTGCAAATGTGTCTTCTCATGAACAATGTAGTGTAAATATCTAAAGAGCATGTAATTTTTATTTGCCCTCCTGCAGATTCACAGAATATATATTTAACTACTAGATTTTTGGGTTAAGGATGTTTGTAATATACTGATTAATAAGAAATGAAGTTACCTTATTGGCTCCTTTCCTACCATGAGTTTCAGAATAAATATAGAAAATGACCTTGTTATCAAACAACTTTTGAATGTTGAAAGAAAAGTAGCTAAATCGTTGCTTGTAATATATGATGTTTGGACAGGGGAGATTTTTCTGAAAATCCATGGAAATAAATTTAGTACTTCTCTTCCATGCTTCCCTCTGGTCGTTATAAATAATCTCAGTTCTTGCTATGTGAACCTTGCTTTCAGTTTCAAGATACATTACCTTCTTCTCTATCTCCAGCCTCATCTCTTCATTTGCAATGGTACTTAACTGAACAGGAGCGACTTCTTATTAGCAGTAAATTCATCACAGATACTATACGAATCGTTTCTGGGGTATCCAAATTAAATGTTGAACTGTGTTATGAAAATGGTTTAATACATTTCAGAAGATATAAAGTTTTCAGAATAATTGTCTTTATACATGTTATACGTTGTTAAAAATACACAGTTCCCCAGGTAAATACAACTTCTGTTTTCTTTATGCTATAATGGCTTTCAGGACCCTTAAATGATGTGTGTTCCATAACCAGTTTTGGACAATTTGGTCTGCCTGTTGGTGTGTTTGCCTTACATATCCTTGCCTATCTCTGCATTAGTATTTATAGATTTTCGGATATTTTCAATTCTCTATTTGAAATGGCATTTATAAACCTGAAAACTTTTTTACATATATCTTTATTTCATTTGCATAATTTTCATCTGAAATTCTTACCTTGTATCTGAAACTTTACTATGAAGGAGAGCATCATCTTCATTTATTTTGGCCTCCTCTGTTTAATATTGTGGGACCAAACATATATATAAAGTTAATAGTGAGTGGAGAACATATTTTTAATAACTCACCTCATACAATTTCAAATTTATTTGATTTAAGACCATTGGTTTTGAATGAATTTTTCATTCATCTTCAGTTTATTTTCAGTTGTTGATTTCACCAATTCTCTAATTCTGCCATATTTGGTTGGCATTATAAATTTTTTTCTATAGGAATATCAAAATTCATTGATCGATATTTATTCTTTTGAATGAATATCTTCTCCCAAACTGTTCATTCTAATGGTTTATCCAATTGTTTCAAATTGTGAAATTGAAAAATCAGCAATTGCTGCACATAGTTTATTAGAACATCATAAAATTAATAGAGATGCAAAACTTTTGAAACAATTGGATAAACTATTAGAATTAACAGTTTGGGAGAAGATATTCATTCAAAAGAATAAATATTGATCAATGAATTTTGATATTTCTATAGAAAAAAATTTTATTTCAAAATTTATAAAGCCAACCAAAAGATGGCAGCGTTAGAGGTAACCATGGTGAAATCAACAAACATAGAATTTCAACAGTTGGTGTCATGAAAATAAACTGAAGATGAATGAAAAATTCATTCGAAACCAATGGACTTAAATCAAATAAATTTGAAATTGTATGACGTGAGTTATTAAAAATATGTTCTCCACTCACTATTAATGATATAACCTCATAATGTTTACTTTCCAACATTAATTTTAATATATATAAAGATTGTGCCTCTAACATTGTAAATTTTGAATTTGTTGATTCATTTATTTTGCTGATTTTACATCAATACGTTTTAAATATTTTAACCTACAATTACAGGAGTCTCCAGTTTCATGAATCTGAGCTCTCAATTTTTTGTTAGTATCTTTCATCCTGCCAAAACTCTTCCTCTTCTTACAGTTTTCATAAGATACACAGTTATTGATCATACTCATTCATTTTGAATGTATGTGATTCCAGTTTTCACTTTTCTCGCACAATATTACTAGTAAAACAACATATGAAGCAATAAATGAAAAAATAGTGTACATGTAATTCTCCTCCCAAATAAGACCAATATTGAATAAATCCAGTTCTATTACTCTACACCTGCACTGCAACAGTTAGATTAAAATGACTTGCTTTCCTTTTCCCCTGTTCACTATAGACTTACCTTTTTTTTCACTATCAAATGGGCCTTGGGTTCGATCCCCGGTCGGGACAGTTTTTCTGGGTTTTTCCTCACCTGTAAGTCCCAAACGGTCCCCGAAATCATATGGCCATCGACATCATTGTATTCATATTCATCTTAGATTAAGCTTGGGATTAGGGACTCTCCTGGTGCACCACTATCATCATCCATCATATCATCGGGGCAATGTAACCCTGCCTTCCAGGCGCCCCAACCTCAGAAGTGGGTTACAAGTACGCCATGCCAGGAGGGAACACCAGGAATGTCGAAGGGCAACCTGGGGCATTTGCAAAAAAAAAAAAAATCTCAGTGACTAGCCTTACTTTTGCTCCATAATTTAGCCCATATAAAATTCACTGGTCAAGCTATATGAATGTGCCCTTAACTGATTTTTTTTTATCACATTTACTGACTTACCTCTCTTTTTCCCTATAGTCTTCAATTCCATCACTGCATTTCCTCAAGAAAAGATAGTCTCCAACGTAACATACAGGAATATTAATTAAATTATTTGGAGTCAATATTAATGTTGATTATCTTGAACATGTTTCGCTTATATCATAATCATTGATATGCTATAATCGAAACATGTTCAAGAACAAATCAACATTAATATTGAGTTAAGATGAACAGACTCCAAATAATTTAATTAAAAGAACCTCAAAATATTACTTCCTAAAATAAAACATTAAATACAGGAATATGTTTGAAAATGACTTGAAAACACTAGTGGGTAACACACAGAAGTAATTATTTTGAAATTATATTTTATTTAATATTTTCAAAATTATACAATAATTCATATAAATAAACTCTTATTATTTACTGCTTCAAATATCTTATTGTTTCTATCAGATACAACAAACTGCAAAACAATAAGACTGAGGAACATGTATATAATTTACTCATTTTATAATTTCATACTGCGTAACATTCTACAGCATCTCTCAAATGTTCACAGGCAATCAGTTTTAGTAAAATATTTAAAATTGTACTGCACATTTTGAATGTATAACAATAAATCACATAAAAACCTAAAATATTTTTAAATTATCACAGTATCATCACTGATTAAAATATTATAGAACAAAAATATAATTAACAATTTACTCTACAATGGGATTTGATGAGCCTTCACTTTACACAATTGTTGTCTCGGTTAAAATAATATTTTTCTTTCTCAAATAATGCAACTAAATTGAGATTAAGAACGTCCTGAAGTACTTGCTCACCTGCATATCTTAAAATATTGTGTAAAACATCAGTAGCCCAATGATATGAAATTCATTAATCAGTTTTAAATTAATTCCTACATCACTTCTTAGAACTAAAGAGCTTCTCAATAACCTTCAACATTCTGATTTAAGATTCATTGTACATGTTATCTGCAAGTGTGTACAAAGAAGACAGAAAAACATTAACATGGACATCTGTTTCAACATATACTGTATATCCCTTGAAATCCATCTCTCCAAACCCAATTATGAAAAAAATAATTTATAGAGAAATTATAACAAAGTTATATGACGTAACTAACAACGTTACATTTTACAATATGAGAAATGTAAGCTAGGGTGAGTTATTTTTTTAAGCTGTTCTAAGTTTAAGACTGATGTGTATAAATATTTATAACTGTTAGACTTAATAGTTGCAAATGTTATAATTTGCCATAAATTGTTCTTCACCTAGCAATGATGTCACAAAATGTCATATTTGATTTACAAATAGCCTTCACTTTAAAGAGAAGTAGTATTTCAAGTTACTTGAACTATTCTGCAACACCATCACCAGGTCTTTATTCTTTGTTTGTGTAATCCATTGAACTTCCGGTCTTTAGGGATGTAGCTTGAAGTCGAGAACTTGCAATGGCACAACTGACTCGACAGACAATATCTTAGGACTGTTGATCTCCTGACCCCTCCTGAATGATGAACCCTTATCTAATCATTGTCCAAAGCCAGGAGCAGCTGATTTATTGGAGAAATGGCTTGATTTCTAAAAAAAAAAAAAGCAGTATGTAATATAAACTTATTGTGTTGTACAGATCAACTCACATAATACACGCATATAGCAGTATAAGTGAATTATTCATAACTAGCTGAAGTTATTTTATCAATAATTAAAATTATAGATTTCACAATCAACATAGTATACCATTGGTGTATAATACATAAGGATTACTGAATGCTGGCTCAACTGCACTTTTACTAGCGCTTGATTTTTCAGTTATATTATTGTAAACTATAGCTCTTCTTTTTGTAAACTATAACTCTTCTTTTGTATTTACTAACATTATTTATTATTTTAAACTTTTTCAAACAATTTTATAACATTATTAGACAGTTTTGAAGTATTTATTTAAATATGGAAATCACAATATTATGACACTGTTAGACAATATTGTGATGCTAACTGCTATTTTCTCCACAGAGTATATTACTTAGTCTATGATTTTTCTATCGCTGTTTTGGGTTATCGCTGGTTGGATCAGCGTTAGGGAGCGATAAGTAAGTCTACACCCATTTTTAATAAAGTTTGGTAAATTTAATATTATTAATATATCTTTATAACATAGATTTAGGGACTTATTGCAAATATTGGTCATTTAAATTTCATAGCGACGGATAGTAATCCAGGATGATAATCAATATGTGGTTCGATTGTGGGTTATCGGTGGCTCTACAAACTCTGGTGCATGCGCACTGTTATTCTATAGGACTTTAAAAATATTTGACGCTAGTTTAAGTGCAGTTTTTCCCTGTATGCTTAGTAACTTGCATTTCTTACAATTTGTAACTTCTGTGTATCATAGATTTGCACATGCTGATATATCAAATGTTATCATTGATCTGCACTTACTTCATGAATTATTTTTAGTGCTACAGGTGTTTAGTCTACAATATTAAGACTCGTCAAAACATATTATTTAAAGAAAAGTAGTATCACAGAATTAGAATAATAAAATCAAATAATAGAGAAACTGCTGATTACATATAATGACTGTTCTGTTCTGGAACATGTTTTCAGAGAAATACTTGATCTTACAATTAATGACAATATATGTTAGGTCACTATACGATTTTAGCATAATTCCCACTGCTCTAACATTAAATAACAGGAAAATTGTCTTGGATGTCCGATATATTACCGGTACTGATTATGTACAAGGCATTTAAAATTAACACATTTTTGGAAATTATCTCTAGAAATATTTGTATTTAGACCTAGGATCTCATTACTTGTTCTATATTGTAGGTATATATATACTAGATTTAAATTACGGTACTTGCTAACAATTTCAACAAAAATAGGTCTACTGTATTTAATATCCCAAAATATTAAGAATGTCAAATAAAACCAAATATTTTATAAAATATATTTCTGTAATTGGTAATTAAATATATAGTTAAAAAATAGTCCATAAATAATAAACATAACCTCACATTATTTTGTAATGATACTAACTTGCTTTTAAATATGTATTCATGAGTGAATAAAATTAGTAATTCATTGTGTAAAGTACTGGTATTATACATGAATAAAATAATTTTCATTAACGAATTAAACTTACTTGTATTTATGCCTGACTTGTTTTATATAATAGGACAGTATTCATACTAGATTTATATTATTTGCTAACCATTTTAACAAAAATAGGCCGACTGTATTTAAGAACTCAAAATATTATGAATATCAAATAAAACTCAAATACTTTCTAAAATATATTCTGTAATCAGTAATTAAATATATTGTTAAAAAAATAGTCAAATAATTAACATAACCTCACATTATTTTGTACCGATACTAACTTGGTTTTAAATATATAAGCATGAGTGAATAAAATTAGTAATTCATTGTGTAAAGTTACTGGTATTATACATCAATAAAGTCAGTTTCAATAATGAAATAAACTTACCTCTCCGATGATCCAAATGTGCAGTAGCCTATCAGGTAGACAGGCCTGGTATCTTCGAAAGTCTGCGATATCACTGTAATCGTAATTTTCAAACTATTCACACAGTTCTTCTACCCAACTAGAGTATTTTTCAATTCAATTGGCCTTCAAAATAATAATTAAAACCATATTCACGTTCAATGTTAAAAATGTCCAGTCTTTCACACGCCATTTTAATATAGGAATCACCCTCCGTTAATATCACCCTCCGATTCTACCGACCAAATTCGTGCGGTTACGGTTTACTAACGAAATACGACGAAATAACTCCCGGTGAAAAGTTACTGTTGTTGGTGAAACGCAAATTGTAGTGAAGCTGGGAAACGCTCCGTTTAATTCACCGGTAACACGGTTACCTGTGTTGGTGAAACCGGCCCTAAGTGTACATATAATTGCTTTGCTAACTGCCTATAGCAAACGCGCTGTGGTAAGAAATTGTAAGATCGTCTTCTTCAATGAGAGATTAAGCGTGTTTCGCCCTCACATATCCTCCAAACAACGTTTCCGTGTATTTACAATTCTCTCCTTCCTTCAGGTATATAATGAATTTTTTTAGGACTGCGACTGTAGCTGATTCTTTCTAGGTGTTCAGTCCATTGATTTTTATAATGATAAATCCTTTCCTCTGATGATATTGCATTTCGTTATTTTCTTATATCCTCATTTTTAAATTTATCCAACCTAGTACAATCCTTAACTGAATTCAAACACCTCATTTCTGTAACCTGAATTTGTTAATATAATTGTTTGTCATTGTCCAAGTTTATATTCCATATAGTAGAAATATTAATGCTGCCACCGTATAGAACTTCATTTCTCGTTTTTCCTTTCAATATTCTATTTATTGTAGGATTTTAATTATAATTATTTATTCCTCTCCTTATATCCAGGTATATATGAGGTGAGGTATACAATTATTCTAATTTCAATCTTAAATTAAACACCATAGTGACGTTTGCTATTAAAGTTTAAAATGAGTAATTGTTTTGTCCGATTCCGATTGAGGGTCTTTCCACCGGTTGCCCTTTTACCAGCCGGCTGCTGGCCCTTCACATCCACATGTGTCAATCACAGAGGTAGATGATCAACAGCCAGTGTAGGGGTGACATGTGGTTAGTATGTCGAGTCCCCCAGCCGTTATCTCTGGTTCCTCAACCTGAAGCCGCTACTTATTGTACCTACCCAATTGCCTCACGATGCTGGGTGGGCACCGGTCCCATACTGGCCGAAAAATTATGAGAAAATTTCTTCGAACCAGCGCAAGTCCCGTAGCTCTGCGCCAAGGCTTCCTACCTTAACCGCTCGGCTACGGCGCGGGACACAATTGTTTTGTCACAGCGGTTAATTTACAATTCCAAAACGAAGCTCATCAATAAAGAAAATAATGTGTATAGTTGTATAACATAGGCTTAGATCTTATTTTCAACATTTCATAGAAATTCATTAATCGATATTTTAAATAAAGGATAAGTACAAATGAATCGAACTAATTTTCCTATATATTATTAAGCCTTATTCATTACAAAATTTATTAGGCAATATTAGATACACCATTTTTCAAAGTCTACTAATTGGCCTATTTAAAGTCCGTCACGCAGGAACTGCGTAAACTAAGCGAATTCTTTAGCAAGTCGAATATATTATCCCATTTTGCTGAACGAACATGTATTTTGTTTCTTAAATTGGAGAAACTCAATTCCCGATGCCATCCTATTTAAAAATGTAAGACTGCAGTGAAAATAAAATATGCATAACCGTAAATTATCATCTACGTATTATTGTATAATTTGAAAAAAAAATTATATAATATCTACCGATTCATTTTTCCATTACCTCATTAAAAGTAGCAAATATATTAAACTAATGTATCCTATAAGATTCATTGCCAATTTAAGACTTAATTGGATTCTATGGTATGCATTACAATAATCCAAACTTGATGTTTGCTATGAGTTAATTTTTAATTTAGTGTTTCAGGTGAACCGCCACTTCTATGGTTGGAATTCTCTGATTTTTGCGGTATATATTCCCCGGTTTATTTCAATAGTATACTGAGTTTCAATGTGAAAAATATCGGGAATTGCGACCGCCATAGGATTTTTAAATGTTCGTTTCAGATGAACTCCTTCACCTAATGATCCAATTTGCTGGTTAACGAACTCGAACACACTTTAATAATGTATTGCTGTGATACCGAATTGCGGGCTCTAGAGCGTTAACACATCCACACATACATACATACATACATACATACATACATACATACATACATACATACATACATACATACATACATACATACATACATACATACATACATACATACATACATACATACATACATACATACATACATACATACATACATACATACATACATACATACATACATACATACATACATACATACATACATACATACATACATACATACATACATACATACATACATACATACATACATACATACATACATACATACATACATACATACATACATACATACATACATACATACATACATACATACATACATACATACATACATACATACATACATACATACATACATACATACATACATACATACATACATACATACATACATACATACATACATACATACATACATACATACATACATACATACATACATACATACATACATACATACATACATACATACATACATACATACATACATACATACATACATACATACATACATACATACATACATACATACATACATACATACATACATACATACATACATACATACATACATACATACATACATACATACATACATACATACATACATACATACATACATACATACATACATACATACATACATACATACATACATACATACATACATACATACATACATACATACATACATACATACATACATACATACATACATACATACATACATACATACATACATACATACATACATACATACATACATACATACATACATACATACATACATACATACATACATACATACATACATACATACATACATACATACATACATACATACATACATACATACATACATACATACATACATACATACATACATACATACATACATACATACATACATACATACATACATACATACATACATACATACATACATACATACATACATACATACATACATACATACATACATACATACATACATACATACATACATACATACATACATACATACATACATACATACATACATACATACATACATACATACATACATACATACATACATACATACATACATACATACATACATACATACATACATACATACATACATACATACATACATACATACATACATACATACATACATACATACATACATACATACATACATACATACATACATACATACATACATACATACATACATACATACATACATACATACATACATACATACATACATACATACATACATACATACATACATACATACATACATACATACATACATACATACATACATACATACATACATACATACATACATACATACATACATACATACATACATACATACATACATACATACATACATACATACATACATACATACATACATACATACATACATACATACATACATACATACATACATACATACATACATACATACATACATACATACATACATACATACATACATACATACATACATACATACATACATACATACATACATACATACATACATACATACATACATACATACATACATACATACATACATACATACATACATACATACATACATACATACATACATACATACATACATACATACATACATACATACATACATACATACATACATACATACATACATACATACATACATACATACATACATACATACATACATACATACATACATACATACATACATACATACATACATACATACATACATACATACATACATACATACATACATACATACATACATACATACATACATACATACATACATACATACATACATACATACATACATACATACATACATACATACATACATACATACATACATACATACATACATACATACATACATACATACATACATACATACATACATACATACATACATACATACATACATACATACATACATACATACATACACATACATACATACATACATACATACATACATACATACATACATACATACATACATACATACATACATACATACATACATACATACATACATACATACATACATACATACATACATACATACATACATACATACATACATACATACATACATACATACATACATACATACATACATACATACATACATACATACATACATACATACATACATACATACATACATACATACATACATACATACATACATACATACATACATACATACATACATACATACATACATACATACATACATACATACATACATACATACATACATACATACATACATACATACATACATACATACATACATACATACATACATACATACATACATACATACATACATACATACATACATACATACATACATACATACATACATACATACATACATACATACATACATACATACATACATACATACATACATACATACATACATACATACATACATACATACATACATACATACATACATACATACATACATACATACATACATACATACATACATACATACATACATACATACATACATACATACATACATACATACATACATACATACATACATACATACATACATACATACATACATACATACATACATACATACATACATACATACATACATACATACATACATACATACATACATACATACATACATACATACATACATACATACATACATACATACATACATACATACATACATACATACATACATACATACATACATACATACATACATACATACATACATACATACATACATACATACATACATACATACATACATACATACATACATACATACATACATACATACATACATACATACATACATACATACATACATACATACATACATACATACATACATACATACATACATACATACATACATACATACATACATACATACATACATACATACATACATACATACACATACATACATACATACATACATACATACATACATACATACATACATACATACATACATACATACATACATACATACATACATACATACATACATACATACATACATACATACATACATACATACATACATACATACATACATACATACATACATACATACATACATACATACATACATACATACATACATACATACATACATACATACATACATACATACATACATACATACATACATACATACATACATACATACATACATACATACATACATACATACATACATACATACATACATACATACATACATACATACATACATACATACATACATACATACATACATACATACATACATACATACATACATACATACATACATACATACATACATACATACATACATACATACATACATACATACATACATACATACATACATACATACATACATACATACATACATACATACATACATACATACATACATACATACATACATACATACATACATACATACATACATACATACATACATACATACATACATACATACATACATACATACATACATACATACATACATACATACATACATACATACATACATACATACATACATACATACATACATACATACATACATACATACATACATACATACATACATACATACATACATACATACATACATACATACATACTACATACATACTACATACATACATACATACATACATACATACATACATACATACATACATACATACATACATACATACATACATACATACATACATACATACATACATACATACATCATACATACATACATACATACATAACATACACATACATACATACATACATACATACTACATACATACATACATACATACATACA